>CM018590.1:11316612-11916612 GCA_009078335.1 Salix brachista
AGAAGTAACATTATCAGATTTGGGAATAAACAAAATGACGGAATGATTTATTTACTTAGGGATCTTTCCAGAACTGAAAAAATCCTGAACAGCCAAAACAAAGTCTTTTTCCACAACAGCCCAAGCTTTTTTGAAGAAAAAAGATGAGTACCCATCGGGGCCCAGGGCTTTATCATTGTCGATGTTTAAGAGAAACGCTTTGATGTCCTCCCCCGATACGGGAACAAGAAGACCATCATAAGCGGAGGAATCTAGACATGGCCCGCACTAAATAACATCCATATCCAATGGCAAAGTGTCCCTAGACATGCCTAGAAGGTTCTGATAAAAGTTAACAAATTTCGCCCCCACCTCAGATTCTAAAAAAGTAAGGACTCCATTACTACCCATAATACATGCAATGAACCGCTTTCGCTGCTTTTGACCCATGATAGCATGGAAAAAACTAGAGCCCCTGTCTCAGTCTTTGAAATAGTTATAGATTAGCTTCTGGCTAAGAAACATATTCTCTGCTAATTTGAGATTAACCAGATTCATGTGTATTTTCTTCTCATTTTCCAATAACCGAGTATTGTCCCTGTCAACCTGCAAAACTGATTGCAGATTAAGTCTGAAAAGTGCGCTCAACAAAATGCAAAAGGTGAGAGCTTGAAGCCATACACAAAAATGATGGATGAAGGTTTGTAAATTACAATCCCTTCAAAACATTTCATAGATTCTCAATAGGGATGCAATGCATGATGATGCATGTATACTTACTTGAGAAATATAGGTCCCCTTTCTTCTTCAGGGTCTTCTCTTTGGTGGTTTGGATCTCTGACTTTAACGGCTTCTCGCTTCTGTTTACTCAAGCCGTAACTTATGATTTGACCACTAGAGATGACAGATCTTCCATATCCACATGCCCCCTCAGTTTTGATCAATATTCTTTGAAAGGAATGATGGAGCCAACTTCAATTGCATTTTATAATGCTCCCCTGTCGGGTCATGCCACACAAGTATTTTAGGCTTCAATTGTTTGTAGGAAAGGGATGGTTATTTGCAAAGATTGTTTCATTTAGGATTTTTGGAATTTCAAAGTCATTCCAAGCACAAAAAACATTTTGATCCCCCCCCAGCCGGGTCATGCCACACAAGTGTTTTAGGCTTCAAGTGTTTGCTGGAAAATGGTGGTTGTTTACAAAGACTTTTTCATGTAAGATTTTTGGAATTTCAAAGTTATTCCAAGCAAAAAAAACCAATTTGATATTTGTTTAAACAAACTTGTTCTTGAAAGAATTCAAGAGATCTCATTTACAGTTTTTGTTGCTTTTGATAAGAATGTGAAATGATGCTTGTTCGCATGTTTTACATGTCAAAAAGGCTTCGATCAAGTCGTGTGAAGCATTTGTAAGGTTTGTTTCGAGTGAAAAAGCATTTCCTATTGATCCAGATTACTTATATTTGATCAAAAAGGGCTTTATCAGGCTTGTAAAGTAGGCTTAGGTTACTGGGTACAAAAAAAAGATATTTGTAGGCTTAAAAAGTGTTTAAGGGTTTTCTAGATTAAGGATCACTCAGTGCTTACTCTTAGAACTCGTTTTGGTCCTTATAATTGATTTGCTTAATGACCTGATATGCCCCCCAACATTTTGTTTTGGTTTTTGTCTTGACATGCCCCCAGTATTTTTTTTGGGCTTTCTATGTTGGGCTTTTAGTACTATCAAAATTTTGAATTGCTTTGTTATAGTGTACTAAAACCCTTTTTATGTTTATGCCCCATTTTTGTTCGGGCATCACTTGTCATTAAGGACTGTTTTATGGATTAAAAGTGCTTTTTGATCTTTGCACTTGCCCCCCAGTGTAGGGTGTGATCCTTAACAGGGTTAATTATCAAGAATGATTTACTAGGCTCAAATTGGGACTGCAAGGGATATTTGAGACTTTGTGAAAGGCATATCAAAGATGGCCTCTCCTCATTTCAAAAACTTGCATCCAGGATCGATAAGCTTTGCTTTTCCATGCAAAATGATTTTTTTGATTATCTGTTTAGTTAAGATCATAGCTTCATTATGTAGGTTTTTGGGGTATGAGATCACCTTTCAATGAAATCCTTTGAATTCCCAGAACACATCTATTAAACAAACATTAATTTGACATTTCTTTTTGTACTAGAATTTTATTTGCCAAAAATCTTTATGAAATCATGAGATCATGTATAATTTTAATGAAAGGGTATAAGGTGTGCTTGTGTTATATAAACTGATGCGATCTAACCATCAAAGGATCCATTGGAGGTTCTAGTTGGTCTAGTTACTAGGCTTAGGGCTAAGAAGTTCAAAGAAGCTTTCGATGGACTTCTTCAAGATACATGGGCTAAGGTGGACTTCAAGAGGATTTTGTAATAATAAAGATCAAGCCTTGATTAATCTCATTCATGTTCAAGAAGGGCTTGTTGGTGGAACCAAGACCATTACGCAAGGATTGGGAGAAGAAGACTAGATTCGGACAGTTTGACCTTTGGTTACTCTTTTAGTCATAACTATAGCTACAGATGTAATTTTGATGTGATTCTAGTTTTGATGGAAACTAGACTTCCATAACTTTCGAACGGTATATAGAACTCCTTCTAATTGTTTAAGAAGAGAGAGAACCATTTGTTTTAAGTTGGGTCTTGCTGCTGCCCGACAAAATGCGGAAACAACGAACTTGTCTTATTTAATTAGTTGGGCTATCAAATTTTAATTATTTTGAGAGGAGAAAATTTGTTTGGGTTTTTAGACTTGTTTATTTGTTTATTTTAATTAGTTTGGGCTAGTTTTAGCTTGGGTTGACTATTATTTAATTTGTGCTTATGTTAGACCCATTAGGGAAACTAGGGTTTTGGCATGGAGTATAAATACTCTTTAGGAATAATGTTAGGAAACTTTTGGAACAATATTTTCCAGCATTGTTGCCGTCTTTGGTTGCTTCATCTTGGTTCTTGATTGAACTTTCAACTCTTCAAAGAATTGACCATTCTTTATTGTGAATTTATACTTTATTTGCTCGTCTCCAGGTGTAGGCGTTGTGATCGAGTTGGTTTATAGTCTTGTTGCCTTGGAGCGAGTCTTCCATTGTGATAAGCTCGTAAAATTCTCAACAAACTTGGATTAGATTGATCTTGGGGTCACGAATACCATTAAATTCCGTTAGGTTTCGCATCATAAACAAAAACCAAGAGCACGCCATAAACACAAGAAAATACATGATCTTATTGGAGAGAAAAGTTTGTTTAACAAAAGGTCTTGTGGCATTACAAGCAAAATTGTCGATAAAACAAAGCCAAAACACCATGTAAGGACATGATCAAAATAGAAGGCATTTATGAAGTAGACTTCATTTTCCAATGTCGGCGTACTCCCTCTTTCAAAAGCTTTTGTCTGGATCACTTTAATGGTGCGGACACTTGGTACCTCATCTTTGTGAAGCTTAATTGGGCGCAGGACCTAGATTTTCTTCGAATGTTATCCACCCTGCTTTAATCAATTGCATGAGCCTCTTCTTGAAGGCACCACAACTGTGAATGTTATGCCCCGTAGCATCAGCATGGTATTCACAAGTGAGGTCAGGTTTGTACCAATCGGGGTAAGGCCACTGCAAAGGTGCCTGAGATTCAGGAGCTACTTGCCCAATGGTTACCAACTTTTGATACATCTCATTTAAAGGTAATGGTAGCGGAGGTAGCTATTCTTGGGTTTTTTTGTAAAAAAATTTCGGGAAATTTTTAGGTGGATCTTTGGCTTGAAGATTAATGTTAGAATTTGAGATGAAGGGTTATGGTGTTTTGGAATTAGTTTTTCCTACCCTTATAGTCGTCTTCAAAATGCTCGACTTCTTTTCTCTTGACTTCAAAGGCCTTTTTCTCCACAGGTACAGAAATTCTACCACTTCTGATTCCTTTCTCTATTCGCTCCACCACGGCTACAACATCCATGAATTGCTATGCAGAACTGCCCATCACATATTTGTAATAGGGCACTCTCAACGTGTTGGCGAATAATGTCACCATCTCTTTATCTAGAAGCGGGGGATGTACCTGTGCAGCGAGATCTCTCTATCTCTGAGCATATTCCCTTATGCTTTCTTAGTCCTTCTTCTCTAGGATGGACAAACTTGTTCTGTCAGGAGCAATGTCCATGTTGTACTTATTTTGCTTGATGAAAGCATCTACTAGATCTTTCCAACTACGGATCCTGGTGTTGTCTAATCTAATGTACCAATTCAAAGTTACCCCACTCAAACTATCTTGGAAAAAATGCTTCAACAATTTTTCATCATGTATTACTTCTGCCATTTTATTACAATATGATTTTAGGTGAGTGACAGAGCATTTTGTCCCAGTGTACTTGATAAAGTCTGGAACACGAAACTTTTTTAATATCATAACATTCAGGACTAGACACATTTCTGCAACCTGTACTGGGTCATATAAGTTCACCCCTTCAATAGCCCTTATCCTGGCATCCAACATCGCCATCTTATTTCAGTTGATATCCTCTGTTGCTTCTATAATTGTTGGGGTTGCCACAGGAGTCGGCGTCGTTGATTGTACAAAAGCTGGATTTTAATGCGGATCCTGAACCCTTTCTCCTATCACCTCTCCATGGTGGTTCATTGCTTGTACTTGAGCAGCCGCTGCGGGTCTAGTTAAAGGACCCTTGCTAGAGGCATTTCTCAGTGCTTGCTCGAGTAGGCTGGTAAGACGAGTCATGTTGGCTTTCAGAGAATCCAGATCTTCTTGGAAATGAGCATCACGGTGTGCACGCTCTTCATCCCCCATATTTCTCTGACAGAGTCGAGTGTTGTAAATTCTGGGAGGTGAAGCTCTTTGGGGACCTATATTTTGACTTGCTGATAATATGTTATGCACAGTGATGGACGCATATAGATGCAAATGTATGTACATACACATCAGGTGAATTATCGGGGAGTTTGTACCCAAAGACAAGTTTTAGGCCATTACATGAGGGGTAAGCTTTCTACCTGGTCTCAAAGGTCAATGAACTGCCCAGTGACCGCATTAAGTGAAGGTTGTATAGGGGCTTACAAGAAATGGTTGGGGCACGATGTGACCACCATTATCAAGTAAACTCTTAGCTCATAGTTGAACATTTCACGAATCTGAACCCCGAATGAAAGTCATGAGGCAGACTGCTACTCCCCACCTAACCTAGAATTAGGTTTATTCAAAAAATAAAAAAAGCATGATGACATTAATTCACACCCGATGTTATGCACGGACTGAAATTAAAAATGCATGCTAAAGAAGTAAAAATGTGTGTTAAAAATAAACTAAAGAACAAACAATCAAACAAACAAAGCTTAGTCCAGCTATTTCCCCAGTGAAGTCGCCATCTGTCGCGACGACATTTTTTTTGCACTTCGCACCTTGCCATTCCCTTATTGGGAAGACAACGGCGCGCGGTGAAAGAGGTGTGTTTTATAGTCGTCAAAATTATAGCTATAATTATTAGAAGTCGCCACCTGGTATTATGGCACTAGAAAACTTATTGGTCTGCGAGAGTTTAGGTAAAGGAACTTGTTGTGCAAGGGGAAGACGTATCACCCCTAATGCACCCTACCTAAGGCAAGCTGCATTATTGTTTGATTATTTTTCTAATTTTTATTTTTTTTGTTGGTCTTTTCTAAAGTTTGACGTAGATCTCTCTTCATGAGAGAATCTCTACCTCATTGTGAGTTGAAAAACTAAACAAAAAGAATTGTATACTGCATTTTGAAAACCCCGTTTTTAACTATTTGCGAGTGTACTTTACAATGTAATTTTACACTGCGATAGTTAAAACAAAATAGTTGTTATTTTTTTATATATTTTGGCCAAATTTCCAATGGATAATCATAAACTGGTTACGATATCCAATTTTTGTTCAAAATATGTTAAAGATGCAACATAATTTTTTTTTACCAAAAATATGCTTGGAAAACCTTGGAATTCAGCCATATGCATGAAAACAATACATTTTTGGTTTTTTTTAATGTAATTTTTTAAAAAAATAAAAAAATTGAGTTGGGCCTGGCCCAGCCAACTGGGCTGGGCCCGGGGCAGTTCAGCCCAAGACACAAAGTAGGAAAGAGAGAGAAAAATATGTGAACAGTATGTGAATTAGTATTGTTCACGTGTTACGTGAACAGTAAAATAGAGGGTGACCGACGGTGACGAGAGGCTCACTTGCCACTGCCGCCAGGTAGAGGAGGCCGAGGTGGTTGTCCCTGTGGTTATGGCGTCAAAAATGATGGCCTGTGTGGATGGGACAGGCGCTCGAAGTTGCTAGTCTGTGTTGGAGGTCATCGTCGTAGGTGTTAGAGAATAATATAGATCATATTCTGGGGCTTCACCTAATAGCTTAAGCTTTTAGGTGAGATGGTTCCTTAACATGGTATCAGAGCCTTGTTGACCCAGCGGTCACGAGTTTGAATCTCACCACCCCCATTCTATTTGATAAAAATCAAGCACAAGGTAGAGTGGGCCTTTGTGCAAGTTTCAAGCCCAAAGGGCTTTCACTTGAGGGGGTGTGTTAGAGAATAATATAGATCATATTCTGGGGCCTCACCTAATAGCTTAAGCTTTTAGGTGAGATGGTTCCTTAACAGTAGGTTGTTGCTGCTACTTGAGGTCACGATGGACCTTCTGTCATGGAGGAGAAGACGTTGGTGCTGACGGGGGTGGTGCTAGGTGGTCGTCGGGAGCTGGCTGGAGGAGAGAGAGAGATGATGGTTGATGCTGGTTTTTCTAGAGAGAGAGCTATCGATCGAGACTGTAGGAGAGAGAGAACACTGCAACATAGGGAAGGCCTCTAACGGCGCCGAGGAAGATGAAAGGGGGGTTGTTAGCTTGTTTTGCTCGTGTGGAAGCTTTTCCAGTGATGGTGGTCTCTACAAATATGCTCGTCGTCCGTTTGTGTGTCTCCTGCGCGTTTGCTCTTGTCTGTAAATTTTGCACCCATGTTTTTGTAAATGTTTCCTCTAATTTGATCACTATCCCCCCGTTTAACGATGATGATATCCCCTCACTGTCCCAAAATTTTCACCTTGGTTTATGATAGTCCCCTGTAAAAAAATTTCTTCTCAGTGTAACCATCCTCTCCCCATTGTCAAAATTTTCCTCCCCTTTTATAGACCAAATTTGCAGTTTATAATGCATGGAAGAGGTGTCTAGGAATGGGGTGTTGTGTCTTGCAGTGCGGGAGTGGGTTGTAGCATGGCTGCCGGCATGGCATAGCATGGCGGCAGGTAAGGTTTTTTTTTTTAATAATATAAAATAGACTGACAAAAAATAGGTTGTGACAAAGAGTTTTCGACGGAAAACCAGAAAGAACGATGTTTTTCTCTTTCATTTTGGCTTCCGATTTCACCCAAAAAAATTCGTCACCGAAAATTTTGATCTTCTCAATTTAACCCAAATTAGGCTTCCAAACTCAATTTCTCACCAATTAAGCCCTTAATAAAATTAATTTGACCCATTTAAAGTATAATTAAGTATTTGTGCTTAATTAAATCCTTCAATTGAGCTCTGAATTAATTCATAAACATAATTACACTTTAAATTGGCCGACGATTAAATCAAATTGGCCTATTAAAATATAATTATGTCTTACGACTTAATTTTTACGCAGATATATCCAATAATAAATTATTTAGCCTTGAATCTGAATTTTCCTTCATTTTTGGGCACAAAAAGAGGTACGATCGAGCTCTCGAAAACATCCAAAATTCCCACATAGATTTTTCTACCAACACCAGCCCCTTTTATTTTATTTTTGTTATTTTTGAATAGATTTTGGGGAGTAACCCAGAAATTGGGTTATGACAGAGAGAATCTAAGAAAATGGATGACTTGCCACACTCCTTCACGATGAATCAAAGCAACACCACACTTGGGGGCAAGGTCAGACTTGATAAACAATGAAAGTTGAGATCATCGCAGATAGCCCAAAATAGGCATGTGCTTACATTTGAGTGGATGACTTACATATGATAAACTTTAATGAGCCATCTATCATAGAAGCCAACGAAGCTTTGGAGATCAAGGCAAAGACACCCTATGACAATGGAACATTAGAGAAGAGGGCCCTATATTTCAAATCAGGTAAGGGGCATGCATGACATCTAACCCCAAAACTTTGTATATATATTATTGAATTTTTTCAAGAATATTCTAATTAAAATCCAACAAGATTTTACTGAATTGGAGCAAAAAAAAGAAAAAAAATTGAAAAACCAAAAAAAGAAGAAAGAATCCATGATTTGAAATTATGAAGCATCAAGTTTTTGAACCATATAGTAGGGAAATTAGTTCAAACCCTACAAATGAGGAATTCTAGATTAGCAAGAAGCACCGAGTGGCCAACCTTTGTTACTGGAAAACTCTAGCTAACAAAAAGTGTAGAGTTTCCAATTTTGTTGCTAGGAAGTTCTAGTTACCGAGAAGCGCCGAGTGGTCAATATTTGTTACCAAAAATTTCAGTGATTAAGAAGCGTCGAGTGGCTAATCTTTGTTACTGGGAAATTCCATCTAGCAAGAAGCATCGAGTTGCCAATTTTGTTGCTAGGAAGTTCCAGTTACTGAGAAGTGCCGAGTTGCCAACCTTTGTTACCAAGAAATTTCAGTGATTAAAAAGCGTCAAGTGGCTAATCTTTGTTACCGGGAAATTCCATCTAGAAAGAAGCATCGAGCTGTCGATTTTGCTACTGGGAAAATCCAAGTTATCAAGAAGTGCCGAGTGACCTACCTTTGTTACCAAGAAATTCGAGAGATCGAGAAGCGACGAGTGGTCAACCTTTGTACTAGGAAATTCTAGCTAGCAAGAAGCGTCGAGTTGCCAACCTTATTATCAAGAATTACAAGACAATCCAGTTGTCGAGTTGCCAACCTTATTATCGAGAATTACAAGACAATCCAGTTATCGAGTTGCCAATCTTGTTATTAGGAAATTCAATCATCAACAGGAGCGAATGTCAACCATATAACCCCGCAACAACCACGGAAATTCATGAAGAACTTGATCGAAGCTCATCATCAAGGAAGAAGAGAAGAAAGAACCCTGTCACCAGGAATCATAGTAGTTTCAACCATGCAAAGAAGGAAAATGCCCTTTTGCTAGGAATTTCTAAAAAAGAAGGGTTCCAACCTCGGCATCAAGAAGAATGACAACCTACCGTCAATAATTCAAACCTTATTATCAAGAAGGTCAATTTTCATTGTTACAATCAATTTCTTCTAGATTCAACCGAAGAAGTTGTGGTTAAAGGGGATCGCCAGATGTGATCTCAGGTTAACCCAACTCAAGTTAACACGAAGTTCAGGTTAAAGGGGATCACCAGATGGGACTCAGGTTAACCAAAATCAAGCCAAAAGTAGTTGAGGTTAAAGAGGATCGCAAAATAGGATCTCAGGTTAACTCAACTCAACCAAAGAAAAAGTTCAAGTTAAAAGGGATCACCAAATGTGATCTTAGGTTAATTGGGCTCATGCTAACATGAAGTTTAGGTTAAAGGAGATGACCATATGGAATCTCAGGTTAACTGGGCTCAAGCTAACACGAAGTTCAGGTTAAAGGGGATCGCCATATGAGATCTCAAGTTAACAGGGCTCATGCTAACATGAAGTTCAGGTTCAAGGGGATCGCCACATGGGATACCAGGTTAACCGATCTCAAACTAACACCACGTTCAGGTTAAAGGGGATCACCATATGGAATACCAGGTTAACCAGGCTTAGACCAAAATGAGGTTCAGGTTAAAGGGTATCGCCATATGGGATTTCATGTTGACTGAACTGGAAAAAAAGAAGAAGAAAAGATAGACTGAAGTTCAGGTTAAAGGAGATCGCCAAATGGGATCTCAGGTTGATCGAGCTAAAAAAAGAGAGAGAAAGAAGAAAAGATAGAATGAAGTTCAAGTTAAAGGGGATCGCCAAATGGAATCTCAAGTTGACCGAACTGAAAAAAAAAAACAAAGATAAAAGTTTTGGTTAAAGGAGATCGTTAGAAGAGATTTACAATGATTTTGATACCAAGAGGACAAGATGTGGAATTTCAGGTCAACACTGCAGTCAGGAAACACAGGAAAATCAGACCTACACTGAAAAAAAGAGAAGAATCAATTGAACTGTTATCAGATTGGTATTTTATGTGGTTTTGGACTCAGTTCGTTTATTTTTACAAACTTACTACGTAATGCATAAAACAAGTCATTGCTTCGTAAGTATTGTAAAGAGAGGGCATCTGTTGCTATCCAATTTTTGACCCACTTGTGTTTTCTATTTTGAAAAGAACAAAAAAATACCAAAAAAAATAAAAAATCCAAAAATATCTTGGCACAAGGACCAAAATTGAAAAACACAAGCAAAGACCAGGAACAACATCTTTTTTGCTATATATACATGTGTCAAAGCATGTAAAGAGGGAGGAGAAGAAAACGTAAAAAAATTCACACAAACTCTCCCCACACCATAAAAACCAAAACCCTAAAAAAACCCTACATCTCTCTCTTCTTGGTGCGCTGTCACCATTCCAGCCACAGCCAACTGCAACACAGCCTCCCCCCAGCTCTCAGCCACAACCCCTACCACCAACAACCTCTCCCTCACAACTGCCTCACTTCTCCAGTCATCCCTTTAACCCATTCCCTTTCCAGATTCTCCTTCCCATGCTTCCCGTCAGCCCCAAGCCTTCACTGTCACCGTCATTGACCCTCCCTTCACCACCATTTCTCTCCCGTCAACCACCATAGTCGTCCCTCACAAGCAATCCCTTCATAGTCCAACTACCACCACACAGTAGCAGCGCCAACCCCGACAGCTTCTCCTTCACTAACAGCCCCAACCTGTAAGCCCTATCTATAGCAAACTACACTGCCTCAGTGTCTCCCTCTCACACATCAACCACCGACAAACCCAACGCCCACCACACTACGAAAGCCCCCACCGTGAGTAGTCCACCAGCCATCTGAAGCAAAGGGAGAACAAATCGAAGAAGAGCACACCGAGAAGAAGAAGAAGAACAAACCCGAGATTTGAAGAAGAGGAGAATGAAATTGATTTTGTGCTTTTTGTGTTTTGCTATGTGCTTTGTGTTTTTTGTGTTTGCAGGTCACGATGAAAGACCCTCATCGACGAGAAAGAGAGGAAGGGAGCAGATCCATTGGCCCCCTATTCTGTCACTTCACCCGCGGCGGCGCGTAGAACCACGCGCTACTTGTATCGCCACTATTCTTGTCACCACCGCACTATTCCAGCCATTGTGTTAGTTTTAGATTTTGTTTTTTATTGTTTAATCTTTAATTATTTTATGAATTTAAATTTTTGGATTTTATAAATGTTGTGTAATTTATAGTGTGTGCATTCGTTTTATTTATTATATTTTATTGTTTTTATAATAAAATATTTTATTTTATTATATTTTATTTTGTTGCTTATGGCCAAGTTTATTAAATCTTGAGATTTTGGCCTATATTTACCTAAATCACGAACTTAATTCACAAGGATTAATGGTTAAATTCAGATAATAAATATTGGACTTGCAAGAAGGCTAATATTTAATAATCCAGAAATGATAAAAAATATTCAGAGTTATTTTGAGCAATGACTAATTTTTGAAAAAACCCATCCACTCTCCAGGATAGATGATCGTTTTAAGGCATCTACATGGATCTTTTTCCTGATATTTTATTTGGGTTCACGAACTCATAATAAAATTTCAAAAGCTAGATTTATTCCATGAATAAAAACTACATGTTGAAACATTTAAAATCACATCAAGATACACAATGCAGCTTGCCTTAGGGAAGATGTACTAGGAGTGCTAATAATTCCCTTTACGCAACTAGTCTTATATCCTTTAATCTCTGAGTTTTCCTAGTGACCCTCAACAACCAAGTAGCGACTCCTCAACCTCGACAAGAGTTCCCTCCCAGGGCACTACGTGCCGACGGGCATATAATTCCATCTACTATGATAAGCAGAAGTTCCTTCATTTATATATAATGATGATCAAATTTCATATTATGGAGAAAAGATAGCCATAAATAGCGAAGTATTTTAAGAAAAATCTCACTTTAATATAACAACTGGAAAATTTTAAAACATAAACAAAGAAATCCACATCCACAAAACTAATTATTTATTTCCAATGGTAACCAAACTAAAAAAACAATCTTTAATTTGTCCCTAATTTCATCCAAAACAAAATCACCCATTTGTGATACATGAATAATACAACAATGACACAAATCACTAAGCAGCATCAAAAATGTCAAGAAAATGCGTGCCAAATTTTTAAATTAGTGTCAAAAAATTTGTTCCAAGAAACAATACAACATTCATCACCATTAAACTCAGCCCACACCAAAACCAAAAAACAAAACACATTGTTTTGTTGATTATGATCAATATACATGATTTTCCAAATAAAAAAATAATTACCTTTATCCCAAAAAGAAAAGCAAGGAAAACAAAACAGTATGAGTTCCAAGCCTCTGAAAAAACCAAAAAACGGAAAAGAAAACAAAGAACAGAAACTGAAAATTAGGTAAACAAACAAAATAGGAGACAAAACAATGCCAGATAGAAAAAAAACGATAAAAAGGCAAGCAAGCTGTGAATAAAGACATGAATAACCACCAAAGGTCAAGTGCCATATTCTATACCAGCATAAAACCTAAAAACAAATTTGTTCCAAGAAATAATACAACTTTTACCACCATTAAAATCAGCCCACACCAAAACCAAAAAACAAAACATAGTTTTGTTGATTATGATAAACACAAATGATTTCCCAAATAAAAAAGAGTTACATTTATCACAAAAAGAAAAGCAAGAAAAACAAAACAGCAACAACTCCAAGCCTCTGAAAAAAACAACAAATTCAACACCAACATCACAATTAGCGAATCAGCATAGAAAATAACATAGCAATGAAAAAATATAACAAAACAATTAGCAAAATGAGGATGCAACCAAAGTGAACCTATCAAAACCAGCAAACAATCAGCAAAAGTATCAACCAACACAACAATAACCATTATTCAACCTAACAATTCAAAAAAAAGACTCAACTAGCATGATACCAAAAAACATACACATGTACCTTAAGAATGAACAAAGCAAATAAAACACCAGGATCACAACACTTTACCCCCTATAAAAAAGCAGAAAAGAAAATGAAGAATAGGAACCAAAAAAAAGCTTAACAAACAAAGTAGGAGACAAAACAATGTCATATAGAAAAAATCTATATCAGCATAAAACTCACCAATTCAACCTTAACAGGCAACGAAAAAGTTTTCAAAGTTGCACAAAGCTTGTAACACAAAGCACACCTAATCCTTTTGAGAGAAAATAAAATACACATACATGAAACAAAATCATTAACAACAACAAAAACCTGACACAACAAAGAAGAAAATATTTTAATATTTACCAACCATATCTAAAAGCAGAAAAAACATTTAACAAATCAATCACATACCAAACCCATAATTGTCGGGGACATAAACACCGAGAATGCCCAAAAAGCAACTTTGTCATAACACAACAGGTAATCTGTGCATTTAATACAAATTTTTATACACAAACAAACTATTTCAAGAAGAAACAACAAAGCAGAAGCAACAACAAACAAAGCTTGCACCATGAAAGAAAAGAAACGTAAACCTGCATAAAAATCAATAGCAAACCAAATCCACAGGATATTGGCAGCAACCTACACATACACCCAACTCAACGATTGTGTCAACCAACCCACAAGACATTGACAGCAACCTTGACATACACCTAAATCAACTTCTCTATTCAAAGGAACCCTGTACTGCCAACACATTGAAGCAACACACCCATAAAACTGAAATCAACAAACACATAAAGATCAAAATCAACAACAAACCAAACCCACAGGACATTGGCAGGAACCTGCACATACACCTAACTCAATGATTGTATCAAAAAACAAATAAACTCCTCTATTCAAAGCAACCCTCCACTACCATCACACCCAAGCGACACGCCCATAAAACTAAGATCAATAACCACACAACCCATGCTTTAGTGATGTTGAACAAAAACCCCACCACCAAGAGACTCAAGAAACAAATCAGGCTCCTCATCCATGCTCCAGTGATACCGAACAAAACCCCCATCGACAAGAGACACAAGAAACAAATTAGGCTCCTCTCCGACAACTAATTAGGTTGAAAAAAGAAAAGGATCAGCTGACAAAGAATTGAGTTAATGTCCTCGCCGATGCCTTTTATTTTAGTGTGGCAGAAGGTATAAAAATTGATAGAAAAAGATGCAAAAAAACCTTGTCAATGCCTTCTTTTAGTGTAGCAGAAGGTCCAACAACTGTTAGCAAAATATGCAAAAAAAGATTAAAAAAAAGAAAAAGCAAGCCATGAGAGGAAAAAAAACACTTAAATTGAAATAACCGAGACACATGGCACAACAAGTACCACCAAGCTAGAGAGATAAAAACAAAATGCAAAGCTCCACATAACCCAAACACAAAAAAAACAAACCAAACCAAAATACCTATTGAAATCAACAGTAAAAAGCTTCCACATTACACAGTAATTAACTGATGTCTTTTAGTATATGGTATAATTTGTATTCTGATGGGTCAATACCTTCCCAAATTATAATGGGCTTTAAGTCTTTATTGGGCTCTTTTGCCTTATTTTAAGGTCATAGCAATGTTTGGATTGTAAAAAACACAAACTCTCTATCTCCAAGATCGAAATGCATTAGGCCAGTCTAGACGGAACACATTTCCCAGGACAAGGCACTACTCTCAAGGAATTAAGCAACTTTTGTGAAATTTTGAAGTATAAATGTCGACTAACCAAACCCATCATCTCAATTGATCCATTCTGCGTTGGATAATGACGTGAAAATTCTGAATTAAATACATTATAGTGCTTAATTTCTATAAAAAAATTAATCAAGTTACACTTAATTAATTATTCTAGTTTAATTTTTAATAATGGTACTTCATATGTATGACCCATTAGGTTTTTAATATATTTACCCAAATATAAATTATAATTCTAAATAAATCAAATAATTTAATTTATTATCAATTCAATATTTGATTAATTTATATTTGAAGATCAAGGGCATCATCTAACAACATGTCATGATCCCTAAAATATTAGAAAAGTCATAAGTGACTTGACTTAACATTTTAGTAATTAGTTTCCCACTATAATTATTATCCCTTCATCAATAATATTTTGATTTAGATATTTTAGCATGGAATATATTTGTCATGCCAAATTATATTTGTTCATAACATTATAGTCATTGATCCATTGAATAGAGTTTAAATTTCTTTTGAAGTTTCATTTCACCTTGCACAAAGATTTAACAATTAATACTATTTGAGAGCATGTAGAACATTTTTCCTAATTCATTAAGGGTGATGGATTCTTTCTTCACCAATTAAATATCGTCATATATTTATATTATATTTAATGTATGTCTATTTGTTACACTTTCCAAGATAATGTGTGAGAAGATAAAAATAAATACAGCACTTAAGATAACTTAATGATCTAAAGTTT
This sequence comes from Salix brachista, assembly GCA_009078335.1. Taxonomy (NCBI): domain Eukaryota; kingdom Viridiplantae; phylum Streptophyta; class Magnoliopsida; order Malpighiales; family Salicaceae; genus Salix; species Salix brachista. Next base: position 11,332,207 of record CM018590.1, read on the forward strand.
ATGAATCACATACACAACTGTCATGTGAGCTTTTCCACAGACACAAGTGATGTCTCAAATCAAATTCTCATATGGATTAGTTCAGTGTATATGTCTTATGACAATCATATACATATTAGTTATAAATATTCCTTTATACCTTGACTTATGAGAAAAATTGTTTTCTTTCATAAAAAATCATAATATGTAACTGTAAACACCCAAGAGAAAATATATATATATATATATATATATATATGAATTGATGACTCAGTTTTCGCTACCGATTTCGTGATCGGCAGCGACGCAGTTTTTGCTGCCGATTTCGTGATCGACAGCAACGTAGTTTTTGCTGCCGATTTCATGATCGGCAGCGACGCAGCTGCTGATGTCTGCATCGGCAGCGACGCAGTTTTGTTTTTTTTTTTAAATATTAATTAACTTAAGGAGCTGGGAGGGAGGAATAAAACCGGTTTTAGATAGAGCAAAACAAGGATAAGAACACATCTAAACCAACCCCCAAACAACCCACGTCATTTCATGGGGAGTATAAATACGAGGAGAGAGAGGATGATTCATCCTCTTCCCAAAACAGCAGTTGCATGTCGTTCTTCCCTTCCTCTTTCACAACAGAAACCTAAACCAAACCAGTAGAGAGTGCTTTGTGAACGTGTGAGGGAAAGATGAGACCTTGAGAGAAGATTGGACAGCTGCCTAGAGGAAAGGAAAAAGAGGGTTGGAAAACATGAGAGGAGAAGAAGGAGGAGAACCAGCAGGAGAAGAGAAAGAATAGTGTCAAACCTTCCTCAAAGTTAGTTAGATTCAAAAGGTATGGGTCATGAAACTCCCTTCCTCTTCTCCTTAAGACCAGAAACGAAAATGAAGAAGAAAATGCAACTTATATTTTTATTTAAAATTCGTTTTTTTTGTGTTTTAGGGTTAATATACATCAATTAAGCTATAATTATAGGGTTTAGCTTAGGTTAAAAGTACATATGCTACCTAAGTTTCAGATTAGGTTTGTATGCTTAATTACATTGAGATTACAACAACAACTTTGTGTGCTTGTGAGGTGAGAATTCTTTTTTCGTTGGTTCTCTAAATTACTGAAAACAACTTATCAAGGTTTAACTAACTTTTTGGTGTCAATCCATACTTCTTGTTTGTGAATCGCTATTCATTGGATGGGGGTTCAAATCTAATAATGTTGGTGCCTAGGTACAAGTTATCTTTGTGTCATACTCTTATCAAACCTGATTTACTTGGTTTTCCAGGAATTGGTGTCTTTACGTATGGGTTGCTTGACTGCATCATCAAGACGTTCACATTATACTTGTTGTTGCCGTTGTGTAGAGGAGGTTCGATTGGTGCTAGAACAAGTGTTGGGAGAAAGAATGGTGATCGATGTCACTTGTTAGAGGGAGATGAAGTCTGGTGCAGTAGTGGCTGCTGTCACTATGTGGAATGGATGGTGCAATTGACGACAACAAGAAAGACTTGTTGAAAGCTGTTGCTAGTGGTGTAGAGAGTTGGAGGTGAAATTGTGATGGAGGTGGCTGGAAAAGGCAAAGGAAACACTAGCAAAACAAAAACAAAATAGGGGGAGGACTAGTTTTTTTTTAATATATGTGGCTTCCAATTAACCCCCCTTAGGCCATAGATTTCTCCTCTATTTATAGCCAGTAGTTGAGGGTATTTTTTTCTTTACTGGGGTAAAATTTCAATCATTGGTTCAATGCAAAAGCATCCCAACCGTTGGCTTAAAGTAGATGTCTTGAGCTGTCAAATTTGACAGCTATAGTTAAGCTGGTTGAGGTGTCAACTTTGAGGCTGAACTTCCACTTGTGGTGTCAATTAGCAGGTTTGACCATACCCTAGTATAGTCAAGAATCAAGGGATTATTTTTTAGCATGTTTTGTCAAATTTGATGAAGTATAAAGACATTAAATGTACCTGCAAAGTTGGTACCAAAACAGGATTTTGGGAAAGAAAATGAATAGTGACAAGACGATGCGTCGTCAAGACACCCTACTAGACCATACGAAACCTCTCTTTGTTTCTTTGTTAAAGTTCAATTTATTCCTTTATCATATGATTGCTTTGATTTTATACCTAATTAGCGCAAAAAATTACAATCAATAGACTTGGTAAAAAGTAAATCTTATCTTCAAAAATTTCAATCTTCTCAATTAAACTTGAATTAGGCTCCCAAACTTTAACTTTCACCAATTAATTCCAAATGAAATGAATTTGACCTAATTCAACTATAAGTAGGTCGTTACACTTAATTAAATCCATCATTTGTACCTGCAATTAATTTTTAAACATAATTAACTTTAATTTGTTCCATGATAAAATCAAATTGTCCTATGAAAAATCTAATTATGCTTTTGAACTTAATTTTTCATGCAGATTCATTTGGTAATAACTTAATTTTTTGCATTGAATTTGCAGTTTTCTTTAATTTCTTGGCATAATAGGGTGCAATTGAGCTCTTGGCTTTGTCCAAAAACTTTTGACCTGATTTTTTCACCACTCCAACCCTTTTTTATTATATTTTATTTGTATTTTGTGTGAGTTTAGGGAATAACTTAGAATGGGCTATGACAACCTCGATCCAATCAAAGCTTCGTAGTATTTATTTTAATATATATTTTAGTTTTATTGTAGTTTATATGAACTTGGGCATTTTAAATTTAGATATATATATATATATATATATATATATATATATATATATATATATATATATATATATATATATATATATATAAATCATTCATATAATTATCATATCTATAAAGAGATCATTATTATATATAAAAAACAATATTTGTTCTTAATAATAAATTCAAATGTATTAATAATAAATAAGACCTCTAGGGTTAACCTAATGATAAAGGTCTTGGGCTTAAGAGGTATGCTCCCTTTAAGGTTCATGGTTTGAATCTCACTAGTTATATTTACTTTGGGTCATGCCTCCTAGTGTAAAAATATAGTGACTTACCATGTTCTTCTGTGGGTAATTTATATGGGCACCAACACGAGCATGAGAATTTAGTCAAGGGCGTGCAAGCTGGTTCAGACACTCGAGTTACCAAAAGATAAAATTAAATGGAAATATTGTCTTAAACATACTAAAACAAAATAACAGTTATAAATTTCTAGTATTAACCTATTAGGAAAAATAAAATAACTAGTTTCTATAACTAATGCATGGTTCTTGTAGGTAATGAAGCAACCATAGTTCCTACTTTTTTTTAGTTCCTACAAGCAGTTGCAAATGTAAAAACCATATTGAGTATCCAATAACCAAGAACTACAATGCATAGTAAGATGACGTTCAATTATAAACATATCTAAAGTAGAAGTTTTATTAAGCTTACTTGTTTTTATGGTTGCAAGGTATTCCTTGCAATTTCTAATTCAATATCCTTTATTTCCGCAATGATGACAAGTGTCTTTATCTTTCTTAATGCCTCCAATAGTTTTTTTCTTTAAAGAAAACCTCTTGTTATCCTTTTTCTTAGACATTATAGAAGATTAAACTAGGCAGTTTTTCTTCTTAAAATCCCATCTTAATCATATTAAGGAATTATAGCATTATATTATCCAACTTGTTGATGTGATAATTCATAATGAATTGTGAAAAGATTGGGAGTAATGATAGAAAGACCAAGCCAACACTTAATTGTAAGGTCCATGGCAAAACCTAATTGGCTCAATTTTTAAATATTGTTAATCATTTTTTAAAACATGAGTGTTCACTAAAAAAACCTTGGGTGACATACTAGTTATCATATATGTAGCTTGTTCATTGTTATCAACATAACGTTGATGTTCATTTCTAATTTCTTCATCAGCATCCTCAGCAAGGGTATGTGGAATTGGATTTTCAAGAATATACAACCTATTTTCTTGCTTGAGAAAAATTATCACATTTCAGTGTCAAGCCAAGAAATTTGGTCCAATCAATTTGGTAGCATTAAGTATGCTTCGTAGGGATGTGTTACTACTCATTTTGATCTACCAACTTATTTATATAAGAATTAATAGCCCACTATTTTTGTATTAGTTTATATTTTTACTATGTGTCGATGCGAGTATTAGTTTCATGCATACATATTTAAATCTAAATACAAATGAAGTCCTTAGTCCTCATTTGATCTCTCACTATTTTCTTGCAAATTAATAGCCCTCTCTATTAATTTAGGAAATCTCACTTAGATTTTTCTGGTGGCATAGGATCTCATTTAATTTACTCGACCTAGAGTGACTCAAGAAATCAAAATAAATTAAATTAAATAGATAATATAGTTTATCAATCACATTTCTATGTGACTCCTAGATTAGTTAGGTGAGAAATCTGTCTAAACATATCATATATGATTCATCTAACTTATGCCTCTAACTTCATATGATTATGAGTGGTTCTTCCATAACTAGACGTGGATTTGCAAATGTATTTATGAATCTATGTGACAGGTCTAGGCATAGGAAGAGGCCTGATGATGCCAGACCAGAATAATGACAAAAACCATAACTTTTGATCTAATTGTTAAATCACTTAAATTTTTATAGAAGTTTCTAGAGAACATTTTTCTTATAATAATTATGGAATCACTATTATGACCATTGCATATGTAGATTTCAGAAAACTCACCCTAAGACCCTGATATTGGCAATTTTGATAGTCTTGTGATTTTCCTTATAGACTAGTCAACTTATTAGTCAAAACTATGTTAGCAAATATTAACAAATTAGCACCAATAAATTTCTTTTTCTAAAAATAGAAATAAAAGAAATGCAAATATGTTAAAAGCAACACGTTAAAACTATTACTTTTAAAAATTATTGTTGGTAATAACAACATTTTAAAAAAAATATTAAAATAAGATAGAATAAAGGTATAAAAAAAATTAAATGAACACCGAAAATTCAATGATAATAATCTTGTCTAGACAAATTCATTAAAATCAAAAAAGCTCAATAACAATGACCAAAACAAGTTACATGCACCACTGTTTCCCTTCTCTCCTCTCCTCTACTCAATTTTTTTAAAAAAAATTATACCAGTTTGTTTTAATTATTTCTTTTAAATATTGTTATTCTAAGCCATAAGTGTTTTAAAAGGCAGCAATTTTTACTTGCTAACTTGTTATAAACTTTGTTATTTTTCAAAAAGAAACATAGCAGTGCTAATTTACCATTTATTTTTAAATGTGCTAATTTTTTTATTTCTTTTTAAAAAATCACTTTGATACCATCTACCAATATAAAAGTTGAGACAAAGTCATTTTTCGGAAGGAAAAACAGAAAAACAATCAAGAAGAGGACGCAAATGCTAATTTCTTTAATTTTAACTATTATTGTTGCTCTTCATAATTACCATCATGTACAGATTGTATTGCATTGCTCTTTGCATCTCAAACAGCAGTCCCAATCATGAATCGATGGTTAAGCACAGCTTCTGCAATTGGTCTTTTCCGGAAGTCTGGATTTAGCATTGCCTGCACACCAGGAAGAAAAAAAAACATTATTGTAGACCATATGTTAGGCATTGATGATTCTTTTTTTTTTAAAAAAAAAAAAAAAAAAACTATCTTAAATTATAGCGCTTGTAACATCAAAAAAGAAAATCATAATTAGCCATAGACGACTAAAGTAGTTTATGTCAATAAATATGGGTACACACTCGCGCGCACATATAAATTGAAGCTGAATTCTAATCCCTGGGAACTAACTAAAGTTGCATATAACTTCGAAAGCTTATCACTGAATAATGGGAGACAGAGCTAGGCATTAGCACACAACATCTAATAACAGTTGCAATGAACATCATCAAACTACGGAACTTCACAAAGTGATACTACCAATCATTTATTTTAAGCTCCAATTCAACCTGAAGTAATTGCCAACCAGCCCGATCACCAAGATCCAGAAACTTCACAGCTTCTTCCAAACGATCGTCTGCTAAACAATATCTGTGTACCAGAAAAGGCAAAAGCAAGGACAAAGGAGGGAAAACCAAGTGTATTAGCATTTGGACACCTCAAGAGCTTGAGCTCAGGTTGTAATCTATTGGACTGTCTAATTTTTGGCCAAATAATTGTCACTGTCCTTGGTTTGATATGCCAACATAATCGAATAGCAAATTTAAATAATACTGTTTAAATTTTGAATATCACACAAGAAATTAAATCAATCAATATTTAACTATGTTCTTTTATTATAATTTAAACAACCAATTGAGTATTAAAGAGAAATATTCAATATATAGTTAAATAATACACTGCAAAGCTCACGAGTAGAAAACTAGTGTTTAAAAAGCATTTAAACAAACAACCAGCTGCAGGAATCAAAGTATTCAAGCATGCATGAAAAATACAAAAGTTAACTTCCTTAATTTTGAATATAATGTAGAATTTCGTTTTTATTTTGCATTTTATCTTTGTCATGTTCTACGGGGTAGCAGAGTCTTTGAGGTTCTGCTCAGAGCCAAATTGAGAATTATTTGTTGTTCCCTTCGGCATACAAACTACCTTTTCACTTGGATTTCATCCTATATTTGAAAAATCATAGAGAAGGAAATAAATCACTAAGAAAGAATCTGCTAAAATGTGTCTGTAGCTCTTGTAGAATCTACAAATGTACTAGTAGCATCTGCATCATGATCTACGCACGACTCAACTAGATAAGAAGCAGCCAAGTTTTGATACATAAGACCATAACACAATTACTGAATTCAAGCTCAGCCAAACGAAGTATGCTTATAAATGTATCTGATCTTTACCTTTAAAATCCTATAATCTCAAATTCATCTTATGCATGCACTGGCTAATGGCCTTTAAGCAAGTCAAAATAAGATACAAAAATCATCTTACTCTCTCATAGCTTCAAGATCAAGTCGGAAAGTGTTTTCCAAAAGCCTCTGCAAGTTCATGCATAAATTATTAGTGTCAGCAAAACACATTCAGAAGAATATGCATGTGTATAAACGCATTTATGTGCTCAAGATTTCGGATGCCCTGGACTTGCTACTTACAAATGATATAATAATTAATCAGAGGTAGTCATATTGCTGCTTACTTGCAAAGAAAGAGTATCCACAATGCCTGCTTCACAAAATGGAACAAAAGCCAAGTATGCAAGAAGAAGACCAGCTTCATATCTATGTAGGACCAGAAAAGAAATTGGTCAAAGGAGCTAAAGAGCTGAAAAAACTAAGGACAGAACCATCCAAGTTCTGGAACAGTACATGTCATCTGCAATTCCAAAGGCTTGTTTCTCCATTGGTGTGGAGGCTCCAGCAGCAATTGCCCTTCTCCAAAGTCCTTCTGAAAATGACCAAAGGCCATCTTCTAGATTTGAGATCCTGATAAGTCAAGTTGGATGTGAAAATGTACTTGTGTTCAAACTTGAATAAATATACTGCAATATCAAGAAGCCTCTTACAGTCACAAGTAAGAGATCTCCTTGTAAGCATTAGGATTCATAAATGGCATATACAAAAATCTACAATGGTATTAAGAGTCTTTCTCATAAGTGAACATTATTTGGTCTGTCTTCAATTCACCAAGAAAATCCCTAAATGTTTTTGTGTGAATTTCTATTCTTGGAAGTAAGAAAACCTTTAACACTTTCGTAACTAAGTTTGCCATCTGGGGAAACATCTGGGAGACAGTTGGGGAAAACCAGATTCTTGTTGGATTGAGGATATTGTATGATGGATTGATGGTTTACTACATCCCTATCTGCAAGAGTCTGCAGATAAATTATCTGAAGGCCAGTATGCATCTAAGTGAATAATAATATTAGTAATAAGAAATTTGAGTGCGACAGAACAACTGAATGATTATCACTTGACTGTTATATTCCTTCCTTCACGAAACACTAGATTTAAATGTTTTATTTGTTACATTCTCGTTAATCACAAAATATTATTGTGGTGAAAAATGGGTGAGAAATTGCGTGTATCCATGTCATTAAAATAAAAGGAACCAATGTGCTACATGCTATTATCATATAGGTCAACACGTATATGTGTTACAACTAACACAAGATTTACAATAACAGAAGAACATAGCAACTGCAAATAATTTTTCTCTCTCTATCTCTCTTTTTTTTTTAAAAAAAAAGGTTTGAATTCATTCAGTTGTGGTTCACTAAACCAAGTTTGTTTAGCTTGCCCACAATGTTGTTGTATATGATCTGTTTCTAAATTTCAAGGACAGTTAAATTTGTCTACAGATAACATTTCTAATTTGAAACGAAGTCTGCTGAGAAGTAATTGCAAGGAGTTTTAATAGTACCTAATATCAACAGAAAAGGCTAAATCTCGAAGTCGTGGAACTAAATAAGGAGCCTCTCTCTCTGCTATAGTGCTGCCAATATTCAAGTAAGACTTTGTGTAAAGTACCAGTAAGCAGACAATTCTGACAGTAACAGTTAGAACAGGAAACATGAAAATCTATGATCATACTTGAGAACAACAGAAGATGGTCCAAGACTCTGGTGCAATCTGTCATGGTCATGCATATAGGCTAGACCAGTAATAGCACCCTGAAGTAGCTTGATGACAAAATATCTTCTGCGCTTTATTGTTTGTTCTTGATCAAAACGATTCCAGGAGCTTTCCTTAATTGCAATGCTTTTTGAATTTTTTTCACTAGTAACTTTCGCATAGTCAGCTGCACTATATTTCCCACCATCACGAAAAGCAAGCCACTGTATACATCAATTTCATCAATTTTTGATCAAATAAGAAAATGCCCGAAACAATTATGACTAGTTTTTCTTATTTGACCTGGTATAACAAACCTGTTCTCCAGTTTTTGTCTCAAATCCTCCAACAAGCATCAGGAGATTCTGACATGTGCCTTGTGAACTGCTCTGTGAAAGATGTACATGAAAAGATCTTCCATAGTATATACAAATGAAAATAACATGTCACTGATATTTCAAAAGCCTTCAAAATATCCAACCTGAAGTAAAGCATGGGCATTGAGCTCATTTGCAGCCATCTTATCAGCTTCTATGCCACCAGCTCGCTGTCCAGGATATACCTTCATAACCAGCAATCTCAAAGTGAATAAGTGAATCCAAAGAATCAATTTGAGCTTAAACCAGAGTAATAGAAATGTGCAGCAGGGCAAAAAAAAACACCTTGAAACTTTGCAATGTACAAATGTGACGGGTCAACAACATTCTTTCAAGTTCACGAGGAAAAGGAAAATCAAAGATAACTGGGAAGAGAGAAATGTCTAATTGAAGATGGCATAGTTGCTATAATTTTCAACTGCTCTCAATTTAGGGGGACATTTAGTAAATGTTGTTGTTAAATTCCTTAACAGTTAATAAATTAGAATTTGAAAAGAAAAACAATATAGATGCCTAAGGTTCATTATTTAGCTACACTCTTGTATTCTAATCATTAATTAACTCGTAAAATGGAAATAACATATTCAGCCCTTGGAAAAATATAATAATGTACTGCAAGCGAGTGAATTACAATAAATATTAGAAGAAGACTAAAATTTATGCACATCTATTTAAGTCGGAAAGAACATACAACTCAGTATATGATTTACTTGCTAGTATGTGAAGAAATATCACCTTAAGAACAACAGGAGTACCTCTAAGTGCACCCTGAGCTATTCTTCCTTCGTAGAGCCTGAAAAATAACTGCCATGAATATATAATAGTTACTACAAATCAGAGCAACAAGCAAACCCATGGTTATATTAGTGATAAAATAAAATAAAGGTGCACCTGATCTTCACACTGCCTTCTCCTACATCTTGAATTTTCAGTTGTCCACCTGAATATTCAAAATCCATTCCTCCTGCCGAATAGCTGAAAACAAATGTAATTTGCTTTAGAACTAACCAGCTGTTTAATTAAAGGAAATAATAAAATAATTAAGGGTATAACTATACATATGTACACCTTGTAATGTTCATGAAGCCGTAGCTGCCAATGAGTCTCCCAACTTCGAATGAGTCCGGGCTTGTAATCAGACTACTCGCTATACAGAGTCGTCGACTCGTCTTAGTGCGAAATGTCCTTTTTATCGTGAAGAAGAGGTGAGAGGAGAGCATGGGATTGCGAGAGAACAGCATCGATGAATATGAAGTGGAGAAGCAATCCGGTGAAACCAGAATCATCCCTCTCTTTCTCTCTCACTTTTCTCTATCTTTTGCTAATGGAAACTAATGGTGCCAAGACAGTATCGGACCTGTTGGATAGATAGGGTTTATGAGCCTATTTTCCAACAATATCTCTCCACGTCATCAAAATAAAATAACTTCTTGGAAGGGACATTTCGGGATAATTTCGTTTTTGAAAGATAAATCAAGAAGGATTATTTTTTGCAAATCAGTTTTCAAGTTTTTCTTCTTCATAAATTTATATCTTATTATCTTTTCCTACACAATTCTAACAATACATTTGAATTTTTTTCTTTTTATCTTAAAATAAATTTGCAATATTTTTTATTGTATAATTTTTCCCACATATTTTTTCTAGATTTTCTCCTAGAATATTTTTCACTTTTTTAAAAATATAGATTTATTATCATGTTTCTATTCTTTTTTAATTTTATAATTCATATATGTTATAAAATAATATAAATCATATCCTGAAATCTCACATAACAACTTAAACTTTTAGATGAGATGATTCTTTGACATTGTATTAAAACCTAGTTGACCCAACGCTCACGAGTTCAAATCTCGTAATATAAGTCTACAACCAGATATTGGATAAAATTGTTGAAAACAATACATGAGAGAACCAAGAATAATCTTAAAATGGTCCCTAATTATTTTTATTTTTAAAAAAAGTTATTAAGAACTATTTGGCTAGACATTAAAATAGGTATAAACTAAACTAAGAAAAAATCAACAGGCCATGTTGCCAAACTTAACCTAAAATCAAAGAGATTGAAAATGCCTTAAGTTACTTTTTGGTAAACATGTCTTGTTGTTTCTTATAAAAAGATTCAAAGGAAGGCATTTTTGTCGCTTTATAATGATAATTACAATAGGTTTCTCCTCTCAATGGTTTTTAGTTCACCTTTTTTCATGGTTGTCATAGGGTTGCTGTTTATTTGAGAGTGAGGGACATTCTAGACCAACATTCCTCAGTCCAAAGAAAATAGCAAGAATCGATTTGATAGTGTTTTTTGGGGTTTCTTTTCAGCGAGTTTAGGGTTGCCACATGACAAAGATTTTTTCTTCTTATATTAAGGTACAGTGGCAAGCTGCAAAAAAAATATGTTTAATATCATGTTCATGAGTTACAGGGGTAACAAAGTATGTTTTTGTTTTGTGCTTTTGTTTTGTTTAATAGGAGAGGGGAGAGGGGTCTCTAAAAGGCTACCAATTTTGCTTCTTTTAGGTGGAGGTTGAAAACTAACAATTGTCTTTAATACATTTTTTTTTAATAAAATGATATCATTTTGGAATTTTAGGTTTAAATTTTGTTTAAATTTTCTCTTTCAATTTCTTTCATCAAACTTTAATTAATCTAATTAATACTTTAATTGAATTTTAAATTTAAAAACCAATTTAGTTTCACCCCTACAAATTCTCTAAAAACACCCTTTGATTTCAATGTGTTTTTCATCTTAGTCCGTGGTTTTGGATGTTTTCAATTTGATCCCTAATTCATCTTTAGACTTCTAATTTGACCTTTAATTGATGAAGATCAACCCAACATCAAGTATAATCACGCAGATGATCTATTGGTGGTGTCAAGTGGATCTTTTATAAGAGCTAGGGCAAAGAGACTTAAATGGACATTGAATGGGCTAGTTCAGAGCACATGGAGTAAGATGGATCTAGAGGGACAAAGGATACATATGGATCCTAAAGGGTAGCCTCTAATTCATCTAATCCAAGTCTAAAAAATGTCTCATTCAAGTTCTGAAAAAGGGTTAATGTGCTAGGCCTTATATCAACCTTGATTTAGGCTTATTTTTTTCTAATATGACATGGAATCCAAGTCCAAATTAATTCCTAAAGAAGAGAGGAATTTTAGCATTCAAAATAATAAATTTCTTAGTCTACAAAGGAAACTAATGAGTTCTCAAATTGCTTTTCTAAGCTAGGGAATTATTTAATGATTCTCCTAGTCTAGGAAGGAAACTTAAAAGTCAGCAACATTAAATTAGACTTCTTTACCTTATTTTTATTTGGTTGCAACTTAATTTTTTATTTTTAAATTTGTATTTTATGTTTTAGAGTTAAGAAACATCAATTGGGCTTAGATACTTAGGGATATAGGTCTGATTGTAAGTGGGTTTTATACAAGTCTATATCTTTGGGTATTCTAGGGTTTAACTTAGGTTAAAAACACATATGTAACCTAAGCTTCAGATAATGTTTTATGTTTTATAATATTCAGATTACGACTACAATTTTGTTGTTTATGAGGGTGAGAATTCTCTCTATTGGTTTTGTACAGGACTGAAAACGACTTATCGAGGTTTAACTAATTCTGTGATGTCAATCCATACTTCTCATTCATGAATTGCTATTCATTTGGTGGAGGTTCGAATCCAATAGTGTTGGTGCCTTGATACAAGTTATCTTTGTGTCACACTCCTATCAAACCTAATTTACTTCGCTTTCCGAGAATTGATGTATTTGGGTGTGGGTAGTTTAATCGCATGCTCAAGAGGTTCACATCATTTACTATGAAAGGTTGACTCCATTAATCAGGTTATATTCTTAAGAAAATTTTATTTCTTGTTGAATCTGTAAAAAAAATCTAGTGTCCAATTTCTTCTTCTCCTTGAATTTGCAGCATATAATTTTTTTTATTTTGTTCTATTACTATCCAAAATATAATAGTAGCATAAAAAAAGAAAAAAAACGTTCAAAGGTGTTGAATAAAATGATGCCACAAGGTCAATTATACCTTGATAAGTTAGATTTAATCTGTCCCAGCGAAGAAGACATGTTATATCACGCAAAACACAAGTTTATTTTATTAATCCATTGCTGCTAGGGTTGCGACATACAATTAACTTATATAATGTTTCAAATAGCCCTAATAAATTCCTATATTTGGGCTTATTTCAGTCCACTTATAAAATTGACCCAAATATGTAATAATAATCCAAAAATTTTAATATCGTAGATATGCTAGTATCAAATTTGTCATCCATAATAAAGCCCAAATAGAATAGAAAATCTAATTTGATCCCAACATCTTAATTAACCCAAGACAACTTTATACCCCGTATAACCCAAACTCATATTCATTAATATGAACCAAATAAGACCTAACATCAACTCCAAATAAGCTTTCTTTGTTGCTCAAAGTGAATTGAATAACAAAACTCATAGAGGTTGTTATGACCTATATCACTAGGCCTTTATGATCTCCGATTGATCTAAAATTTCACCTCCACATAGAAACATAGCTCTAGAAGCACTTGGTAAAGTTTCAGCTCAATACAATGGTTAGATATGGAGATATGCTCAAAAACGTAAAATTGGACAATATTAAACCTTCAAATTCTGAATTTGACCATGTCTGGATCATATCAATGTTTTTGTTTCTTGCAATATATTAACAACATATCTAACATATTTGGGTGTTGGTTTATTGTTTTTCATACTTTGTTTCTGTTTTTTTCGAGTCTTTAGTTTCTTCCATATTTTAGATAGATTCGCTTGTTACTTGCGAGACTGTCATTACAATTTTGTTTCATTAGTTTTCTATGTTTTTATCGCTTCTTGAGTCATATACACCTATTTGGATTGTGGTGCAAAGTTTGTTGTATTTGGTGTTGGTTTCAGTCCCACAAGAACCGCAAGAAGGTGAGATGAGGTGTGAGGACATTAATTATAGTTAAGCAAAACATAAGTGGCATGAGGATATTTTTTTATCGCTAACCAATTTTTACAGGTATTATCATGTGAGATCAAGACAACACACCACCCCTCCCAAGAGTAAGCTTAAGTTCTAAATACAAGTCATGACAAAGATGATGGAGGAGATGATTTTTGTGATGGGAAATGTTTGTGATAGACTTGATAAGGTGGAGAAACGTGGTAACACAGCTGGTATAAGTACACATGATCCAAGGAAGGTTTGGGCAAACCAAAATCAAATAATGACATTAGGACTAAAAGACTAAGGTGGGCGGATTATGAGGCTTTTGAGGAGGACATTAATGATATTGGCGATGGTGGTTTTGAGGATTAGACAATAGGCTATAGGGAAGGTTTTCAACAACTTAGAACCCAAAGGGATTTTAGGAATAAAATTAGGGGCCAATTCGGCTAGAAAAGATAACTTTTGTAATTTTAGGGGACATGATGATATAGATGGTGATTTGGATGTTATCAAATTGAAAATACCTCCTTTTCTAGGTAAAAATTATTCCGAAGTGTATTTGGAATGGGAAAAAAAGATGGCTACTCGAAGAAGGTGAAATTGGTAGTAATTGAATTCGCGGAGTACACGCTGATTTGGTGGGATCAAACTATGTTAGTAGAAGGAGGAGTGGAGAAAGGCTGGTAGTGTCATATGAGGAGATGAAAGTGTTGATGAGAAAGAGATTTGTGCTTAACCACTATTATAGAGATTTGTATTTGAAATTGTAGGATATGAATCAGGGTTCTAGTCTAGGAATGAGTATTTCAAGGAGATGGAGATCGCAATGATTCAGGCCAATGTAATTGAGGATAGGGAAGATACTATGGCTAGATTTGTAATGGGTTGAATAAAGACAATGTGAATGTTGTAGAATTAAAACATTATGTAGAGTTGGAGGACATGGTTTGTATGATAACAAAGGTGGAGGGGCAAATAAAGAGATGGGGCAACACATGTTTTCAAACCAATTCAACTTCATCTTCCTCAACATGGAGGCCGAATTTGAAGAGAGAAGTTTGTCCAACCAAAGCCTTATATGCATGCAAGGGCTGAACCAACTAAGGCTAAACAGAATGCTCATATTGATAGGAAAGGTAAATCTGAATCTCGACTTACTCGTGGCAGAGATATTAATTGTTTTAAGTATTTAGGAAAGGGGCATATTGCATCTTAGTGTCATGCTTACAAGAGACAATAACAAGATTGAATAGTGATAAATCTAAAAGTGAAGAAATACCATCTTTGGAGAATAATAGTGATGAGGAGATTGCATATCATGTTGAGGGGAGGCCTTGGTTATAAGGTGTGCGCTGAATATGCAAATCAAAGAAGATGATGTAAAATAGAAACGAGAAAACATATTTCTATAGTTTTTCCACACTATTATCATCACAAAAACTGATTTTCTTCACTTGTCGGGTTATACCTCCACTCTCAACTAGTTTAATTATTTATTTAAATTTATTCGAATTTGATGATCTTCTCTCACCATTGTCCTCACATGAATTTTCACTTTTCCCATTCTTACGTTCTTTTTTTTAATTTCATTTAATCATCATACACTTGTTTTGGAGACAGAGGAACAAGAGTGATTGTTTTACCATCGTTTACAATAATGAATCTATTTCTAAACCCATCATGAATTGTTTTCCGATCTAACTGCCATAGACACCCCAGTAACTAGCATGGATTGGGACTACATCACACATAACCTCATAAGAATACTTCCTAAGAGATAACACAATCGACACTTGATTAGTAACTCTCACTTCACCACATTAATTCAACCATTGCAATCTATAAGGCCTAGGATGCTTAATGTAAATCTGATTCAATTTCTTCACAAAAGTATAATTAGCTACATTAGCACAAATCACCATTGATTATCCAATTTTTTTTATGTAAAAAGAGCTTAAATCAAATCCATTTTTTCACTGACAAGCCGATAATCTTATTGTGTATAAGAAGGCTTATTTAAGCACTAATAATCTTGATTATGTTATTCCTAGTGTGGTTGTTTCTTTATTGCAGGAGTGATGATGTATTTCCTAGAGACATCCCTTGTGGATTACCACCAATAATGGGAATTGAGCATCATATTAATCTTGTACCCAGAACACTGATTCCTAATCATCTAGCCTATAGAAGTAATCCTTAGGAGAGTAAAGAGCTTCAAAGGTAATTAGATGTTTTAATGATGAAGGGGTACATCCGTGAGAGTATGAGCCCTTGTGCTGTGCCAATGTTACTTGTGCCTAAAAAGGATGGAACTTGGAGGGTGTGTGTTGATTGTCACGCCATCAACAACATAACGGTAAAGTATAAACATCATATCCCTAGACTTGATGACATGTTGGATGAATTTTATGGAGCATGTTTTTCTCTCAAATTGACTTAAAAATGGGGTACCATCATATTATGATAAAAGAAGGTGATGAATGGAAAACAACATTTAATATTAAACATTATTTGTATGAGTGGTTAGTTGTGTCATTTGGGCTTACAAATGCACTTATCACGTTTATGAGTGGTTATGTATTTTGATGACATTTTAATTTTCAACCAGAACTTGAATGAGCCTCTTGATCATTTGCGTTGTGTACTTAGTGTATTGCAAGATGAAAAACTATATGTTAATTTCAATAAGTGTGCCTTTTCGATGGAAAAAATTGTGTTTCTTGGATATTTAGTAACTGCACAAGGTATTGAGATGGATTAAGAAAATGACAAGGTCATTCGAGATTAGCCTATACCAAAGTTTGTAACTGAGGTAAGGAGTTTTCATGGACTTGCTAGCTTTTATCGAGGTTTGTGAAAAAGATTAGTACTATTGCAGGACCTTTAACTGAAATTGTGAAAAAGTGTGTTGGATTTAAATGGGATGATGAACAAGATAAACTTTTAATTTGTTGAAAGATAAATTTTGTTCGCTATCTGTTTTAGCTTTGACAAACTTTACAAAAGCTTTTGAAGTTTAATGTGATGTCTTAGGTATACGTATAAGAGTTGTGTTAATGCACGATAGGAGGACCATTGCGTTTTTAGTGAGAGAATTTAATGGGTAAACTTGAATTACCCTACATATGACAAGAAGCTCTATGCCTTGGTAAGAACTTTAGAGAGATAACAACATTACCTCTAACCTAAGAAGTTCGTGATACATTCAATCATGAATACTTGAAGCATTTGAAATGGAAAAGTAAGTTGAGTAGAAGACATGTCAAATGGGTTGAATTTATTGAAACCTTTTCGTATATGATCAAGTATAAACAAGGGAAATAAAACATTGTGGTTGATGCACTTTCATACAGGGCTAGTTTTGATGGAAATTGTAAAGCACAAATGGTGAAAACACTCCATGAGAGTTTATGGAAATCAATTGAAAAGAGGAACCATATGTATGCAACTAAAACCAATAAAGAGTGCAAACAAGTGTTATTTCAGCCCAATGATTGGATTTTAGTGCATATGCATAAGGAGCAATTTCCGACCCGAAGGAAGTTCAAGTTAAATCCACGAGGAGATGAGCCTTTTCAAATCTTGGAAAGGATAAATGACAATGCATATAAAGTTTATTTGTTAGGTGAGTACCTTTAATGTTTGTGAACTTACTCTATTTGATGTAGGTGATGATGATTCAAGGTTGAATCCTTTTAAAGAGAGAGGGGATGGTGAGGACCAACCCAACACCAAGTGTAATCATGCAAATAACCCATTAGTGGTGCCAAGTGGGCCTTTTACAAGAGCTAGGGCAAAGAGTTTTAAATAAGCATTGAGTGGGTTAGTATATAGCACATGGAGTAAAATGGACCTAGAGGGACAAAGGACGCCTATCGAGTTTAAAAGGCAGCCTCTAATTCATCTAATCTAAGTCCTATAAGGGTCCCATTCAAATTCTGAAAAAGGGTGTGTTAGGCCTTATGTCAACCTTGATTTGAGCATATTTTTCCTAATATTACATGGAGTCCAAGTCCAGATTAATTTCTAAAGATATGAGGAATTTTAGCATTCAAAAGAAGTTTTCTAGTCTACAAAGGAAACTAATGAGTTCTCAAATTGGTTTCCTAAGCTAGGAGGATTATTTAATGATTTCATAGTTTGGGAAGGAAAACTAAAAGTCAGCAAAATTGAATAAATAAGTTTTCTTTACCTTATTTCTATGTGGCTACAACTTAGATTTTTATTTTTAAGTTCATATTTTATGTTTTAAGGTTAAGAAACATCAATTGTGTTTAGATACTTAGAGATTTGAGTTTGATTGTTAGTGGACTTTATACAAATCCACATCTTTGCGTATTCTAGGTTTTTGCTTAGGTTAAAAATACATATGTAACCTAAGTTTCAAATGATGTTTTATGTTTTATGATGTTTCCTTGGTTCTCTAAAAGACTGAAAATGACTTATCGAAGTTTATTTGACTTCTTGTCTTCAATCCATACTTCTTGTTTGCGAATTGCTATTCATTGGGCAGGGATTTAAATCCATCAGTATTGGTGTCTAAGTACAAATTATCTGTGTTACACTCCTATGAAACCTGATTTACTTGGCTTTATAGGAATTGATGTCTTTGAATGTGGGTTGCTTGACCGTGTGTTCAAGAAGTTCGCATCATCAACTCACCTCTAGACTTTGATTTTCTAGCAATTTTATACCTGATTTCATGTAATTGGCTTTGAAAAAATTAAATTTAGTCCTCTAGAATTCCAATTTTCTTAATTAAACTCAAATTAGGCTTCTAAACTTAATTTTTTATTAATTAAATTCCTAATAAAATTGTCTTGATTTCTTAAAAGCAGAAATTAAATCTTAGACTTAACCTTTAATTAGACATGTGATTAAATCAAATTACCCTATTAAAAATATAATTAAGTCCTTATTATTTTTTATGGAAATTCACCCTATAATCATTTAACTTAACCCTAAATTTGCATTGTCTTTTAATCTTGGGTACAACTAGATTCCTAATTTTATCAAAAATCTGAGTTTCGTTCTTCTATATGTTTGAGACCCTTCTCAACCTATTTTATTGATACCATGACACATAGAAGGTAATCTTATACAATAACCTCTTTAGTAAAGCAAAAATATAATTATGACCATACCTTCTCATGAGCTCATCTTTTCTCATGTTTTGAAACGAAAAAATGGGATATCATAACCAATTTATGATTATTCATTAAAATTCACCCAAAATATCAAAAACTTTTCAACAATCATTTTGTCCCTATTTTGTAAGCTTTAACTATTGGGGTGTAAAATTATATTATAAAGTACATCTATAGATAGTAAAAAAAGGATATTAAATGCAGTGTTTAAAATTCAGATTTTAGAATGGGTAGGTTTTTGACCCAATATGGTAGAGACTCTCTCATGAAAAGTACTTCGAGCCTTAGAAAAGACCAACAAATAGAAAATATGACTTAGAAAAACATTCAAACAACAATACAACTTACCTTAGGTAGGGTTCACTAGGGGTGATGTGTCTTCTCCTTGCACAACAAGTCCCCTTACTTGGATTCTCACAATCCTTAGGTTATTAGTGACCTTAATACTAGGTGGCGACTCCTAAAAAAATACAGTTGTAATTTTATGATTATAAGACCCCCTTTACCGCGTGTTGTCTCCCCCCTCCAGGGAGGGCTGTGCGCGAAGCAAAAAAACGACAATCATGATAGATGATGACTCCACTAGGGACCTTGTCTAGTAGGACTAAGCTTTGCTTGTTTGATTGTTTTTCTTTTGGTTTATTTTTAGCATGCATTTTTACTGTTTTAGCATTCATCTTTAATTCCAGTTTACGCATTAACATCAATTTATGTCATCATGCATTTTAATTTCTCAAATAAACCCAATTTTAGGTTAGGTGGGGTGTAGAGTGTGCCTCATGAATTTCAGTCGGGATTCACATTCGTGAAGCATCCAGCTTTGAACTGTGTATTTACTTGATAATGTCGGTCACACCATGCGCCAACCATTTCTTTTAAACCCCTACACTACCTTCACGTATGATGGTCACTAGGCAGTTCACATACTTTTTAAGACTTTTGAGACCAATTTTAGAAAAAGCATAGGGTTTTTCAAAAATATAACTTGAAAATGAGCAGGTCACCTAATATGGACACCATTTTTGGAAAAAAAACATGATGTTTTTCTAAAATAAGTTGAATATGATCAAGTCACCTGATATTGAGATCAGTTTTTAGAAAAAAGCATGCAGTTTTTCTATAATAAATGAAGATGAGTAGGTCACCCAATAATGAGACTATTTTTAGAAAAATCACAGAGTTTTTTTCTAATATAACTGAAGATGAGTAGGTCACCTTATATTAAGACAATTTTTAGAAAAAACATGGAGAAAAAACATGGAGTTTTTCTAAAACAACCGAAGATGAGTAGGTCACCCGATATTCATACTATTTTTAGAAAAAAATATGCAATTTTTCTATAAAAAAAAGCATTGAAGATGAGCAGGTCACCCAATAGAGAGACCATTTTTTGAAAAATCGTAGAGTTTTTCTACAATCTCTTGTGTGCTCAATTTTTTTTTAGTTTTCTTTGCGTTTATGCCTGTAACCTGTTCTGCTAATCAAAGTCATCAAGGGCAGGTTGATCTCGAAATAGAAAATACTTTACGCAGGTTATGAAAGGAAGCTCGCGTCAACATCATGGATGTTGCATGACAACAAACACTCAAGGAGCTTGCTACTCCTAACGTGGAAAACCAACCATTGTGCATAAACATAGACAGTAATGTGAACTTTGAACTCAAATCTGGTTTTATATATTTGCTGCCAACATTCAATGGTCTTGCAAGAGAAGATCCTCACACTCATCTCAAGGAGTTCCACATGGTTTGTGTTGGAATGAAACCGAATGGAGTTGAAGAGGAACAAGTTAAGTTGAAAGCTTTCCCTTTCTCTTTAAAAAGGACAGTGAAGGCATGACTTTTTTCTATTCTCCCAGGTTCCATTGACACTTGGAATGGCATGAAGAAGATCTTCCTTGAAAAATATTTCTCAGCATCTTGAGTTGCCACCATAAGGAAAGAAATGTGGAATTCAACAATCTCATGGAGAAACACTCGCTGAGTATTGGGAAAGATTTGAGCTATTATGCATCTAATACCCTCATCATCAAATACCTGATCAGCTGCTCATTCAATATTTTTATGAAGGATTGATGCCTACTGACCGTAGTATCATTGATGCTGTAAGTGGAAGGCATTGGTAGATAAGACACCCGATGCTGCATGCCAATTAATCTCAAACATGGCAGCCAACTCGAAATAATTTGGCACCCGTGGAGACTTCTCAAACAAACTAGTGAATGAGGTAAGTATTTCTAACCTTGAGGATAAAGTTAATGATCTTACTTCTCTTGTGCGTTCTTTGGCTTGTGGAAATGTACAACAAGTAAAAGTTTGTAGCATATGCTCACTACAAGGACATGCTATGGATATGTGCCCAACAATGCAAGAAGATTACATTGAGCAAGCGAATGCGGTTGATGGAACATTCAATGGACAACCCCAGCGTAAGTATGATCCCTTTTCTAACACATACAATCCTGGATGGAGAGATCATCCCAACTTCCGCTACGGGAACCCACCTCAACAAGGTAATCAAGGGAGACAGTTCCATTCCCATGGATTTCAACCACAACCCCAGCAAAATTATCAAGCGAGACATCCCCCTCCGTTCACCAACTCCAATGTTACGGGGTCATCATCCAGTGATGTTCTTCGTGAGATGATGAAAACTTTGGCTTCTAACACTGTGACCTTGCAACAAAATGTCATATCTTTTCAACAGGAAACAAGGTCAAGTATTCACAACTTGGAGAAGCAAATGGGGCAAATAGCTTCAAGTGTGGGCAAAATGGAAACACAAATGAATGGAAAATTGCCCTCCCAAGCATTGAATCCAAAAGAGAATGTTAATGCAATCATGCTGCGAAGTGGGAAAGAAAAACAAGTCAAAACAAGTTGAGATAGAGGAAGAAGAAGAGATAGAAATTGAATTGAGTAGCAAGAAGAAACCTACTCCTCCTTCACAAGCTGAGACAACGACGACCACTCCAAAGGTAACTCCTCACTCATTGAATTCCAATTTTAAAATAATTCCACCCTTTCCTTTAAGTTCTTATACGTCTAAGAAAAAAGACAAAGAAAAAAAGATCTTAGAGGTTTTCAAGAAAGTGGAACTCAACATTCCTTTGATTGATGCTATCAAGCAAATTCCCAAGTATGCTAAATTTTTGAAGGAGTTGTTCACTACCAAAAGAGCTTTGAAATTGAAAGGTCATGAAATGGTAAGTATAGTAGAAGTCGTATCTGCTTTTGTTCAAAAGAATATGCTTTTGAAGCAAAAAAAACCAGGTGCATTTACTATCCCATGTGTTATTGGCAATGCTAGTTTTAAAAGGGCTCTATGCGATTTAGGTGCATCCATTAGTGTTATGCCTAAACATGTTTATGATTCTCTTAGTTTAGAGCCTTTGAATAAAACCAACATTGTAATACAACTTGCAGATCGTAGTTTTGTTTACCCACTTGGTGTGATAGAAGATGTCCTAGTCAAGATTGATAGCTTGCTAATTCCATGACTTTTATATTCTTGATATGGAGCATAATTCTTGTGATTCCAGTACTCCTATATTGTTTAGGAGACCGTTCTTGAAAACTACCAATACAAAGATTGATTGTGGTAAGGATAGTTTGTCTATGGAGGTCGGCGATGAAAAGATTGAATTTAATTTTCATGATGCAATGAAATATCCATATAGCAATGTTTATTCTATCACATGTTGTGACAAAGTTGATAAGTGTGTGCAACAAGTTTGTGATTTTGATCGAGTGGATGGATTAAGCGTAGCTTTGAGCTATGGCTATTATTTTACCCAATTGGAGGAGACGGAGAGGCACACATGTGTTCCCCAAAACGTGCATGAAGCAGCATTGGAGTTGCAAGCTTTGCAAATCGTTCCCCATGGTAATGTCTTTGTTGATTTAGTACTTTCACATAAAAAGCTTTTGCCATCCATTTTACAGGCCCCTGAGTTAGAGTTGAAACCTTTGCCTGATAATTTGAAGTATGTATTCATTGGCGACAACAATACACTTCCTATTATCATAGCAAAAGGTTTGACAAGTGCGCAAGAGGAAAAACTTGTGAAGTTGTTGTGTGATCACAAAACGGTCATTGGATGGACTTTAGCCGACATCAAGGGCATTAGTCCCTCAATATGTATGCATCATATATTATTGGAGGATGATACGAAACCAACAAGGGAAATGCAAAGGAGGTTGAACCCACCCATGATCTAGGTCGTGAAAGCTAAAATTTTGAAACTATTAGATGTAGGAGTCATTTACCCCATCATAGACAGTAAATGGGTGGCGCCAATCCATGTGGTGCCCAAAAAGACTGGAATCACATTGGTGAAAAACAGAGATGATGAATTCATTCCTACTCGTATCTCGGGTGGACGGAGAATGTGTGTTGATTATAGAAAGCTTAATCTTTTTACGCGTAAAGATCATTTCCCGTTAGCATTCATGGACCAAATGCTTGAACTTCTGGCAGGTAAGTCTTTTTATTGCTTTCTTGATGGATATAGTGGATACAATCAGATTGTTATTAATCCTGAGGATCAAGAAAAAACTACGTTTACATGTCCATTTGGTACATATGCATATAGAAGAATGCCCTTTGGTCTCTGTAATGCACCTACAACTTTTCAAAGATGCATGATGAGTATTTTTCTAACTATGTTGAAAGAATAATTGAGGTTTTCATGGTGATTTCACGGTGTATAGTGATTCTTTTGATAAATATCTAGAAAACTTATCTTTAATCTTGAAAAAGTGCATTGAAACTAACCTTGTCTTGAACTATGAAAAGTGTTATTTTATGGTACATCAAGGAATAATTATTGGGCATGTTGTGTCTTCACGTGGATTGGAGGTTGATAAAGCTAAAATAGATGTTATTTCATCATTACCTTACCCCTCATGCGTGAGGGAAGTTCGTTCTTTTCTTGGCCATGCAGGTTTCTATCGACGCTTTATCAAAGACTTCTCGAAGATTACCGCACCCTTATGCAAACTATTATCCAAAGAAGTGGATTTTGTGTTTGATCAAGCATGTAAAGATGCCCATGATGAGCTTAAAAGGTGTGTCACATCTGCCCCTATCATCCATCCACCAAACTGGGATGAACCTTTTGAGATAATGTGTGATGCGAGTGACTATGCGGTAGGGGCTGTTCTTGGGCAAATAAGTGGTAAGAATTTGCATGTTATAGCCTATGCTTCTCGCATGTTAGATGGAGCACAATGCAATTTCCATACAACTAAAAAGGAACTTTTTGCAATATTGTTTGCTCTAGAAAAATTCAGGTCATATTTACTTGGTACAAAAGTAGTTGTTTTCACTGACCATGCAACTCTGAGGTATCTTTTGAAGAAAAAAGAGTCCAAACCAAGTTTAATTAGGTGGATCTTGCTTTTACAAGAATTTGATCTTGAAATTAAAGACAAAAAAGGTGTTGAAAACCATGTGGCTGATCACTTAAGCTGACTAAGGACCAAGGATATACAAGTTGAAACAATAAGAGAGACATTTCCTGATGAGCAGTTGTATGTGTTACATTCCTCCACAAGACCATGGTATATTGATTTGGTGAACTATTTAGTCACCAAAGAATTCACTCCAGGTTTGTCTACATCTCAAAAAATAAGCTACTAGCTGATGCTAAATATTATTTCTGGGATACTCCTCATCTATGGAAATTTTGTGTGGATCAAGTAGTTAGGAGATGTGTACCATAGGATGAATTTCATTCCATTCTCACCTTTTGTAATTCCCATTCTTGTGGTGGACATTTTGGAGCAAAAAGAACGACCCATAAGGTACTTGAAAGTGGTTTTTATTGGCCTTTTATTTTTAAAGATGCATTTCATTTTTGCAAATCATGTGAAAACTGTCAAAAAATAGGTAATATCACTCATAAAAATCAAATGCCTTTAACGAATATTCTTTTGGCAATCGAGATTTTGTATGTTTGGGGTATTGATTTTATGGGTCCATTTCCTTCTTCTTTTGGCAATCTTTATATCCTTCTTGTAGTTGATTATGTGTCCAAATGGATTGAGGCAAAAGCCACATGAACTAATGATGCTAAAGTTGTTGTAGATTTTGTCAGGACTCATATATTTGACAGGTTTGGAATCCCTAAAGCTAACATTAGTGATTGTGGCACGCATTTTTGCAATCGTTCAATGGAAGCATTGTTACGCAAATATCATGTGACTCATCGGACTTCTACGGCATACCATCCTCAAACGAATGGCCAAGCTGAGATTTCAAATCGAGAAATCAAGTCCATTTTGGAGAAGATAGTGCAACCCAACTCGCGAGACTGGAGTCTGCGACTGGGTGATGCACTTTGGGCTTACTGAACGGCTTATAAATCACCAATAGGAATGTCACCTTTTAGGATGATTTATGGGAAAGCATGTTATCTACCAGTGGAACTTGAACATAAAGCTTTTTGGGCCATAAAATAATGTAATATGGATTATGATGCTGCTGGGATTGCAAGAAAGTTGCAATTGCAAGAGTTGGAAGAGATTCGAAATGATGCTTATAAGAATGCAAGGATTTACAAAGATAATACTAAGAGTCTTCATGACCAAATGATTACAAGAAAAAAGTTTCATGTTGGAGACAAAGTCCTCTATCATTCACGTTTGAAACTTTTCTTGGTAAGTTGCGTTCTCATTGGATTGGGCCCTTTGTTGTTTCTAATGTTTTTCCTTATGGTGCAGTTGAAATTACAAGTTTAGAAACAAATAATGTACTCAAGGTCAATGGGCATCACTTGAAACCTTTATATGAAAGTTGGACAACAGAAATCACCGCTTCTGTGGAGTTAGCTGAACCGATCTAAGAAGAATGAGCATACCACATGTCAAGCCAATGACACAAAACAAAAGCGCTTCCTGGGAGGCAACCCAACACAAAAAAATCAGATTTGCTTTCCTTTTCCCTTATCTTTTATTTTTATTTTTATTGCATTTTTTTTGTCATTCTCTTATATCCCTTTTCTTTCATTTTCAACATTGAGGACAATGATGTGTTTTAAGTGTGGGGGTATTGGAAAAATTTTAGTTTTCTTATTTTGTTTTTCCTTATTCTTCCCCCAAAAAAAAGAGAAAAGAAATCTATGATTGATCTTTATGAACTCCCATTGGTTTATGAGAATATGAGTATTATGTGTGAGAATTAAGTGAGATAGATGAATATATAAATTGAATGAATGAGTGTGCATGCAAGTTTTAATGTTTAATTGGTTTAGGGATTGACTCTGAAAATATGTCATGTTGACTTTATAGTGTTATACCAATGTAAGCTTTTGAGCCTTCAACATTATATTCTTTGATTGTTCGTTCTTTCAATGACATGTATCTCTAGAACTTGCTTCATATCTTGTTGACATTATATTTGCATTACATAGATGTATGAAGATGATAAAGGCATTAGGAATTTTAACCACTTGAGCCAAAAAGCTAACCTAAAGCATATTATCCTTAGTGAGCCCCTTTTGAGCTTGTTTATCCTTTTCTTTGCTTTATCCATATATAAGCCTTAAAATTTTTATATGTTTTCCTCTTTTCCCCTAGCCAAGGATTAGTAGAGTATATACTTATGATATCTCATGTAATTATGGTTGCAAATGATGTGAAAAGAAAGAAGAAGTAATGTTTGATGAAAAGATGGGCAAAGTTGCCAACGGTGAAGAAAAAAAACAAAGAACAAGAAAAGAAGAAAAGAAAAGAAAAAGAAAGGAAAAAAAAAATAGAAAAGAGCTTGAAATCGAAAGTAGTTAAGCATTGGTGCTTAAAGATTGAAAATTGATGTGTTTTTATGGAATATCTTGTTTGAAATATCATTTTTCAGAATGCTCCACTTTCTTTGGTTTGAACCTTTTCTTCTACTCTCTTTTACCTCACCTTAACCTTAGCCCCATTACAACCGGAAAATAAGACCTTTTGATTCATGCATTGTTTGTAATATTTTAGTAATGGAGATGGGATTGAAGAGCAAGCTTATGGTAGAACATATTCATTGATTGAATTTGAGATATTTAAACACATAAGCCCTAAACACATAAGCCTTAAACACATGAGTGTTGGAGTGTATATCAATGAGAGGACCTATCACTTTGGCATGGCGTAGATTTCTTTTAAATCCCGAAGAGTAATTGAGTTTTGAATTTTGCATGTAAACAAATTCATGGAGATTTATGTTCTTTATCCTTCTCGATTGTATTCTTATTTATAATGCTTTAATTCTTGGATATTGATGGGAGATTAAGAGATTGGTCATGGTTATTTTTAATTTAAATTTTTTTACCTATCCTTTATCGAGGACGAGCAAGAGCTAAGTGTGGGGGTATTTGATGCGACCATATTAGTTGATAGTTTCATCAATATTTACCTAGTGTTTTGCATATGTTTTGTGTATAAAATGCCTTGATATTCTTTGTTTTATGTTTTGAAGGCATTTTTGGATGAAAGATGCAAAAAAGAGGTAATTGGAGCTGATTGACAGATTTGACCTTCAGTCGGTGTTTTGTGCAGAATAGAAGCTCTAGAGATCGAAATGAAGTGATTCCAATGACATTCAAAATCTAACATCCATAAATTTATGGAAAGCTAAGTAAAAAGAAATAAAATGAGGAAGAGCATGGAAATCGCAGCCTTTAAAGTCAAATCTTGCAATCTGCCGATATCGACCTTTGTCCATTCCAACTTCAATATCTCGAGCTACAGAAGTCCGATTGATGCAACCTCAATTGTCTTGGATTAAGAACTCAAATAAATATAAACGCTCCAATTTCATCTCAAAACGATGTGTTATGAAGGCGATATGAATTTTACAAGGGATAACAAAATTATGTCAACTTAAGGAAGGACTATTTTGTAAAATAGATACTAGGGTTTCTAAGCATATATAAAAGAAGAGAGGAGCAAGGAAGTTTCGGCCAACAGCAAAGAAAACACAAATCTTCCTCATCCAAACCCTAAATCATGTTTTCTTCCATATTTTTATTTAGTTGTTCAATGAACATGCAAGGCTAGACTCTATTGCTTGGTTGCAAGGACACAGAAACCTTCAGATTTCAAGAACTGTGAGATCTATTTTTACCCAATTTTTCAGTTTATATGAAGAATATGTGTGTTCTCCTATGCTTATTTTTGTATGATTGTTTATTTAATTGCTAAGAGTGGACTCGAACTTATTAATGTAGACAATCTATTGCTAAGTTTGATATCAAAATCGAAGTTGTGATATATGAACTTGTGAAGCAACTAAGTTAATAATTGTAGCAGATCTATGTTATTAATCTTAGGGAGAACATTCAATCAAACTAAACATATATTGCGGACAATTATGTTTCTTAGTTGATCAATTTATATAGATTTTAATGCTGTCATTGAATCAAATTACTAGTGCGGACACTGTGGTTGTTTGATGGTTAGGGTAAGTTATACGGCGGATCCGTTAACGAACCAATTTTAAGAAGAGATAAATATTCAGA
Organism: Salix brachista; assembly: GCA_009078335.1. Lineage (NCBI taxonomy): Eukaryota > Viridiplantae > Streptophyta > Magnoliopsida > Malpighiales > Salicaceae > Salix > Salix brachista. The sequence continues at coordinate 11,360,686 of CM018590.1, forward strand.
ATATAAATTGATGTATAGTTTCCATGATCAGTTCTGATTTCTGTAGGTGGATGTTGATGTGCGATCAAGGTTTGCTTTATTGATAAATTTCAGTTTTATATATTTTTTGCTTAGTTTGCTTAAACCTAGCCTATACAACTTCCAACCCCCCCAATTGCATAACATATAGCATGAAAATCTGAACTAAATCGTCCTTATGGGATCGACCCCTTGCTTGCTCTATACTATCTTGTTTGATTCGTTTTAAGCTATGGTAATTAATTTGTGCGACCGCGACATCGCATCATTATTTTTCTGTTTCGAAAAGAACAAAAAATCAAAAATCCAAATATATCTTGGCATAGGGACCAATATTAAAAAAAGATAAGCAGAGACCAGAAAAACATATTTTTTACTATATATAGATTTGCTCATAAATGTGTAAAATGAGGAAGGAGAAAAATAAAGAAAAAAATTTACACACACTCCCCCACACCTGAAAAAACAAAACCCTAAAACAAAACCTCTCTTTCTCTCTCCAGGCGTCACCCACCTCTCCTTTTTTCTTCTTTTTCTGCAGTCCTAGCTAAAGCCACCCTCCACCATTACAGCCTCTCCTACCCACTTCTCTTAGTCACAACCCCGGCCAACAAGTGGCACCCCTCAGCCTTCCCTCTTCCTCTCCAGCTGCACCGCCATCTCCACTCACCTTTTTTCTTCTTCTTCGGCAAGCAGCTACAGTTGCAGCCACCAACAGTTGCCTACCCCCATTGTCTCCTCCTCTCTTCTCAACCTCCTTGGTATATCTGAGCCCCAACTAGCTTGCCTCCTCCCATCGTCCACCCTTGCCCGTCAACAGTTCTTCCCATCATGGCAGCAGAGGTGAGCCAGCAACCACCAAATATCAGCAGCTTCGACGGCGCAACCTTTTCCACATAAGCATAGCCCTTCCCTATCCACCATGACTCAAAGTGACCTCCTTCATAGCACACCCAACCACCTGAAGACAGAGAAGAAAATAAATCTTGAGAGAAAATGCAGGTATGAAGTAAAGAGATCGGAACCGAAACATTGCTTGCTTGCTGTTCTTTCTCAGGTCGTTGTTGAAGGACACCGCCGGTGGGAGAAAGGAAAGGGGAGATCTACTCGCCCCCCTGTTTTGCAGCTTCATTAGCGGTGCGTGGTTCCTGCATCATGGCACTGTTCCTACGTCATGGCACTGTTCCCGATTACTTTTTTGTAATTTTAGGTGTTTATGTGTTTCTTCAAATTATTTATTTATTTATTTATGCTTGTAATGTTGTGTAAATTATGAATTGTAATGGAAAATAATAAAAAAAATGTGGTTGTGTGTTGTATTTTTTTATATACATTGTTTTGATTAGAAAAAAGAATATAAAATTATAAAAAAAATGTTTTATTTGCATACGGTCAAAGTTTTCTAGAAAAACTACCCTAGATTTAATAACAAGTTTATTAAATTTTGAGAATTTGGCCTATATTTAAATAAATCATGAACTTGGTTCATGAGAATTAATGGTTAAATTCAAATAATAAATGTTATACCTACAAGCAAGCTAATATTTAAATATCTAGAAACGACCAAAAAATTCTTAGACTTATTCTGAGCGGTGACTGATTTTTTTAAATCGGAACATTTTTTACGACGCATAAATCGCGGAAAACCCATCCACTCTCCATGAAAGATGATCCTTTTAAGGTATCTCCATGAATCTTTTTTCCTGATATTTTATTTGGGTTCAAGAGCCCATGATAAAATTTTGAAAGTTAGATTTATTCACATGAATAACTATTACCATTAAAACTTTTAAAATCATATCAAAATACACAATGCAATATACCTCAGGTAAGGCATACTAGAAATAGTAATACATTCGCTTTACACAACCAGTCCTACCCTTGAATCTCTGACCAAACCAATGCAACTGGGTTTTTCTAACAACCCTCAATAGCTAGGTGACGACTGCTCAATACCAGCGAGACTCCCTCTTGGGACATCGCGAAACGACGTGCGACAATATTGATACCATTTTTAGAAAAAACATGAAGTTTTTCTAAAAAAAAGACATTGATGATGATTGGGTCACCCGATAGAGACCATTTTTTGAAAAATTATAGAGTTTTTCTAAAATAATTGAAGATGGGAAGGTCACTCCATATTGAGACCATTTTTAGAAAAAGCACGGAGTTTTTCAAAAAAACAAAACTTAAGATGAGTAGGTCACCCAATATTGATACCATTTCTAGAAAAAGAAAAAAACAAAGTATTTCTAAAAAAGGGCACTGAAGATGGGCAGGTCACTTGATATTGAGACCATTTTTAGAAAAAGTAAAGAATTTTTCTAAAAAACGACACTAAAGATGATGTCACCCGATATTGAGACCATTTTTAGAAAAAGCGTGGGATTTAAAAAAAAAACACTAAAGATGAGCAAGTCACCCGATATCAGACAATTTTATAAAAAGCGAGTTTTTTCTAAAAAACACTGAACATGAGCAGTTCACTCGATATTGAGACCATATTTAGAAAAATAATGTAGTTTTTTAAAAAAACAACACTAATGATGAATCAGTCACCCGATATTGAGACTATTTAAAAAAAAAACATGAAGTTTTTCTATAAAAATATGAAGATGAGCAGATCACCAATAGAGAGACTTTTTTATAAAAAAATGTCATAACCCAATTTCTAGGTTGCTCCCCAAAATCTACCCAAAAATAACAAAAATAAAATAAAAGGGGCTGGTGTCGGTAGAAAAATCAAGGTGGAAATTTTGGTCGTTTTCAAGAGCCCGGTCGTACCTCTTTTTTGCCTGGAAATTAAGGAAAATGCAGATTCAAGGCTAAGATAATGTATTATTGGATAAATCTGTGTAAAAATTAGGTCGAAAGGCATAATTATATTTTTATGGGCCAATTTGATTTAATCATTGACCAATTTAAAGTGTAATTATTTTTCAAATTTTGTCGCAACTTATTTCAAATTTTCAAAAAAAAAAAAGAAGCCCATCATCAGAGCCATACTGCACCATGCTTTGCCATGCCTTACAACCTACCACCACAACACACCATTCCTACGCCCCATTCCTAAACATCACCCCCATACCCTGCACCTTACCTCCTTGGCCTATAAATAGCAGGAGAAAACAAAGCAAAAAGGATGGGGGAGAAATTTTGAAACTGGACGGTCACGGGGAGAGACCAGTTAACAACGGGGAAAAACTGGGGAGAACTTTGTAGAAAAAACACGGGAGTTACAGGGGGATTGGAGAAGGATCGTGAAACTAGGAGAAAAATTTATGACTGGAAAGAGACCATCGTGTTAACAGCAATATAACAAACAACATACACAGACACGGGAAAATGGAAAATTAGTAGGGGAGGAAGACGAAAGCACTGTCATAACCCAATTTCTGGGTTACTCCCCAAAATCTACCCAAAAATAACAAAAATAAAATAAAAGGGGTCGGCGTTGGTAGAAAAGTCAATATGCAAATTTTGGTTGTTTTCGAGAGTCTAATCGTATCTCTTTTGACCCCAAAAATAGAGGAAAGTACAGATTTAAGGCAAAAATAATTTATCATTGGATAAATCTGTGTAAAAATTAAGTCGCCGACATAATTATATTTTTATGGGTTGATTTGATTTAATCGTCGACCAATTTAAAAGTGTAATTATGTTTGAGAATTAATTTAGAGTCCAGTTGAAGGATTTAATTAAGTGCAAGGACTTAATTATACTTTAAATTGGTCAAATTAATTTTATTAAGGGCTTAATCGATGAGAAATCAAGTTCTTGAATTTAATTCGTGCTCAATTGATGAGATTGGAATTTTCGGGGACCGAATTGATTTTTTTTAAGCCAATTATGCGAAATCAGGGCCAAATTGAAGGAATTGAAGTCTAATGGTCAATTGAGGGTTAAATCGCGCAAATCGGAAACCAGGGACCAAAATAAAAAAAGGCGCGCAAAGCTAAGGATGCTCTCGAAATTCTGACGGGGATACAATTGCACCAGATTAAAAGTTTAAAACCAATTGGGGATGCAATTAGAACAATTATAAATTTAAGGACCAAATCGTACTTTCACCCTCCTAAAATCAATTTTGCATGTTCTGGCACTGTTCCGACACCTGAAATAGTGCAGGAACGGCTCTACAACAGGGCATGCCTCTCAGCCCTCCGCAAAATTCAGAGGGCAGCAACCTCATGCAATGTGCATGAGGGTGCCTCTTTCCTTCCCCTATAAATGCATCGTCCATTCACATGCAGAAGGGGAGGAGGAAAAATTACAAAGTAGAGGAAAAAGGGAGGCATAATTTTTACGTGACAGAGGCACGCAGAAAACCAAAAAAATAGAGGAACGAGAATTGAACAGAAACTGAAGGAAAATAAAATGGGGAAGAATTTACTGAGGAGAGGAAGAGGAACAAAGGAAAACAGGGGATACGCAGAGAGAGAGCTTCATCTTCCTCATCTCTGGCAACCAGCTCTCCCTCTCGCGGTTAACAGCCCCCCCTTCTCTCTCCCGTCAACACAGCAAACAACCATCTTCATCTTCCTCGTCTCCGACAGCCAGTCTCCGTCGTCAGCTTCCTCCTTCTCTCTCCCCCAGCAGTTGCAGTGCTCTCTATCTAAAAAACAGTCACGCCAGCCACTCTCTCTCTCCTCCAGTAGCTATTGGTCGACCACCCAACACAACCCTCATCACCACTGGAAGCTTCCCCCCACGCCAAGATCATCACCGTAGCTCTTCTTCTCCATCGCCGGCGACGCAGGAGTAGAGGCAGCAACGAACGGCAGCATAGCCCGACGGCTTCCAACACCTCCTCTAGCCAACAAAGGCCACCATTTTTTACACCACCATGACAGGAAGAACCACCTCGACCTTCTCTACCCAGCGGCAATGGCAGGTTACCCTCTCATTGTGGTCGGTCGACCACCAAATCACTATGCACGTGTTTTGAGTTTTTTTTAAATTTTTTTCTTCTTCTTTTGTGGCGTTTGGGCTGGCCTCTCTAGGCCCAGCCTAGTTGGTGGGCCGGGCCCAAGTCCACCAGGCTTGGGCCCTTGGCCCATCTGGCTGGGCCAGGCGTGGCCCGAATTTTTTTTAATTTTTATTTTCATTTAAAAAAACAAAAATACAAAAAACTTGCATTTAAAAAAATGTTTGTTTTCATGCATACGGCCGGATTCCAAAGTTTTTCCCATCATATTTTTCGTAAAAAATATGTTGCATCTTTCTCATATTTTAAAATGAAAATTGGATATCGTAACCAGTTTACGATTATCCATTGGAATTTTGTCAAAATGTCAAAAATAATTTGACAATTATTTTGTTTTAGCTTTTGCGATGTAAAATTATATTGTAAAGTACACATGCGGATAAAAAAGGTTTTTTAAGACGGTGTAAAATTACATTGTATAGTACATCCATAGATAAAAAAAGAGTTTTTCACTACGGTGTAAAATTACATTGTAAAGTATATCCGTAGATAAGAAAAAGGTTTTTTACTACGGTGTAAAATTACATTGTAAAGTACATCCGCAGGAAAAAAATGGTTTTTGAAAATGTAGTATAAAAATATTTTTAACTTAGAAAAACAATCAAACAACAATGCAGCTTGCCTTAGGTAGGGTGCACTGGGGATGATGCGTATTCCCCTTGCACAACAAGTCCCCTTACCTAGACTCTCGCACACCAATAGGTTCCTAGTGACCTTAATACTAGGTGGCGACTCCTGATAATTATAGTCGTAATTTTTACGGCTATAAAAGAAACTCTATTTTCACCGCGCGCCGTTATCTCCCCAAATATGAGAGAATGGCAGGGCCCGAAGCACGTAAAAAATCATCGTCGTGATAGATGGCGACTCCACTAGTGACATAGCTAGACTAAGCATTGTTTGTCTGATTGTTATTTTTGAGTTCATTTTTTTTACTCGCATTCTTACTACTTTAGCATGCATTTTTAATTTCAGTCAATGCATATCATCGGGTTTGAATTAATGTCATCATTTTATTTCCTGAATAAACCCAATTCTAAGTTAGGTGGGCATTAGCGGTCTTCCTTATGACTTTCAGTCGGGGTTCAGATTCGTGAAACGTCCAACTATGAACTGAGTGTTTACTTGATAATGGCGTTCATACTGTGCCCCTAACCATTTCTTGTAAACCCCTACACCACCTTCATGTGAGGCGGTCACTGAGTAGTTCATAGACCTTTTAAGACCAGATAGAAAACTTATCCCTCATGTAATGACATAGAACTTGTCTTTAGGTGTAAGCTCTCCAATAATTCACTCGATGTGCATGTACATACATTTGCATCCACATGTACCTATCATTGTGCATAACATATCATCAACAGATTGAAATATAGGTCCCCGAAGAGCTCCTACCACTCGACTCCAGCAAAGAAATATGGAGGACGAAGAGCGTGCACACCGTGATGCTCATTTTCAAGAAGAATTGGATTCTCTGAAAGCTAGCGTGGCTAGTCTTACAAGCTTACTCGAGCAAGCACTGAAAAATGCTTCTGGCGAGGGAACTTCAACTAGACCCGCATCGGCTACTCAAACACAAGGAATGAACCACCATGAAGAGGTGACAGGAGAAAGGGTTCAGGATCCGCAACAAACTCCAGCTTTCGTACAATCAACAGTGCCAACACCTACGACAACCCCAACAGTTATAGAAGCATCATAGGGTATCGACCAAGATAAGATGGCGACGCTGGAAGCCAGGATAAGGGCCATTGAAGGGGTAAATTTAAATGACCCAATACAATCTGCAGAAATGTGTCTAGTCCCAAATGTTGTAATACAAAAGAAGTTTCGTGTCCCTGAATTTATCAAATACACTGAGACACAATGCCCTGTCACTCACCTAAAATCATACTGTAACAAAATGGCGGAAGTAGTGCATAATGAAAAACTACTGATGCATTTTTTCCAAGACAGTTTGAGTGGGGCAGCCTTGAATTGGTACATGAGACTAGACAACACCAGGATCCGTAACTGAAAAAATCTGGTAGATGCTTTCATCAAGCAATATAAGTACAACATGGATATTGCTCTTGACAGAACAAATTTGTCCAACTTGGAGAAGAAGGATTGAGAAAGCATAAGGGAATATGCTCAAAGATGGAGAGATCTCGCTGCACAGGTATATCCCCCACTTCTAGATAAAGAGATGGTGACTTTATTTGCCAACACACTAAGAGCGCCCTATTACGAGCATGTGATGGGCAGTTCAGCACAACAATTCACGGATGTTGTAGCTGTGGCAGAGCGAATAGAGCAAGGAATCAGAAGTAGTAGAATTTCTGCACCGTTAGAGAAAAAGGGCTTTGAAAGCAAGAAAAAAGATGCCGAGCATTTTGAAGACGACTATAAGGGTAGGAACGACCACTTCCAAAACTACCATAACACTTCATCTCAAATCGCCAACATCAATCTTCAAGCCAAAGATCCACCTAAAAACTTCCCAAAAAGAAATTTCCAGAAAATCCAAGAACAGCTACCTCCGCTACCATTGCCTTTGAATGAGATGTATCAAAAATAGGTAAGCATTGGGAAAATAGCTCCTGAACCTCGGTCACCTTTGCAACCACCTTACCCTGACTGGTATAAACCCGATCTCACCTGCGATTACCATGCTGGAGCTGTAGGGCATGACATTCACACTTGTGGTGCTTTCAAGAAGACGCTCATGCAATTGATTAAAGCAGGGTGGATAACATTCGAAGAAAATCCAGGTCCTGCGCCCAATGAAGCTCCACGGAAATGGGAAACCAAGTGTTTTCACCATTAATGTGACATCGACAAAGCTTTTGAAAACGGGGTGTGTCGGTATTAGAAGATGAAGTCTGCTTCCCTGATTTCCTTTTGTTTTGGTCATGTCCGCACATTATGCTCATGTTTTAACTTGTCGGCAATGTTGCTCGTAACGCCACAAGACTTTTCTTGTTAAGCAAACATTTCTCTTCAATGATCATGTATTTTCTTGTGTTTATGATGCATTCTTATAAAACAAGTACACCTTATATCCTTTCATCTAATGTTTTGGCAAATCAAAGTCTAGTACAAAAAGGAATGTCAATTTGATTTTTGTTTAACAAATGTGTTCTGGGAATTCAAAGGATTTTATTGAAAGGTGATCTCATACCTTCAAAAAACCCACTTAATAAAGCTAAGCTCTTAGCTAAACCAAATAATCGAAAAAATCAATAAATCATTCGCATGGAAAAGCAAAGTCTAGCGATCCCGGATGCACTTTTTGAAATGAGGAGAGGCCATCTTTGATATGCCTTCACAAGTCTCAAATATCCATTGTAGTCCCTATTTGAGCCTAATAATTAATTCTTGATAATTAACTCTGACTAGGATCACACCCTACACTGGGGGGCAAGTGCGAAAAAAAAAACTTTTTCAATCTACAAAGTAGTCCTCAATGACAAAAGATGCCCAAACAAAGCTGAGGGGCATAAACATAAAAAGGTTTTAGTACACTATAGCAAATCAATTCAACATTTTGGTAGTACGAAAAACCCAACATAGAAAGCCCAAACAAAATACTGGGGGGCATGTCGCAATAAAAGCCCAAACAAAATACTTGTGGGGCATGTCAAGTCAACATGATGTTAGTGCCAAAAACCCATGATAAAAAGCTCAAACAACATATTGGGGGCATGTTAAGTCAACATGATGGCACTGTTAAAAAACTTATGATAGAAAGCCCAAGCAAATACTGGGGGGCATGTCAAGATGAAAGCCCAAATTAATACTGGGAGGGCATGCTAGGTCACTATGAAAATAATCATGAGGGCTAAATGGAGTTCTAAGAGTAAGCACTAAGTGATCCTTAGTCTAGAAAACCCTTAAACACTTTTTGAGCCTACAAATATATATTTTTTCGTAGCCAGTAATCTAAGCCTACGTTACAAGCCTGATAAAGCCCTGTCTGATCAAATATAGGCAATCCGGATCAATAGACAATGCTTTTCCATTCAAAACAATCCTTGCAAATGCTTCACACGACTTGATCGAAGCCTTCCTGACATACAAGACATGCAAATATCATTTCACATTCTTGTCAAAATCAACATAAAACCTGACAATGAGATCACTTGAATTCTTTCGAGAACAAGTTTGTTTAAACAAACATCAAAATGGTTTTTGTGCTTGGAATGACTTTGATATTCCAAAAGTCTTACATGAAAATATTTTTTGCAAATAACCATCCCTTACCTACAAACACTTGAAGCCTAAAACACTAGTGTAACATGACCCGACTAGGGCAATCAAAATGGTTTTTGTGCTTGGAATGACTTTGAAATTCCAAAAATCTCACATGAACAATCTTTGCAAATAACCAACCCTTTCCTGTAAACACTTGAAGCCTAAAATACTTTTGGGGCATGACTAGGCTAGGGGCCAATCTACAAATGCAATTGAAGCTGGCTCCATCATTCCTTTTCAAAGAATTTGGATCAAACTCAGGGGGGGCATGTTGATATGGAAAATCTATCATCTCCAGTGGCCAAAATCATAAGTTGCGACTTGAGTAAGCAGAACCGAAAAGTCGTTAAAACCAGAGATCCAAACCCTGAAAAGAGAAGACCATGAAGAAAGGAGACCTATATCTCTCAGGTAAGTATACATGCATCATCATGCATTGCATCCCCATTGAGAATCTAGGAAATACTTTGGAGGGATCGTAATTTACGAACCTTCATTCATCATTTTGTGTGCACGCTTTCAAGCTCTCACCTCTTTCATTTTCTTGAGCATGCTTTTCAGCTTTATTTCTTTCTTGATTTTGGATGTCATCATGCATTGCATCCCCATTGAGAATCTAGGAAATGTTTTGGAGGGATCGTAATTTACAAACCTTCATTCATCATTTTGTGTACGCCTTCAAGATCTCCTTTAGCGTGCTTTTCAGCCCTAAAGTTGCATCTTTCTCATATTTTAAAACAAAAATTGGATATCGTAACCAATTTACGATTATCCATTGGAATTTGGCCAATATGTCAAAAATAATTTGACAATTATTTTGTTTTAGCTTTCATGGTGTAAAATTACATTGTAAAGTACACCTACAGATAAAAAAGGTTTTTTAATATGGTGTAAAATTACATTGTATAGTACATCCGTAGATAAAAAAAAGAGTTTTTCACTACGGTGTAAAATTACATTGTAAAGTATATCCGTAGATAAGAAAAAGGTTTTTTACTGCAGTGTAAAATTACATTGTAAAGTACACCCGCAGAAAAAAAATGGTTTTTGAAAATGCAGTATAAAAATATTTTTAACTTTGAAAAACAATCAAACAACAATGCAGCTTGCCTTAGGTAGGGTGCACTGGGGATGATGTGTAAAATTACATTCCCCTTGCACAACAAGTCCCCTTACCTAGACTCTCGCACACCAATAGGTTCCTAGTGACCTTAATACTAGGTGGCGACTCCTGATAATTATAGTCGTAATTTTTACGGCTATAAAAGAAACCCCATTTTTATCGCACGCCGTTATCTCCCCAAATACGGGGGAATGGCGGGGCGCGAAGCGCGTAAAAAATCATCGTCGCGACAGGCACAATCGGCGACCATCCCTCCATCACACACACAGCAGCCCATCGTCTTCTCCGGTGACGGAAAAGCTTGGCAGGAGGTGTTTGCAGCACTATCTCTCTCTCCTCGACGGTGCCACTCTCTCTCTAATAGGCACAATTGCAGCTCCAGCTTTCTCCTCCACCAGCACAGGCCAGCCTCCTCGGCAGTGGGGATTTTTCTGCCACCGACCACCACCTGGTCTCCCTCCTCAACATCAGCATCTCCCGACTAGCCCTTCTTCTCCAACTCCAGCCAGCAGCAGCAACGAGGACGAACAACAGCAACAAGTCAGCCACTTCAGGAACTCCTCCGGCCACCACAAGCCATTATTTTTTATGCCACCACTACAAGGAGAACCACATCGATCTCCTCTACCCGGCGACAGTGGAAGGTGAGCCTCTCGTGGTGGTCGGTCAACCACCATTTTACTGTTCACATGCATGAATTAATTCATGCAGCGTGAAATTTGTTTGGGGCAAGCTGGACCGCTCTCGACTTAGCCTAGTTGGCTGGGCCTAGTCCAGCCCATCAACACAAGTATATCATAGTTGGGCCCTTGGGTGGGCCAGGCCAGGCCCAAATTTTTTATTTTTTAAAACAAATACAAAAAATATTATAAAAAAAACAAAAAATGTCTTGTTTTCGTGCTTACAGGCGAATTCCATGATTTTTCAAGCATATTTTTCATAAAAAAAATATATGTTGCATCTTTCACATATTTTAAACAAAAATTGGATATCGTAACCAGTTTATGATTATCCGTTGGATTTTCGCCAAAATATCAAAAAAATTATTTTTTTTTTGTTTTATCTATCGCAGTGTAAAATTACATTGTAAAGTGCACCCACATATAAGAGAAACTTTTAACTGCGATGTAAAATTACATTGTAAAGTACACCCACGGACAAAAAAATGTTTTTTTTGGAAAATCCAGTGTAATCTTTTGGTTAGTCTTTCAACTCCTAACGAGGTAGAGATTCTCTCACGAAGAGATATCTACGTCAAACTTTAGAAAAGACAACGAAAAAATCAAACTTAGAAAAACAATCAAACAACAATGCAGCTTACCTTAGGTAGGGTGCTCTGGGGGTGATGCGTCTTCCCCTTGCACAACAAGTCCCCTTACCCAAGACTCTCGTAGACCAATAGGTTCCTAGTGATCTTAATACTAGGTGGCGACTCCTGATAATTATAGTCGTAATTTTACGAATATAAAACACACCTCATTTTCACTATGCGTTGTTGTCTCCCCAATCAGGGAATGGCGAGGCGCGAAGCGCAAAAATATTGCCGTCACCCGATATTAATACCATTTTTTGAAAAAACATGCAGTTTTTCTAAAACAACCAAAGATGGGTAAGTCACCCCATATTGAGACAATTTTTAGAAAAAAATATGAAGTTTTTCTAAAACAATTAAAGATGAGCAATTAACCCGATATTGATATCCTTTTTAGAAAAACATGAAGTTTTTCTCAAAAAGATACTGAAGATGAGCAGGTCATCCGATATTGAGACCATTTTTAGAAAAAAAGTGTGGGTTTTTTCAAAAAAAGAACCTGAAGATGAGTAGGTCACCCGATATGGATACTATTTTTGGAAAAAAACATGAAGTTTTTCTATAAAAACTGAAGATGATGAGGTAACCCGATATTCAGACTATTTTTATAAAAAGCAAAGAATTTTTCTAAAAAAAAACTGTGAACATGAGTAGGTCACTTGATATTGAGACCATTTTTGGAAAAAGAGTGTAGCTTTTGCTAAAAAAACACTGAAGATTAACATGACACCCAGTATTGAGATCATTTAAAAAAAACACAAAGTTTTTCAAAAAAAACTTAAGATGAGTAGCTCACCTGATCTTGAGACAATTTTTAGAAAAAAGCATGGAGTTTCTCCAAAAACACTGAAGATGAGAGGTCACCTGATATTGAGACTATTTTTAGAAAAAACATGAAGTTTTTCTAAAAAAACAGAAGATGAGCAGGTAACTCAATATTCAAACCATTTTTATAAAAAGAGAGGAGTTTTTCTAAAAAAACATTGAACATGAGCATGTCACCAGATATTGAGACTATTTTTTGAAAAAGAGTGTAGTTTTTATAAAAAAAAACTGAAGATGAGCAAGTCACTCGGTAGAGAGACTAGTTTTTGAAAAAGCTTGGAGTTTTTGTTAAAAAACAATGAAGTTGAGCAGGTCACCCAATAATGAGACAATTTTTAGAAAAAAAACATGGAGTTTTTCTAAAACAACCGAAGATAAGTAGGCCACCCGATATTGATATAATTTTTAGGAAAAAAACGTGCAATTTTTCTAAAAAAAAGACATTGAAGATTAGCGGGTCACCCGATAGGGAGACCATTTTTTGAAAAATCTAGAGTTTTTCTAAAATAATTGAAGATGAGTAGGTAACCCCATATTGAGACCAATTTTAGAAAAAGCACGGAGTTTTTCAAAAAAACAGAATTAAAGATGAGGAAGTCACTCGATATTGATACCATTTTTTGAAAAAACATGAAGTATTTCTAAAAAAAGACACTGAAGATGAGCAAGTCACCCGATATTGAGACTATTTTTAGAAAAAAAAACATGGGTTTTTTTAATTAAAAAAACACTAAAGATGAGGATGTCACCCGATATGAATACCATTTTTAGAAGAAGAAAAAAAAAACATGAAGTTGTTAAAAAAGAACTGAAGATGAGCAGGCAAACCGATATTTAGACCATTTTTATAAAAAACAAGGATTTTTATAAAAAAAAAACACTGAACGGGTGTAGGTCACTCGATATTGAGACTAATTTTACAAAAAGAGTGTATTTTTTGTTAAAAAAACATTGAAGATGAACAGGTCACCCAATATTCAGACAATTTTTAGAAAAAGCATGGAGTTTTTCTATAAAAAAAATTGAAGATGAGCGGGTCACCCGATAGAGAGACTATTTTTTGAATAAACATTGAGTTTTTCTAAAAATAACAATGAAGATGAGGAGGTCACCCAATAATGAGACCATTTTTAGAAAAATCATAGAGTTTTTCTAAAAATAACTTAAGATGGGTAGGTCAACCCATATTGAAAACATTTTTAGAAAGAACATGTAGTTTTTCTAAAACAACTTAAGATTATCATTTCACCCGATATTGATATCATTTTTAGAAAAAAACATGTAGTTTTTCTAAAATAACTGAAGATGGGTAGGTCACCCCATATTGTTTTGCGCAACATATCAAAATTTGTTATGATTAACTAAAAAATTGACACTTTGTTTATTTAGGATGAAATCACACTAAATTTCAAGTCGTAAGTCATTTGGACATCGTTTGGCGTAGGTTATAAATTTAGGTTTTAAAAGGGCTATTATGCGTCAGTTTTGCATTCATATATCAAATCAAATCTAAATTTACATTATGGTTGTTAGGGTTCTAATAGAAAAATATATTAAATTTGAGGTCATTTGAATTTTTTTTCAATAGATTCTAGAATCAGGTTTTGTCTTAGCATAATGGGTTTGTTTTGTATCAGGTTTTGTCTTGCCATAACTGTGGATTTCGTTCTTGCCAGTATACTATCATCATATTCGAGATATTTGACTTTTATTTGATTAATTTTACATCACTTTGACATTTGTTTGTTTTTTATCAGCTCTGGTCCTAACAAAAGTCAATTTTGCAATTTCAAGTCTAAGTGTTCTTGATGTCATAAACTCTATTCTTATTGTGTCTTTGTTGTTTCTTTTATTTGTGTCATGTATTGGTGTAAAAGATTATTCTTTGAATTTCAAGCTTCATGGGAAAAAGGATGTACAATGCCAAAAGAATGAGAAGTTTATGGGTGTAAAAGATTATTCTTTGAACCATTGTAGTTCTCATTAAAAAATATATACGCAAGTGGTTAGTATGACGTGTATATATGAAGCTCTTATCAATCACTACTTTCATAAAATGTTGTTGGAGAAATGTGCTAGCAATAAAGGAATTTTGAAGGCTTAAATAAGAGGCTAATGAAGTCAATTCCAATCCTATTAAAGATTTGAGGGTCAATCTTCTTGAAGAGAGAGGGAATGGTATGATCCATGTAAGGTCAAATTCGGACTTTGACATAAAATTTCCTACTGTCCAATTTTACACGATTGAGCATAACTCCATACCAAACTGTTGGATCGAGCTAACACTTTACTAGACGATTCTAGAAGTATTTGTCAATGTTGGGGTAAAATTGCATGTTAATCGGAGCTTATAAGTCCTTGCGATATAGGTCAGAACAAGATGTACAAATTTTGTTATTTACTTCCTTTTGACTTATGAACTTTCTATTTGACAAGGATCCTTTTTCGACAAGGATATGACAACTTGTTTTGCAGATTTTCTACGATTCAGTATATGGTCAATCATTAATTTATGAAATAAACTTGTGTTTTGAGTGATGCAACACGTTTTCTTTGCCTGAACAAAGATGAAATATGAGTTATCAAAGTATAACTGATCTTGTGATGTCATTCGATTCAATTCTAATAATGTTGGTGCATTGGAACAAATTTTTATTGTGTCACATTTCTCAAATCTAATTTGCCTTTGGGAAAACATCATCTTTTTTTTATGGGGTTGTTTGACCACGTGACCATAAGTTTCACATGAATCAAAAGTTTCACATGAATTTGGTATCAGAGCGACCTCTTGATCACATGAGTCCCAAGCTAATTTGTTGATTGGGACTTCGAGTTACTCGGATGGTTGGTCAACTGCTATTTTAGCTTGTTATTCGACAATGGATTCTTTTATCGAAGTCAATTCGCGATACATTTCAATTTTATTTTATTTTTTATTCTGAATAATTCTTGTTTTTTTAACTGAATATATATTTTTATTTTACGCGTACAAAAAAATAGAATTAAAGTTTTGTGCGTTTTCATTAGAGTTAGAATTGAAGATAGAGAAGATTTGGATGGAGTTCATCGATCTTGAAAAAGAGAGAGAGAAAGGAGGCCGGCGAAGTTCCATGGAAAAGTAACGTGTGCAGCTGCAGCGTATCAATTCCCTTATAAGCCAAAAAAAAAAACACGCTCTAAAAAACTAATTAAGCGCAATGGGAGCAGTATAAACGAAAATACCTCAAAATAACTGAAATATTATCATGTTAAATGTTAATATTCTCTGCACGTTAATAAAGCAACTGAAACAAACAGAAGCACCTTCGAAAGATCATCAACGTCAAGTCTTTACTGAATCAGACTCAACAACAACAGCAAACTGCTAGGTAATTTATCCTTTTATTTTTCTTACATGGGAAAATAGTAAAATAGGTTAGGTATATTTTTTCAGATTGTGGTCTTTAATTTGATCTGGTCGTGTCTGAGTTCTTGTAATATGCTCAGCTCATAAAATTGAAGTAACAGAATTTTGAGGTTTTTTTCTTGGATCTTTCAGTCTTCTATATTTGTTTGGTTTCAGAGAAAATTGAGAAAGCATGAATTTTGATCAAACTTTGAAAGATAGTCGAGTTGACTCTGCTTCTTCTTTTTTTTCCAGAGAAGAGAACTGCCCCCCCCCCAAACACTTCTGTCGTCCTCTCTCTCCTAATAGTCTCTAATTAGATGGTTCTCTCAAGCGGAAAAATATAAGGCAAATAAAGAAGTTCAATTTTGAATCCTTTTCTGTTTCGTTTTACTTCAAAAGGTGGAAAAACTCGTTTTTGTTTTTTCCCTTTTGCTCTCTGCTACTTGATGTATCATGATTTTGATCTGACTGATGTCAATTAATGGATTTTCAGGACAACAATTTGAAGACCTGATCTTAGGGTTTGGAAAAAAGCTGCGAAGATGAGTGACAATTTGATGGAGAAGGTCAGTGCTTTTGGTGAACGCCTCAAGATTGGAGGTGCCGAGGTTGGTCGAAAGATGAGTGCAGGCATGAGCTCAATGAGCTTCAAGGTGAAGGAACTATTACAAGGTCCTAACCAAGCTGATAAACTTGTCGAGGATGCCACTGCAGAGACGCTTGATGATCCTGATTGGGCCATGAATCTTGATATCTGTGACATGATCAATCATGAAAAAGTTAGTAGTGTTGAATTGATTCGTGGCATAAAGAAGAGGATCGTGATGAAAAGTGCTAGGGTACAGTATTTAGCCTTAGTGTTGCTCGAAACATGTGCTAAGAATTGTGAGAAGGCTTTCTCAGAGGTGGCAGCCGAGAGGGTTCTTGATGAAATGGTAAAGTTGATTGATGATCCTCAGACTGTCGTCAATAATAGGAATAAAGCTCTAATGCTGATTGAAGCCTGGGGAGAGTCAACCAGTGAGCTGCGTTATTTACCTGTTTATGAAGAAACGTACAAGGTACTCCTTTTTGTTTCTTCGTGATTTCACTTTTTGAATGTTTGGTAAAGAAAAAGAATGTCCTTTACTTAATCATCTTTCGGCGTGCTAGCAACAAAATATTATCCTGAGTTTAGTGTTAATAGTTGTCTCAAGATCAGCTATGTGGCCCTTCTCCCCCTCTCTCCCCTATTAGTTCCAATTACTTGGATTATTAAATTGGATGTTGGTTTCATTTGGCTGCAAGCCTTAGCATAGAGTGTTGTATGCTTGATGAAACATGATGCCTGGCCCTAACAATCTTGGTTGAAAGGGAGGGAATCATAAAATGAAAATAAGTTTGATTAAATGAACCGTTTCGTATTTAATTTGACAGAGCATTTGTTTGCTTTGAATATTTGCTTAATTAAATTGTCTTATGGATCACAGATGAAGATTATGCAGGTTATTTGCTGTGCAGTGTTTCTGTAGAAGATAAATCCACGTAGTCCTTTGCTTAGTGCAGATTTATGAATTCTTGAACCAATATTGTTTATTGACTTGTTTGTTTTGTTCTAAAGAGTTTAAAATCAAGGGGTATCCGGTTCCCTGGACGTGACAATGAGAGTTTAGTGCCTATCTTCACCCCACCTTGTTCTGTGTCGGCGCCAGAAGTGGATACTAGTCTTGCACAGCAGATTGAGCATGATATTCCTCTGCAAAGCCTTACAGCTGAACAGACAAAGGAAGCATTTGATGTGGCAAGAAACAGCGTAGAGCTTCTCACAACAGTATTGTCCTCTTCACCTCAACAAGATGCATTACAGGTACTTCTTATCTACAATTTCTCGATATGCAATTACTTTCTTGTGGAGGTATGGATTTTGATTAGATAAAGAATAGCTCTATAATCCTACTTCAAATATGAGATGCCTAAACTTATCTTATTGTTTATGTGTGTAAATTTTTTTGTTCCTTTACTTTCACTTGACTTTGGCAAACTAACCCATTCTAAAGATATTAAAGTTGTGCATTTACTAACCTGGAAAGTTTTTCATTTTTGCAGAATTTTTTTTCTTAGAAATAGAAAACGAAAGAAAATGTTTCTACTAACTGAAAATGGTAATTGCTTTCTTAGTTAGAAACTTTGTGTTTTCTGATTCTCTACTTTTTCTTGTAATTGGAAAACCAAAAACTTGTTGTTTTCCAAACTATCCACAGTAAAATAAGAGCCTTGTTTGATTAACCTAATGTTTTGTGTTCATTTTCCTTTTCATTTTTTTAATTTAAGCCAAATAAGGCACTTGTTTTCTATTTTGAAAAAAAAAATGTATTTAATAAACATGTTTCCCTAGTTTTCTATGGAAAAATCGCTTAAGAATAAATAATAAAACTAAAGACGGAAACAAAATAAAAAACTATTTTCTGAAAAGTAAACACAACTGAAGTTGACTTATCTAACCATACTTAAAACCTGCTAAATTTTGAAAAAAATAAGGCTATGTTTTAGGGGGCTTTTTTTAAGAAGAGAATTGAAAACAAGATTATCATGTTTAAGAGGGTGTTTGGGAGTGTGGTAGCGGTTGTTTCTTAAAGTGTTTTTCACTTAGAAATACATTAAAACAATGTTTGTTTATTTTTTAAAATTTATTTTTGACATCAGCACATCAAAACAATCCATAAACATAAAAAAAATGATTTTAGGTAAAAACAAAAAAAAATTGGCCAACCTCCATTTGGGTAGCACTCCCAAACATGGACTTGGATGTAACATGCTAGTCAAAGAAAAAATAGAAAATTTCTAATTTCTTAATTTAATTTTGATGATGGAGAGCATTCTTTATAAGTCGGCCCATCTATCTAAGAATCTAGGATTTCCAATTTGAATGCAGGAACAAGCAAACCCTCTACCCTAAAAAAGAAAAGGCCGAGGAAAGAAAAAACCTCATAGAAAAAGTCGGTCTTATCATGTCTATGTTTGCTGGTATTTTTGGTTACATGTAGACATAACTTTCTGTGGACTTAGTTCCATGGTGAATGCATCACTTTGTATATTTTATTTATTTATTATTTTAGGGTCTGCATCAAATTTTCCTTTTGATTTTGATGATATAATAACTATTCAGTAAAATTTTGATAGAAAACAAATGAAAACTTAAAATCTTTTCTATAAACTCATTTTATTGTTATTTTAATTTCCCTTCTGAAGTCAACTCAATTGGTGGTGCTTATTGCAATGTCATCCCTAATTACTCAAGTCCTCTAAAATAAGCCAAGTGTCACCAATAAAAATGAATACTCTTTATTCATTTATAAGATAATAAAGACTGCTAAAATGTAGACCTGTTATCATTGCAATTCTATTAGTGATTTTGACAATTCCAGCTGTTTAAATACTGATTTTGATTCAATTCTTGGTTGACTCGGTTTTACGAGCACTGCGACAAGTTTTATCATTTCCAGAACCTTGTTAAACTTTCCATGTCAAAATGCAAGTTTAACAACCATGGAGATATGGTTGGGTATTTTTGCATTATCTCTTAATTTTTGTATGTTATTAATATAAACATATATGTTCTTTTCAAAATTTTCAAAATTCTTAATTGTCTGCAATTGAAATGTGATTTTCAATTCTTTTTTGTCTCCTATTTTTACTCTTTTTTTTTTCTTGTTTAACACCCTCTTATGTATCTTTATTTCTCAATTTTAATGCAACTTGCCCTGTAAATCACTTGTTCGAGTTGCCCCGACATTTAAACATTATATTTTTATTTTTAAATATACTTGGATAAGATAAAAAAAAAAAAAAAAAAATTGGCCTGTAAAATTCTAGCAAATTTTTGTAGATTATCCTTCAAGTAATCATTATCTAATACTAGGAATTTCATATCTAAACTTACAAACAACTTGAGGAACAACTTGCTTACAAATAAATTATTTTGACTCTTTAATCATGGGTATTTTGTTGCTTGGAAGTAATATATATGCTTGTATAGCCAAAGAGACTTAGTTTTGAATGAAAAAGAAAAAAATGAAACAAGGGATCTGATTGCAAATGAATTGAATTTCAGGGACTGAATTGAATTTTATGAAAAATGTATGAACATAAATGTCTGTAACTGTTCAAAAAGGTAAGCATTGTAGAGGAGGCTGTTCATGTCTCCTGTCTCTACAAGGATGTGCCATTGAGTGTGATTTCTCTAGAAGTGCATAGCTATTTTATAAGGATTGGGTCAACATGATTTGCAGTAATTTGAAGCGGCAAATATGTCAATTTCCACCAGGATGGCTGGGATTGCCTATCAGATAAAATTAAAAAACAGACATTGTTCAGTGGAGGATATTTTGCTTGCCATTTGTCTTCCACAATATCTGGCCATTTTTCCCTTAATCCTGTATTGCTTCAACCTGCTGTACTGAACATGTCCTGAAAGATAAAGAGTGGAACATACATTGCAATATTTCTAGATCAATTGTTATGTTGTTGAACTAAGCCTGTCATGAACCTCCCTGAAGTTTTATGATTTACCATCTTCCACCTAGATTTTTGTCCTGTAAGTTTTTATTTACCTTCCAATATGTGTTGTGACTGCATATGGTGGTTGAAGAAAAGTAACGGATGATATCTTAATTAGGACAAAAAATTTCTCTGTAATTTTAGTGCTTTCAAAAAAGTCGTCTCTATTACCAATAGAACTTGAAAAATTTACTTGTTCTGTTTTGGTTTATTGAACAATCTCTTTCTTTTCATGCAACTTACATTTTCTCCCTCAATTCTAAAACATATTGCTATGTTAATTGAATTTGTGCATTCATACTAGGTGGTGAATAGATGCACTAAAATACCATCTCATAAAAACAAAAGGCTTTGAATTAGCAATAACTGTCAGTAGAATTCTGACCAGTGAACCAAGTTTCTGGAATAGCCTGGAGGCTGCAAAAGTAGTTAACGGTGGTTCATATTATGTTAAACTAGAAGCTGTTGATGCCATGTTAAACCTAGAGGATGGCTAATTATTCAAATCTTTCTGTATGCAAATCCTCCAAGATTGCTGTCCAACACATCTTTCCAGTATTGCCATGCTATAGCTATTTCGTTTATCTTGATGTGCGTGCTGATTTCCTGAATTCCTTTGTTTCAAGAAGCTACTTGGTTTATTGTTGTTTTCTTGGTCTAAGTATCCTTCATGGAATTTTGTTTATGTTGGCGGAGATGATGATGCTTGTTTTGGGTTGGGGCAGGGGTTGGTTCACTCGGGAAATCTATTTCAGAAGTTGAGATCTTAGATATGGAATGCTTTGTTTCGATTGGCAGGATGATTTGACGACTACACTAGTCCAGCAGTGTCGGCAGTCACAATTGACTGTGCAAAGAATCATTGAGATGGCTGGAGATAATGAGGCCCTGCTTTTTGAAGCTTTGAATGCGAATGACGAGATCCAAAAAGTTCTCTCCAAGTATGAAGAGTTAAAGACCCCGTCGGTGGTTCCATCTGTACCTGAACCTGCTATGATTCCTGTTGCCGTTGAGCCTGATTCACCTGTTCATGCCAAAGAAGATGCGTTGGTCAGGAAACCTGCAGGTTCACGAGGCGGTATTCATGGAGGGAGCAATGATGACATGATGGATGATCTTGATGAAATGATCTTTGGTAAGAAGGGTGGCGGCACATCCCAAGTTGTTCATGACCCAAAGCAGCAGCAATCTTCTAAAGATGACCTCATAACCTTCTAATCAACTCTATACAGCTGATTTCATGTTTTCATGAGGGAGGGAGGGAGGCCTTTGATACCAGGCTATTCAGGTGCTGATCACAAATTGAGTTCGAATTGAATTTTAAATGGTTACTGCATTCATAAAATGATTTCGCTTTATAATTTGCTTTTGGGAATTAGTCCATTGAGATTGTATGTATTTTACACTCATTATGCTCTTCCAATCATTTTGTTGCTGCTTTGATCTGCTGTCATAACTATATTTTATCTCCTCAATTTCTTAAAACTTCAGTAAAAATTATTTTTAATTTTATGAAAGACTCGCAATTTCATGATTTTTTTATTTTTTTAATTATTATTATTATTATTATTATTATTATTATTATTATTATGAGATTGATAATGAGTGTGTTGCACCTGATATTGAAGCAATTTAAAAAAAAAAAACGAATAGAGAAATAGAAAATAGAAACTGATTTTTATGGTAAGGAACTGATTACGTAATAGAAAATAGAAAAGACTATTTTTTTATTTTTTTTGCATTCTAGCTAAGATATATTGCGTGGTGTAATTTTGGTTTAACTATAATATTCAAACTTTGGCGTTAATAAATATTTCATAAAAAAGGTATGACAATACTGATTTTAATGTCAGTGGACATCAAATTGTTCTTAATTACATTTAATTCTAGTATTAGAACTTTAACCTTGAGTTTCGTGAACATCAAGATTATTTTCAACTTCATAAGCACATAAAGTTACTGTTGTAATCTCAATGTCATTAAGCATAAAACATGATCTAAAACTTAGGGTACATGTGTTTTTAACCGAATACCCAAAGATATGGGCTTGTATAAAATTCACTTACAATCATACCCTTCCGTTAAGTATTTAAGCTCAATTGATGTTTATTAACCCTAAAACATAAATACAAATTTAAAATAAAAAGTCTAAGTTACAGCCTCCTAAAAATAAGATAGATAAGATTTATTTGGTCTTGAATGTTGCTCACTTGTAGGTTTTTTCTAGACGAGGAAACTTATTTAGAATGCTAAAAATTCTCCCTTCCTTAGAAAGTGATTTGGACTTGGATTGCATGTCATATTAGAAAAAATAAGCCTAAATAAAGATTGACATAGGGCTTAAAAAATCAGCCCTTTTTAGAACTTGAATGGAACCTTTCTCGCACTTGGATTAGATGAATTAAAGGTTGTCCATTAAGCTCTATAGGCATCCTTTATCTCTCTAGATCCATCTCACTCCATGTGCTCTTAACTACCCCATTCAATGTATCTTTAAGTCTCTTTGTCCTAGCTCTTGTAATAGACCCATTTGGCACCACCAATGGGTCATTTGCGTGATTAAGCTTTGTGTAGGGCTGATCCTCATCATCCCTTCTCTCTTTAAAAGGATTCGACTACAAATCATCATCACCTACATCAACAAAGTAAGATAAGAAAAATTAAAGGTAACACTAAAATCATACTCATTTGGTAAATCAACTTTATATGTATTGTCATTTATCATTTCTAAGATTTGAAAAGGTCCATCTCCTTGCGGATGTAACTTGGAATTCCTTTAACTCAGAAATTGCTCCTTGTGCATATGTACTAAAACCCAATCAATAGGCTGAAATAAAACTTGTTTGCACCTCTTATTGGCTTTATTTGCATGCATATGGTTCCTCTTCTCAATTTGTTGTTGTACACTCTCATGGAGTTTCTTCACCACCTATGCTTTATGATTTTCATCCTAACTAACCTTTTCATCAATAGGTAAAGGAATCAAATCCACGAGACTTAAAGGGTTAAATCCATACACAATCAAATTGTACAAAATCAGTAGTGGAATGCACGTTACGATCATATGCAAACTTTATAAATGGCATATAATCTTCCCAATTCCTTAAGCTCTTTTGAATGATAACACGCAAAAGTTGTGTTAAAGTTCTATTAACTACTTCTGTTTGTCCATGTGTTTACGGATGATATTTAGTCAAAAATAACAACTTAGTACCTAATTTTCCTCACAACACCTTCCAAAAGTAACTAAGGATGATGAGAACCTCTTGAACATGTGGTCAAGCAACCCACATGCAAAGATATTAGTTCTCGGAAAGCCAAATAAATCAGGATTGATATGAGTGTGACACAAAGATATCTTGTATCGAGGAATCAGTATTATTGGATTCAAACCCCTACCCAATGAATAGCAATTCGCGAACGAGAAGTATGGATTGATAGCACTATATTTGTTGAACATTGATAAGTCGTTTTCAGTCCTTTAGAGAACCAAGGAAGAGAGAATTCTCACCTCATAAGCACACAAAGTTGTTGCTGTAATCTCGATGTCAGTAAGCATAAAACATGATCTTAAACTTAGGTTACATATGTGTTTTTAATCTAAACCCTAGAATACCCAAAGATATGGACTTGTATAAAGCCCACTTACAATTAGACCTAAATCCTTTAAGTATTTAAGCTCAATTGATGTTTATTAACCCTAAAACACAAATACAAATTTAAAATAAAAGGTATAAGTTACAGCCTCCTAAAAATAAGATATATAAGATTTATTTGGTCTTGAATGTTGCTCACTTGTAGGTTTTTTACTAGACGAGGAAACTTATTCTTTTGAATGCTAAAAACTCTCCCTTCCTTAGAAAGTGAATTGGACATAGACTGCATGTCATATTAGGAAAAATAAGTCAAAATAAAGATTGACATACGACGTTACACATTAGCCCTTTTCAGAACTTGAATGAGACCCTTCTTGGACTTGGATTAGAAGAATTAAAGGTTGTCCATTAAGCTTAATAGGCATCCTTTGTCCTTTTAGGTCCATCTTGCTCCATGTGCTCTTAACTAGCTTATTCAATGCCTCATAATAAGCGCACCTTAGCTTTTTAACTATATTGCTAATTTTTATTTTGGTTCAACCCAAACCATCCTTGCATTATGTGTTTTTTTACCAGCTTCGTTACCGCGTTTCTCCACCCTATCAAGTCTATAACAAACATTTTTCATCACAAAATTCATCCTCTCCATCATCTTCCTCATGACTTGCATTGGAACTTAAGCTCACCCTCGGGAGGGGTGGTGTGTTGTCCTGATTTGACATGATAGTACCTACAAAAATTGGTTAGCGATAAAGAAATTTCCTCACGGAACTCGTGTTTTGCTCAACCATTATTAATATCCTCACTTGCTCACACCTCTCGTCTCACCTTCTTGCGGAACTAAAACCAACACCGAATACAACCAACTTTGCAGCACAAACCAAATAGGTATATATGACTCAAAAAGCAACAAAAATACAGAAAACTAACAAAACAAACTTGTGATGATAGTCTCACGAGTAGCAAGCAAATCTATCCAAAATATGGACGAAATTAAAGACTTGAAAAAAAAATGAAGTATTCAAAACAATAACCAAGACACAAATATGTTGTAAATATTTTGCAAGAAATGAAAATAACATAAACAAAATGAATATCAAAGCTGGCGAAAAAAACTAAAAACAAACATAATCGTTTATGACAAGTCAAGCCTAAAACTTGAACCTAAGGTAAATGATGTCAAATTGAGCTATAATATGTGATGAACTGCAATTTCAACCCAAATAGAAAGAATATTAAATTTGAGAAATTTGCGATAAGGTTTGATATGTTGACGCAAAAATATTATGAATCAAACCTAATTAGACACTAAATTTAAAACCTAAACAAACATCCAATTAACCCAAAAATTAATATTTGGTGTGATTAGGACCCTAGTAATCATAATTTCATATTTGAGCTAATTCTAAATTGATTTGACCCAATTTTCTTTTTTTTGAGTGTTCTACAGTAGAAACCAATAAACATCTTTGAACGAGTTTTTTTTTTTATTTATTCTTTGGTCTTTTTTATGCTACTGTTATATTTTAGACAATAATAGAACAAAATAACACTTTTTTTATATGCTGGAAATTCAAGGACAAGAGAAATTGGACACTATGGATTTTTTTTTTGCAAAATCAACAACAAACAAAAATTTCAAAATGATATAACCTAATTAATGGAGTCAAGCTCTGATATCAAATGATGTGAACCTCTTGATCATGTGGTCAAAGACACCAATTCCTGAAAAACCAAGTAAATCAGGTTTGACAAGAGTAACACAAAGATAACCTGTACCTAAGCACCAACACTATTGCATATGAACCCTTACCCGATGAATAGCAATTCATGAACAAGAAGTATGGATTGACGCTACGAGATCAATTCAACTTCAATAAGTCATTTTCAGTCCTTTAGAGAACCAAGAAAAAAAACTCTCACCTCACAAGCACACAAAGTTGTTGCTGTAATCTCAATGTCATTAAGCATAAAAAAACAACTCATCTGAAACTTAGGTAGCATAAGTGTTTTTAACCTAAGTTCAACCCTAAAATACTCAAAGATGTGGTCTTGTATATAGCCTAATTAGAGCCAAATCCCTAAGAATCTATGTCTAATTGATGTTTATTAACCCTTAAACACAAAATATAAATTTTAAATAAAAAGTTTAAGTTACAGCCACATAAAAATAAGATAAAGAAGATTTATTTAGGTTTCCTTCCTAGACTAGGAAACTTATTCTTTTGAATGCTAAAAATCCTCTATTGTTTAGAAAATGATCTTGATTTGGACTCCATGTCATCTTAGAAAAATAAGCCCAAATAAAGGTTGTCATAGGGCGTAACACATCAACCCTATTTTGAACATGATTGGGACCCTTCTTGGACTTGGATTAGATGAATTGGAGGCTGCATTTTAAGCTCCAAAGGTCTCCTTTGTCCCTCTAGATCCATCTCAATCCATGTGCTTTGAACTAGCCCATTAAATGTCTTTTTAAGTCTCTTTGAACTAGCTCTTGTAATAGGTCCATTTGTCACCACTAATGAGTCTTTTGCATGATTACGCTTGGTGTTGGACTGGTCCTTATCAGGAAATGTTTGTGATAGATTCGGTAGTAGGATGGAGAATTGTGGTAACAAAACTTGTACAAGTACACTTTATACAATGAAGGTTTTGGTTGGACCTAAATCAAACAATGGTAGTAGGGCTGAAAGGCCAAGGTTGGCTGATTATGAGGCCTTTGAGGAGGACATTGCTGATATTGATGATAGTGGTTTTGAGGATGAGACCATAAGTCATAGGGAAGGTTTTCGGAAGCCTAGAAACTGAAGGGATTTTCAGAATAGAACTAGAGGTCAATTCAACCAAAGAGGAAACTTTCATAATTGTAAAGGACATGATGATGAAGATGGTGATTTGGATGCTATCTAACTAAAATCACCTACTTTTCTAGATAAAAACGATCCGGAAGCGTATTTGAAGTGGGAGAAAAGGTTGGATTGAATTTTTGATTGCCATAACTACTCGGAGGCAAAGAATGTGAAATTGGTAGTCATTGAATTTGTAAAGTATGCACTGATTTGGTGAAATCAGAATACTATTAGTCGGATGAGGAGTGAAGAAAGGTTGGTAGTGTCGTGAGAGGAGATCATGCTGTTGATAAGAAGATGATTTGTTCCTAACCATTATTATAGAGATTTGTATATGAAATTACAGGGTTTGAATCAGGATTTTAAGTCTGTGGATGAGTATTTCAAGGAGATGGAGATCGCAATGATTCGGGCCAACATGATTAAGGATAATGAGCTACTATGACTAGATTTCTTAATGGAATGAATAGAGACATTGTGAATGTTATAGAATTGCAACATTATGTCGAATTGGAGGACATGTTTAGCCATGTGCTCTGAATTAGCTCATTCAATGTTTTTTTTTTAAAAAATTCCTAGCTCTTGTAATAGACCCACTTGGCACCACCAATGGGTCATTTATGTGCTTACGCTTGGTGTTGGGCTGATTCTTATCATGATAAGATAGTCTTTTATTTTTTTTGACATACGAGGTTGAAATGCTCCTTAGTTTCAATTTATTGTTAGATTAGAAAATATATATATATATATATATATATATATATAGGGTTTGCCAAAAATATACTTTCTTTAAATGCTTAGAAATTATTTTAACATCATAAATAAAAATATATAGAATGACACTAAAATCATAACTCTTTTGACATAAATTTCTCATATTGTTTAAGGTTATGGCATACCAATCCTAACATAATATATATATGTTTGTTGCAAAGCATTACACTAGGATTGAACGTTGGGGCAAAATATATATATATATATATATATATATATGTTAACCTTTTCTAACATAGTTTATTCAAATTAATAGAGAAAATTTTATCATGTGTTCATGACTCTTAAAACTATTATGCACAATATCATAGCAAAATATGTGATATTTAAGATTGACGAGTTTAGTAAAACTAAATGGTTTCTCATTTTTTTGTTTTTTAATCGTTGCCATTGATGGGGTAGGTTGTCTTCAAGTAACATGTTTCATGATTGCAAATCTAAATATATTGTTTTAAGATATATTTTGTCTCAATCTCTCAGATGGTGGAATGAGATATCAAACGTTGTTTTAAAACAAAAATCAAGTTATTTTATAAAATTAAAATGCATTTCAATATCTATTAATGAATTACAACATATGTATTTAGAAGGGAGGTTTTTAGAAATCCAAATGATATGAACATCTTCGTCACGTGGTCACGCAACTCCCAACAAAGATGACATTTCATCAAGAAAGTTGAAAATCAGGTTTGAGAAGTGTGACACAATGGAAACGTTTCTCAAGGCACCAACACTATTGGAATTGAATCGAATGACGCCACAAGGTCAGTTAACCCTTGATAAGTCAGATTTGATCTTTATTCTAGCATAGAAAGTCTTGCATCACGCAAAACACAAATTTATTTCATTTATTCATGGTTGCTAGGTTTCCAACATACAATTAACTTATATAATGTTTCAAATAACCTTAATGAATTCTCATATGTAGGCTGATTTGAGTCCACTTACAAATTGACCCAAATATGTAATAATAACCCAAAAACTAATAAGAAAATGATAAAAAAGAATAACAATCCAAAATTACTATCTTATATATTCTTGTATCAAATTTGTCACCCCAAAGAAGTTCTAAATAAACTAGGAAAACTAATGTATCCCAACATCTTAGTTAACCCAAGCCAACTTTGGATTCCATGTGACCCAAATCCATAACCATTAAAATGAACCAAATAAGACCCAACATACACTCCAAATAAAGTTTCTTTCCCAAAAGGATTTGGACAACAAAATTCATTGAGCCTATTATGACCTATATCACAAGGTCTTCCTAAACTCCGATTCATTTGAAATTTCATTCTCACATAGTAGTAAAGCTCTTGGATTGTTTGGTAAAGGTTCAGCTCAATCCAATGGTAAGATATGGAGATATTCTCAATAGCATAAAACTAAAACTTTACATCAAATTCTGAATTTGACCATGTTGGATCGTAATATTCCCTCCCTCTTCAAGAAGATTCTCCCTTGGATCTTGAATATTGTTGCTACCCAAATTTTGACCTACTTATTTTTAGGTTTTCAGAAGAAAAAGGAAAAAATAGAAAAAAAAGACAAAAATCCAAAAATATCTTGTTACAGGGGCAAAATTGAATAAATTGAGAATTTAGCAGTCAATGTAGGGTCAAAACGCACAAATTAGAAATCAAGGACCAAGTTGAAAGAAGCGCGCAAACTGAGGGTTGTGTTTGGAATTTTGCCTTTGAAAACTCTATAAATAGAGTTGTTAATCCACAAAAGAGAGGGACAAAAAAAAAGATACACACTCAAAAACCCTAAACACAAAAACCCTAAATTCTTTCCTCCTCACTCTCCCCTCTCTCTCTGGCAGCAGCCCCCAGAACCCCTAAAAAAAAACCTAAAAAAGAAAAGGCATCTTTTTCTCTCCAGGAGGGGCTGGCAGCCGCCAGCCCCTTGGTGGCAGCTGCAGCCCCCTCCACAATCGCTCCTTCCCTTGCTCTCTTCTTCTCCGATCAGCCACCCTCTCATTTTCAGTCCCCAACTTTTCCCCTTTCATTTTCCACCACCGACAGCCTTCACCTTCCTCTTCCCAGCCGACCACCGTTGCCCCCAGCACCTCGTCGTCTCCCTCCTTCACCAAGCCTCAGCCACGATCTCCAGCCCCTGCAGCCTCACTCTCTCCTTATTCTCCCGATCTCCAGCCTCTGGAGACCTCCCCTGCCTCCTTCTCTTCTCCTCACCGTCAGACCCACACAGACCACCCCAACCGGCCAGCCCATCCTCACTCTCCTCCCTTCCTCCAGCCGAACAGAGCAACCCCACTTTGGACAAATCGAAGACAAACAGACCCGAGAAGAACAGACCCGAGAAGAACAAGAGAAAAAATGAAATTGATTTGTGTGTTTTGCTGTGTGATATGTTGTTCGTTTTGCAGGTCATTATGAAACGCCCTTGCTGGCGAGAGCAGAAGAGGAAACCGAAAAGAAGAAACATATCCGAGATCTGAGGGAGCCGAGAACAGATCTGGAAAATTTTGAACTTGATTCTTGTCTATTGCTTGTGCGTGTTTGTTTGCTTTGCAGGTCGCCTGGAAGTCACCACCGGTGAGAGGAGAAAGGAAGGTCACCACTGCTGGTCTCCCGTCTTTACTGTTCACCGGCGGCGCGTGGTTCCACGCGCCGCCAGCGGGGGCGGCGTGTGGCTGACGCGCCACCAGTCCTCCGGCTTCCATTGTTCCAGAACTGCCCCTGAAGTCTTTTATGTAATTTTCTTTTTATTGTTTATGTGTTTATTTGAAGTTGTATTGTATTTTTAAAATGTAATGAAAAAAGATAATGTGTGTGTGAGTTTTATTTTATTTGTAAAATATAATAAAAAAGAAAGAAAAAAGAGAATGTGTGTGGGTGTTGTCTTGTGTTGTGTTTTATTTATTCAATTTTTATGTTGTTTTGTTAAGAAAAAAGAATATAAAGTAAAATAAAAAAATGTGTTTTCTTTGCATACGGCCAAATAAGTTTTTCTGAAAATTTATCTCAGATTTAATAACAAGTTTATTAAATCTTGAAAATTTGGCTAATATTAAAACAAATTGTGAAATTTATTCTTGAGAATTAACGGTTGTTTTCAGGTAGTAATTGTCGGATTTACGTGTAGGCTAACATTTACATATTCGGGAATAACCACCAAAATTGTCAGGATTATTCTGAGCGGTGGTCGATTTCTTTTATGGATCGGTCAACCGTGAAATTAATTCATGAGGATTAATGGTTAATTTCAGGTGGTGAATGAAGAAACTACAAGTAGGCTAGCATTTGCATATCTAGAAATAATCAATAAAATTCACAGGATTATTTTTTAGCGGAACATTTTTATGAGGCATAAAATTGCGGAAAACTCATCCATGATAGGTGATCCTTTTAAGGCATCTACGTGGATCTGTTTCTTGATATTTTATTTTGGGTTTACGAACTCATGATGAAATTTCAAAAGCTAAGATTTATTCACACGAATAAATACGACCCGTTGAAGCATTTACAATCACATCAAGGTAGACAATGCAGCTTACCTCAGGTAAGGCGTACTAGGGGTGCTAATACCTTCCCTATACGCAACCAGTCCCCTACCTTTGAATCTCTGAGCAGACCAGTACAAATCGGGTGTTCCTAGCGACCCTCAACAGCCAGGTGGCGACTCCTTCTCAACTCCATTGCGAGAGCCAGGATCCCTCCAGAGACGCCGCGCGGCGACGTGCGACAGAATGGCAACTCCACTGGGGACGGTATTTTTTCTGAAAAAATATTGGACTAAGCTTTGAATATTTTGATGTGATTTATTTGTTTCAATTTTTTTGAATTTTGTTTTTGTGTTTATTTTTAGCAAGTTTTTCGCATTTTTTATTTTCGTGCATATGTACATATGTTCATGCATTGTTAATTTATTTGAATTACGTCATTGTGGTTTGCAACTTTAAGTTACGTGGGGGACTAGCAGCTTACCTATCACTTGAGTCAAGGTTGAAGTTTGTGTAAACCCCAACTCTTTGCTGAGAGCTTAGATGGTAGTGATTGGTATACGTACCCTCCCATTATCTGCTAAGACCCCATATTGCCTTTACGAGGGTGATCACTGGGACAGCAAGAGACCCTGTTTAGAGACCAAAGTAGCAAACTCACCATTTGTTGTGCAAAGATTAGAACCAATCATTAGGGTGTATGCTCCCCTCATTCTGTAATGCATTAAGGCAAACCCTTCTCGAGGCATTTTGAATTCAAGAATTTTGGGTGACACAGTAACCATCGCTTAGGAAATTTGCATTGCAGGGTTTAAGCAAAAATCCAATTTTTGTTTATCATACAATTGCTACAGTCATGTGTCACTTCCTCGAAAGACGAGTCTGTAAAAAAATAAAAAAATAAAAAAATAAAAAATAAAAAAATTTGCATATGCATTTTAACATGCATTCCCATAGTTTTTGTGTATCATACAATTGTTACAAGCATGTGTCACTCCTCGAAAGACGAGTTTGTCAAAAAAAAAAAAAAAAAACAAACAAAATACGCATATTCATTTTAACATGCATTCCCATAGTTTTTGTTTATCATGCAATTGTTATGATCACGTGTCTCTCCTCGAAGTTCAAGTCCGTAAAAAAAAAAATGCATATGCATTTCAACATGCATTCTCACAGTTTTTGTTTAGCATGCAGTCGTTACGACCACGTGTCACTCCTCGAACGGCGTGTCCGTAAAAAAAAAAAACAAGAAACATGCATATACATTTCAACATGCATTCTCACAGTTTTTGTTTAGCATGCAGTCGTTACGACCACGTGTCACTCTTTAAGGGGCGAGTTTGTAAAAAAAAAATACTAAAAAACCAAAAAAAAACATGCATATACATTTCAACATGCATTCTCACAGTTTTTGTTAGCAGTCGTTACGACCACGTGTCGCTCTTTAAAGGGCAAGTTTGTCACAAAAAAAAAAAACATGCATATGCATTCAATATGCATTCCCATAGTTTTGAAATAGGGGTCCCTCAATTTGTCATCCTTCGAAGGGTCAAGAGGCATGGACATTTGACATTGCTGAGAAGAACTAACATCGACACAGAGCCGTCATTCATGTCTCTTCTGCAAGCCAACAACAAAGTTCTCTGCTCTCTAGTGAAATCAAGTGAGACATATGCCCAGATATTATCTGCAAGTTGTTACTGCAATCATCAATGGAGATTGTGGAAATTCGGGTTTTCTTTTGAGGGAGTGCGAGTAGTCCATTTTCAGAAAGCAAGCATCAGTCAAAGAAGTCGTCATTCCGTTTAAGCATCAATTGATTTCTCTCCTATTCATGTGAAGTTTTTGCGGCGCTGTCAATCAAGGAGTTTTTGCAGCGCTGTCAATCAAGGAGTTTTTGCGGCACTGTCAATCAAGGAGTTTTATGCCGCCACGCACATTAGACCATGTTATTTTGCGAGCAAAGATAAAGCATCCCGAGTGTGGAAACTTAATATGGGATTGTTGAATCTATTCCGATATCTGAGAGGTCAAAGCATGTGCACTGCAAGATTACATTGCTCGAAGAAGCGAATTTGCCGCAAAAAGAGTCTTTTCGTCGTATGATGAAATGTTTTTGATTTGCGCACTTTGGTGTTTTGACAAGAGTGCTTCCGAGCTTGATTCACTTTTTATGTCCAATGAGGAGCGCGGTGGAGCGCAAAAAAAAATGCCTTCTTTTTTGCGACATAATCCAGATGAGAGAGATGAATAGTTGCAAGAATTTTAGTAATCAAGTGTGGAAGTTAATCAGCAAAAGGCAAGTCAAGTTTTGTGGAGGATGTTATCGTCGGCAGTGTCAGCAATAAATCATCGCGAGCATAAGAGAGATCAATGAGCAGTGACAATACAGAAATGAGTGTTTCGAAAGTCTGAGAAAAGTGTCGTATCGTCAATAATTCTCTCATGGAATCTCATCGGCTATCACTTTGTTTTGGGGTTAAATCATCAGTTCATTGAATCATGTGTTTTCCTTGTCTTTTTGTTGTTTTGAAATCAAGAGATGTTTAACATGCTTATTTTTGACAAAATATTTTGATCAATCTCCAACATGCAAAATTTAAAGTTTATCATTTCCGAAAATTACAAGTATTTTGATTGCAAAATTGACCCAATTATTGTTAAATGACATGATGACCAATACCAGGTGATCGAACAATTTTTGAGCCCATACACTGAGTTTTTGAACCACATCATAGAACTAAGCTTTATTAGTATACATATCAACATGTAATGGATTCGGTAGTTATGGACCCGCGAATCAGGACTCTTGCACGTCCAAACCATTACATTGGACGAGGTCAAAATTTATCAGTTAAAACCAATTTTGCTTGAAATGACAAAAGGCCATCTTTGTTTATTTCCTTCACTATTCTTGAAATATGTATCCCTTGTTAACCCCAATTTGAGCCTGATATTATTTTTTTTTTGAAAACACCCGACATGGATCACACCCTCACACTGGGGGCAAATACACCAGGGGCAAATAAGAGATTTGTAGTTTGAGGATGCAGTGACAACATTAGAATCAACAGAAGGGGGGATGTTCAAGAATGAAAACCCCAACATTGGGAACTATCAAATGGAGATACGATATGACACAACCAAGAGTCAATGCGAAGGACAAGTTCAAAAAAAAAATATTAAAAAAAAAAAACAAAAGAGAATATTGAACTATACCATGTCCTTTGGTATTTGTGGTCAAACCTCACGTGGGAAGAAATGTTATTAAGATTATCGAGTCTTCAAGATAATTTATCCATCAAATGAAGATCTTGCATAATTGTTTTGTTAAACTATATTGAGTGCAACAAGAGATGAAATAACATTAAATGACAAATGATGATTCGAGTTTAGTATTTCCCTTCTAAGGTTGAAATTGTCAATGAAAGGAATGACATGGTTGTAGAGATTCTTAGAGCATTGGTTGATTGATAAGAATCACGTGAAGATAATTAACGTATTTGGATGTGGTCTCTTCTACAAAGACAACAAGAGAAAAGAGTTGACTAGCGAATGGTGATCCTTAGTCTTTGAACCCTTAAACACCTTTTTGAGCCTATGAATATCCATTTCTTTTATAGCCATGAACCATAGCCTCATTACATGCTTGTAAAAGTCCTTCTTGATCAAGCAAGCAATTTTAACTGATAAGTGGCGCTCTCAAAATTGTTAGAGTTTTTCCATAAGGGTTATAATTTCACGAAGTAAGTTACAAGTTGTTATGCGTATTGATAAAGTACTGAAAAATGAGACAAATTTTCAACTGAGCCTCAGGTTTTTACTCGACACTCTAAATTGTTTGAAAACCACAAATTATCACTTCATCATGTACCATCAAAGGACATACCCCAAAATTTGAGATTGGAATCGAAACACAAAAAAAACCCATAAAAGACGATTTCAATCTCATAATGGGTCAATTACTGTTTGCAAAATACAAGACATTACAGATTTGCATGCATTGAATATCATGTATTAGATATTTGACCAAATAAATTTGATTTTCAACAAATGACATCTTTTTTATTTTACTTCAAGAATTAGACTTTGGATGCACATGATCTTTTGAATTGGTGATTTAATTTCAGAACAAAAAAAATTTACAAACAAAGAAGACAGTGACTGGATTTTGCAGAATCCTTGATATTGACAGTTCTTGATTGGAAAGCCCAGCAGTCAGAGGGCACAGTGTGGATCTTGATAGGAATACAAACAATTTCACTTCAGCTTGGGGGCAAAGAAGCACAAGCAAACGATGATTTAGTGAAATTCATCAATGAGCACCAACGAATTCAACTCAGGGCAACATTGCTTAATAGAGAGTGATGGTTTGATAAGCTCCAATAGTGATTGAGAATAAGGTTGCATTTGAAGGGCACCTTCAGATTTCTGAAATATCGGCTTACTCGCAGATGTGTTTGTCTCTAAAAAGATGATATCGCATGGGTGTATTTTGATAAATATTGAAGGGTATGCAAGCCACCAAGATTGATTGAGGAATAATTTGCTTTGAAACCAGTCGACTCAAGGTTCAGTTCACCGCATGAATATGGGAGACAGAAAAAACCTCGTTAATGACAATATCATAATTCTTTGCACAGACAAGAAGAATTTGCTTAGAAGAAATTGAGTCTACGACGAAGATTTGCATGGCCGAACAGTTGCATCAGTTCAAGGCGCAATTAATCGCATGAATGTGGGTGATGATAACATTACATCTCTTTTCACGAGCTAAGAGAAATTAATTAATGATAACACGGAGCATGCACCGATGAGTTCTGGATGCATTTTTGGATGACTTGACAATTCCATGAAGAAATATGTTTCAATTGATGAAAAACTCCATGAAGGATCGACAATCCAAGATGAGAACAACAGTAGCAAGCCTTGCAATGATTGTTAGCAAAACATATGCAAACCAAAGACCTGTTATTAAGAGATTCTAAGAAAGTTGATGTCTTGTTACGCTGTTTCACGATGAATCAAGCAACACCACACTTGGGGGCAATGTTAAACTTGATAAGCACTAAGAGCAGAGATCATCGCAGATAGGCCAGAAGAAGCAATGCGCTTGAGACTTGGTGAATGAATGACAACAAAGCTTTGGAGACTAGGCAAAGGCATCCTACGACAATGAAGCATCAGAGAAAGGGGACCTATATTTCTCAGTTAAGTATACATGCATCATCATGCATTGCATCCCATCTTCTTCATCTGCCATCCGGGTAGGTCACCCGTAATAATGAGACCCCATTTTCCATCCGGGTAGGTCACCCATAACAATGAGACCCCATCTTCCATCCGGGTAGATCACCCGTAATAATGAGACCCCATTTTCCACCCGGGTAGGTCACCCAGAAAAATGAGACCCTTCCATCTTTCATCCGGGTAGGTCACCCGTAAAAATGAGACCCCCTTCACTTCCATCTTCCATCCGGGTAGGTCACCCAGAAAAATGAGACCCCCTTTCACCTTCATCCTCCATCCGGGTAGGTCACCTAGAAAAATGAGACCCTTCCATCTTCCATCCGGGTAGGTCACCAATAAAAATGAGACCCTTCCATCTTCCATCCGGGTAGGTCACCCAGAAAAATGAGACCCTTCCATCTTCCATTCGGGTAGGTCACCCGTAAAAATGAGACCCCCTTCACCTTCATCTTTCACTCGGGTAGGTCACCCAGAAAAATGAGACCCTGCTAACTTCTAACCCGGGTAGGTCACCCAGAAAAATGAGACCCTCCTAACACTTCTAACCAGGGTAGGTCACCCAGAAAAATGAGACCCTTTCTAACCATTCTAACTCGGGTAGGTCACCCAGAAAAATGAGACCCTTCTAACTTCTAACCCGGGTAGGTCACCCAGAACAATGAGACCCTTCTAACTTCTAACCCGGGTAGGTCACCCAGAAAAATGAGACCCCCTTTCACCTTCATCCTCCATCCGGGTAGGTCACCCAGAAAAATGAGACCCTTCCATCTTCCATCCGGGTAGGTCACCAATAAAAATGAGACCCTTCCATCTTCCATCCGGGTAGGTCACCCGTAAAAATGAGACCCCCTTCACCTTCATCTTCCATCCAGGTAGGTCACCCAGAAAAATGAGACCCTTCCATCTTCCATCCGGGTAGGTCACCCGTAAAAATGAGACCCCCTTCACCTTCATCTTTAACTCGGGTAGGTCACCCAGAAAAATGAGACCCTGCTAACTTCTAACCCGGGTAGGTCACCCAGAAAAATGAGACCCTCCTAACACTTCTAACCAGGGTAGGTCACCCAGAAAAATGAGACCCTTTCTAACCATTCTAATGCGGGTAGGTCACCCAGAACAATGAGACCCTTCTAACTTCTAACCCGGGTAGGTCACCCAGAAAAATGAGACCTTCATCATCAATTCCATCCGGGTGGGTCACCCGTCATAATGAGACCATCTCCATCATTCTATTTTTCCTTACAACACTTACTATTCAAAGTCTTTTACGAGACTTTAGTCGTAAGCATTGTAAAGAGGGGGCATCTGTTGCTACCCAAATTTTGACCTACTTATTTTTAGGTTTCAGAAGAAAAAGGAAAAAATAGAAAAAAAGACAAAAATCCAAAAAATCTTGTTACAAGGGCAAAATTGAATAAATTGAGAATTTAGCAGTCAATGCAGGGTCAAAACGCACAAATTAGAAATCAAGGACCAAGTTGAAAGAAGCGCGCAAACTGAGGGTTGTGTTTGGAATTTTGCCTTTGAAAACTCTATAAATAGAGTTGTTAATCCACAAAAGAGAGGGACAAAAAAAAAGATACACACTCAAAAACCCTAAACACAAAAACCCTAAATTCTTTCCTCCTCACTCTCCCCTCTCTCTCTGGCAGCAGCCCCCAGAACCCCTAAAAAAAAACCTAAAAAAGAAAAGGCATCTTTTTCTCTCCAGGAGGGGCTGGCAGCCGCCAGCCCCTTGGTGGCAGCTGCAGCCCCCTCCACAATCGCTCCTTCCCTTGCTCTCTTCTTCTCCGATCAGCCACCCTCTCATTTTCAGTCCCCAACTTTTCCCCTTTCATTTTCCACCACCGACAGCCTTCACCTTCCTCTTCCCAGCCGACCACCGTTGCCCCCAGCACCTCGTCGTCTCCCTCCTTCACCAAGCCTCAGCCACGATCTCCAGCCCCTGCAGCCTCACTCTCTCCTTATTCTCCCGATCTCCAGCCTCTGGAGACCTCCCCTGCCTCCTTCTCTTCTCCTCACCGTCAGACCCACACAGACCACCCCAAACCGGCCAGCCCATCCTCACTCTCCTCCCTTCCTCCAGCCGAACAGAGCAGCCCCACTTTGGACAAATCGAAGACGAACAGA
Organism: Salix brachista; assembly: GCA_009078335.1. NCBI lineage: Eukaryota > Viridiplantae > Streptophyta > Magnoliopsida > Malpighiales > Salicaceae > Salix > Salix brachista. The sequence continues at coordinate 11,399,179 of CM018590.1, forward strand.
CCCGAGAAGAACAGACCCAAGATTTGAAGAGAAAAAATGAAATTGATTTGTGTGTTTTGTTGTGTGATATGTTGTTCGTTTTGCAGGTCATTATGAAACGCCCTTGCTGGCAAGAGCAGAAGAGGAAACCGAAAAGAAGAAACAGATCCGAGATCTGAGGGAGCCGAGAACACATCTGGAAAATTTTGAACTTGATTCTTGTCTATTGCTTGTGCGTGTTTGTTTGCTTTGCAGGTCGCCTGGAAGTCACCACCGGTGAGAGGAGAAAGGAAGGTCACCACTGCTGGTCTCCCATCTTTACTGTTCACCGGCGGCGCGTGGTTCCACGCGCCGCCAGCGGTGGCGGCGTGTGGCTGACGCGCCACCAGTCCTCCGGCTTCCATTGTTCCAGAACTGCCCCTGAAGTCTTTTATGTAATTTTCTTTTTATTGTTTATGTGTTTATTTGAAGTTGTATTTTATTTTTAAAATGTAATGAAAAAAGATAATGTGTGTGTGAGTTTTATTTTATTTGTAAAATATAATGAAAAAGAAAGAAAAAAGAGAATGTGTGTTGGTGTTGTCTTGTGTTGTGTTTTATTTATTCAATTTTTATGTTGTTTTGTTAAGAAAAAAGAATATAAAGTAAAATAAAAAAATGTGTTTTCTTTGCATACGGCCAAATAAGTTTTTCTGAAAATTTATCTCAGATTTAATAACAAGTTTATTAAATCTTGAAAATTTGGCTAATATTAAAACAAATTGTGAAATTTATTCTTGAGAATTAACGGTTGTTTTCAGGTAGTAATTGTCGGATTTACGTGTAGGCTAACATTTACATATTCGGGAATAACCACCAAAATTGTCAGGATTATTCTGAGCGGTGGTCGATTTCTTTTATGGATCGGTCAACCGTGAAATTAATTCATGAGGATTAATGGTTAATTTCAGGTGGTGAATGAAGAAACTACAAGTAGGCTAGCATTTGCATATCTAGAAATAATCAATAAAATTCACAGGATTATTTTTTAGCGGAACATTTTTATGAGGCATAAAATTGCGGAAAACTCATCCATGATAGGTGATCCTTTTAAGGCATCTACGTGGATCTGTTTCTTGATATTTTATTTTGGGTTTACGAACTCATGATGAAATTTCAAAAGCTAAGATTTATTCACACGAATAAATACGACCCGTTGAAGCATTTACAATCACATCAAGGTAGACAATGCAGCTTACCTCAGGTAAGGCGTACTAGAGGTGCTAATACCTTTCCTATACGCAACCAGTCCCCTACCTTTGAATCTCTGAGCAGACCAGTACAAATCGGGTGTTCCTAGTGACCCTCAACAGCCAGGTGGCGACTCCTTCTCAACTCCATTGCGAGAGTCAGGATCCCTCCCGGGACGCCGCGCGGCGACGTGCGACAAATATATTACAGACTTCATTAGCCTCTTGTTTAAGCCTTCGAAATTCCCTTTTGCTAACATCTTTCTCCAACAACATTGTATGAAAGTAGTGACTAATAAAAGTTTCAAATAAGCACGTTGTAATAACCACTAATGTGAACCTCTTGATCACGTGATCAAATAACCCCCAACGAAGATGATATTTCACCAAGAGTTGAAAATCAGGTTTGTGAAGTGTGACACAATGAAAACCTTTCCCAAGGCACCAACACTATTTGAATTGAATCGAATGACGCCACAAGGTCAGTTAACTCTAAGTCAGATTTGATCTTTATTCCAGCATAGAAAATGTCTTGCATCATGCAAAACACAAATTTATTTCATTTATCCATGGCTGCTAGGTTTCTAGCATACAATTAACTTATATATGGTTTCAAATAACCTTAATAGATCCTCATATGTAGGCTGATTTGAGTCCACTTATAAATTGACCCAAATATGTAATAATACCCAAAATAATAAGAAAATAATAAAAATCCAAAATTAATATTCTAGATATGCTTGTATCAAACTTGTCTTCCATAAGAAGTCCTAAATAGACCAGGAAATCTAATTTGATCCTAACATCTTAATAAACCCAAACCAACTTTGGATTCTATGTGGCCAAAACCCATAAGATTAAAATGAACCAAATAAGACCCAGCATACACTCAAAATAAGCTTTCTTGCCCAAAATGAACTGGACAACAAATTTGTTGGGCCTGTTATGACCTATATCATAAGGCCTTCCTAAACTCCTATTGATTTAATATTTCATTCTCACATAGTAGTATACCTCTATAATTGTTTGGTAAGGGTTCATCTCAATCCAACGGTTAGATAGGGAGATATGCTTAATAGCGTAAAACTGGACAATATGAAACTTTCAATCAAATTTTGAATTTGACCATGTCTGGATTGTATCACCAAACATGTTTCTTATAAAGTTATCATAATAAGGTTTACTAGCTTATCAACCATATTAATATAAAATTATGCGATCTTTTTACTTCAATAAGTGACGTATCTCATGCAACAGAAAATCTAATTACTTCCTCTTTTGTTGGTGGTATCATCATCAATATCAATAATAATATCACCATAATAACATAATTATCCCATACTAGACAATTAAAATTTGTTAAATAACATAACAAAGCCAAATTTTAATTCATCATTGTCGCAAATTAATCTAGCTACAAACATTTTCTATTCTGGTAGACTTGTGTGTGAGTTTTTATTAGATGGACCAAACATGCCGACCTAACTTTGAATCTCAGTAGTGCTTGACCTTTTTTTTCCAATATTATTTTAATTAATACCTTATTATAGTTATATTTTCAAAATAATTTTTAAAATTATATGTAAAGTAATACCACTTCTTTTTTTTATTTTGTTTATACAAACTCTTTTAAATAACAATTATTTCTTAATTATTTTATATGCATTTAGTTTCTTAAGAGATTATTATAATTTATCTATAATATTTTATGTTTTATATAAATAAAAATTATAGTAGAAAAATGAAATATTTATTTTTGGATAATAAGTTTAATATTTGTAACCTTGCTTAATTTTTTTTGCATTTTTCTTAATTTCATGTGTCTATTTTTACTACAAATTAATTAAACAAAAAAATCATTTTTTTATGAACAAAGTTTTTAAACACAATTGTCTAAAAGATCAGAGTTGTAAGACTGTATATCTTGGTCAATATATAACTCTCAATTTTTTAATTTTCATCTTTATTTATTGTTAAATGACTTTTTATATATTTATTAACACATATAGTTCTTCATTTATTTTATTTTATGTTAGTAAGAGTTTTTTTAATTTTATTTTTATTTTTTTCTAAATAAAAAAACATGTTGAAAAGCTTGTGTATTCATTTTTTTATATAAAAAAATTAAAAGGCGTGAATTTTTTTACAATGCACGTTCTCATTGTTCATCCTCTTACATATTATTGTGGATGAAATGTGAATTTGTTTTCAATTTATCCTTAAATTTATTTTACTTAATGATTTGGTTCTAATTAAAGACTAATTGATTTTGACTTGTTATGAAAAAGTGAGATTTAAAGATGAGGGATCTAAATAAAAAAAAAGTGTCAAACATAGATGAAGTGCCATAAATTTTCAAAAAGATGTTCTTTGGTACTTGAACTTACAAGATAACTCATATTATACAATTTCAGTACCCCAACATTTTTGAAATTCAATTTTGGTATTAAAGTTTACTTTTGTTGTTTGTTAGTCCTAGGTTGAGAGAGTTGGGTTTTTTAATTGATTTTGGTTTTTGGGATAGTTTTTGAAGCCACAAATATGTTTATCATAGTTTTTAAGGTGTTTTATAGGTTTTCGGGTCAAAATGAGTTGAAAAATGATTTTTTGAGAAAAAAAACTTCAATTTGAATTTTCCAGCCACTATATTGATAGAAATTTGGACAAGATTGGATGATGATTGTTTGTTTTATTTTAAAAAAGAGGGCAAACATCATGTTGTTTGCCTAGGTGTATAGCAAAAACATATAAAGCTCAATCATGCTAATTCTAACAAAATGAGTCTAATGGACTGACTTAGTGGATGTTTGGTATTGTAATTGTGGGTCAAGTTGAAAAAACACTTGTATTTGATGTTTGGTTATCTTTTAACCTCGGTTTTAATTTATATGGGACCCACCTTTTGTTTTCTACAAACTATGATTTTGGAAAAACAGAAAAAAGATGCTTCTCATGCTGAATAAAAACAGTCACTGACATCAAGGATGCAAGTATTAGTGGTCAGGAATAGTTGTTGAAACCTCATGCTCATGTATTCAAGCTTACTAAAACTTTTTGGTGTCTAGTTTAGAGGTCATGACATACATACTTAGAAAATTAAAAAAAAAAGTCATTTATTTAAGCTTACTGAAAACTTTCACTTATTTTTAATGTAACAACATAAGAATTCTGAGTAATAAGAGATCCTATTATATTTAAAGGTTATTATTTATCATAAATGTTTTTTTCTCATTGTTTTTTATGAATGTTTGTTTGTACTAGTGAATAAAAGATTGTTAAGAATATGTAGCACATGATATTGTTTATAAATCAAACTTATGTTAAATATAACCGTCCATAAATAAATGGAATATTGAATAATTGATAAAAAAAATGATAATTGGGATCTTGAACAATTGATCAAAAATAAAAGGGAAATGCTCACATTTATCTTCAATAATTTAGAGAGAAAAAATGATAATTGGAACCTTGAATAATTGATAAAAAAAAATGATAATTGAGACCTTGAATGATTGATAAAAACAAAAAAAAGGAATGCTCACATTTATCTTCAATAATTTAGAAAAAAAAATGATAATTGAGATCTTGAATAATTGATGGTAACATAATAGAATGTTTTTTTGGAGTATGGAAGCAAAGGTGAAGAATTTTACAAAACATGTCAGTTTATCTATACAAAACGTAGGTTGAGATTGTTGTTGCATCGATGACACTGTATACCTATATTAGAATGAGATTACAAGACGATGTTGTTTTTTGTTGAATATGATCGTAATCCTAATTATATCCCGGATGATTTTTTACCAGATATTATAGCTCTGGCAAATAGTCAGGGATTGTAGAGGCCTGCACGTATGGATTTTGTTCGTGATGGCAATGCAAGTAGTTTGATGGGAGAATAAAAATAAATTTCTAATTTACTTGAATTATTAATTATATTATGTTATTATGATTATTAAATCTACAATATATAAAAAACAATATATATATATATATATATGTGTGTGTGTGTGTGTGTGTGTGTGTGTGTGTGTGTGTGTGTGTGTCCTTTAAAGTAATTTCATAAGTTGAGAATAATATGAAAAGCATGATAACTAGACACACGAAACTATTTTTCATTAAACCTCAAACCCAATCATTATTTTAACAAAACACTTCAATTTCAGTTATGAACTAAAAGTGTTTTTTATGAAACTGGTTTTTTTAAACTTCAACCACAACAACAACTGCAATATCAATCAAACCTTTAACCTTCTATGACCAATAACATGATTTTTTTTTCTCCTAAAAGAAACAGTGTAATTGAAACGCAAGAGAAGTGGTTCGTATATTTTTTAATTGTAGATAACTTGGGTAAATTTGTCTACCCATTTTGTTTATGAGTTGCTTCCCCCAATAATATTAGATCTCAAATATTATACATAAAAATATTGTAAGAGTATTTTTTTTTACAAAAATAACCTAAAATCCAAGAATTAATTTTTTCTCAAAAATAAACTTAAACAAAAGAGGACAAAATGAGAATTAGAAGCCAAAATTATTTTTTTATTTTCTAAGATTTATTTCTCATATTATTATGTTAAAAATATTTCAGAATACTGATATTAATTTTTTTTTCAAAAAAATCCTAGGTTATTTCTCTCTCTCTCTCTATATGTATATATATATAGACACACACACACACACACACTAGCCAATGCCCCCGCGCCCCATCGCGGGCGACACCATATTTTTTTTAACATAAAAAAATTAATTATGTGAGATTTTTTTTATTATAATATAAATTTAGATAAAATAATAAAGTTGTTCGGAATTTCTATTAAAATAAAAAAGAAAAATATTTTTACAAAAAAATAATCACAAAAATAAAAATTAATTATGTGAGATTTTTTTATTATAATATAAATATAGGTAAAATAATAAAGCTGTGTGGAATTCCTGTTAAAATAAAAAAGCAAAACATTTTTACAAAGAAATAATCACAGAAATTATCATTATTATGACGCAAACAATAAAATCATAAAATTATCTGATACGAAGAATAGAAAAAAATAACAAAAAACACAAAAAACTAAGGCCCTATTTGACATTGCGTTTCAAAAACATTTTTGAAAAAAAATGAATATTTTTCATTTTTATTTTCAATTATTTATTGTTGAATTTTCTAGATCATTTTCATATGCTGATAACAAAAATAATTTTTAAAAAATAAAAAAAATTATTTTGATACATTTATGAACAAAAATAATTTTTAAAAACAACCTTAACCACACTTCAGATGTGTTTGGAACTGCGTTGCAAAAGAATTTCGAAATTTTTTATTTTTGATAATAAATTATTTTTTAGTATTTTTAAATCATTTTCATGTTCTAATTTCAAAAATAATTTTTTTAAAATAAAAAAATATCATTTTAATATATTTCTAAATAAAACTTATTCTTAAAAATAACTTCAACAACATTTATAAACAATTATTTTAACCAAAAGATGTAAATGTGAAAGCCAATCCAAAATAAAATTCAAGTATTCAAATTGATAGACCTTAGTTTATTAACAATAATTAAAATGATTTGACAATTTTTTATACTAAAAAAATCAAGGGGTCTTTCTATCAGTATCTTTAAATAAATTAAATCAAATCAATCATTTCTCCATTTGATTTTTAAATTCAAAATTGTCCTTTGCCTCAATTACCCATCAAACCAGTTCTTTAGTTTTAAAAAAAAAAAATTATTATATTATTAAATTCAATATATTTAATATAAAATAAGATAAAAAATAATATTTAATTGTTTGTCAATATGAAAGTTTACCAACCGTAATTAAGTTGCATCAATCTGATAACACTAACCAAATGATACTGAAAATACACAATTTCTGTTTATCTCTCCTGCACCTCCTTCGCCCCCTCTTCGTTCTTCTTGGGTCGTCCCCCTTCACTTTACTTGCCCTAAAAAATTGAAGTGCAGTAATGAGTTTTTTTTCCGCCTAAAATGAACAATTAAAAACCAATATATATATATAAACATGGACAAAATTAGAGACTATTTAAAAATATATCTAAAAAATAAAGGAACTAAAATGAAAACAAAATAAATAATTTAAACAAAAGTATTAAATTAAAAAAATTAAAAGCGTTGTAAGGAAAAAATAAATAATTCTTTAATTTCTTGATTTAGTTTCGATCCATTTATATTTTCAGTAATTTTGGTATAATTTTAAATAATTTGTTTGTATTTATATATCTATATTCTTAGTTTTGACTTTTACTTTTTATTGGAATTTATCGTTGTATTAAATGTAACTTTGGTTAAAAAACAAAGTGAGTTCACCTTTGTTGGTGTGAAATGAAAGTAAAACCCTCTCTTATGCATGTATAGTTAATCTTTAGTTATTAGTTATTTGTTATATTTTTAAGGCGTTAATGTTAAATAAATATTAAAACATATAATTATTTTTATGAGAAAAAACCTTTAAAATAATTTATCTCATTATTTTAAATGTATTATTTATAATAAAATGAATATATTAAAAAACTAAATAATTGAAAGTCTTGTAGATTAATTGTTTCGCTCTAATGTATAACATTATTAAAAAAAAATCAAGAACCATTAATATTTTTTGACATGTTATAAAATGTGGTTTTGTCTACGGCGAAGCGCATACAAGTGACAAAAAAATTCACCTATTTTGTCTATATGCAGCTTCATATATTTTTTATTCATATAATATTAAATATGAAATATCATACATTTAAAAGTTAGAAACATAATTTTTTCACAAAAACAACATTGATTAATGAATTATTTTGATTATTATTCTTATTGTTATTATCATGATTGTTAAATTATCATAATTATTATAGCTGTAATTGTAATAATTATTATAAATAATTAATATTCTAATCATTAATTATAATATTATCATTGCTACTATCATTATCTTTATAAAAATAAATTCATTTCTTTTTATTTTCCAATATTTATTCTCCATATTATTATATTTGAAGTATTGCAGAATACTAAGATTAAAATACTTTGAAATGTTTTTAAAAAAACTCACTTCATTTTATATATATATATATATATATATATATATATATATATATATATATATATATATTTTAAGGTGTTAATATTAAAAAATGCCAAAATATATAATTATTTTTAAGAGAAAATGCGTAAAAATAATCGTCATCATTATTTTAAACGTATTTTGCATAATAAAATGAATATATAAAAACCTAATATACAATAATTATTATTATAGCATTATAATTTTTTTTGCTATAGTAAGAACCAAAAGTTTTGTAGGCTGATTATTTTGCTCAGATATATAGCATTATAAAAAAAAAATATAAGACCATTAGTATTTTTTTACATGTTAAAATTTTTGTAAATGGCTACGACGAAGTGGAGAGCAATTGACTCATATATTTTTTCATTGTAGATAAATTGCCTCAATGTTTCCACATGTTTCGTCTATGTTTCACTTCATATATGTTTTTGTTTATATGATATTAGATATGAAATATCATACATAAAAACTTGAAGAAGTCAACATCTAAAAAAAATAACATCAATTGGTGAATTATTTTGATTATGATTGTCATTGCTATTATCATGATTTTTAAATGGTCACAATTATTGTGGCTATTATTATAAATATTATAGTAAATAAATTGTATTCTAATTATTATTATTCATACTATCGATGACACCATAATTATTGTTAGAAAAAAACATTAAATTTTTTATTTTATTTTATAAGATTTATTCCTCATATTATTATATTAAAAATATTTCAGAATACTGATATTAATTGTTTTTTTTAAAAAAAAACCTAGGTCATTTATATATATATATATATAGGCGCTAATATTAAATAAATATCAAAATATATAATGAGTCTAACATATTTATATGAAAAAAAAACTTACAAATAATTGTTATCATTATTTTGAATACCTTATCTATAATAATTAGAAATTTCAACACCTAATAATATTAACAAAAAAAAACAATTAAAAAACAAAATAAATGACAAAACAAAAATAAATATTATTAGATTTAAGAAAATTATTTGACTTGAAGAATAAATAAAAATTAAAAAAAAAGAGAAAAAATAATAAATATCAATTTTCAAATGATCACCGATACAAATTAAAATTTAAACATTAAATAAAAAAACCTTAATAACAATGGATATAATAAAAATAAGAAACAAAAACTAAGAGCATGTACATATAAACATAGACAAAAATAAGAACCATTTAAGAAATATATAAGAAAATAAAGAAATTAAAATAAAATTCAAGATTAAAAGTATAAGGACCAAAATGAAAAACACATATATAATAAATGTCATTTCAATTCGCTTTTTACCTTCCACCTCCACCACATACCGTGTATGTTTGAGAGTGTGGTTGAGGTTGCTTTTGAAAGTGTTTTTCGTTCAGAAATGCATCAAAATAATTTTTTTTAATTTTTTAAATATTATTTTTGACATCATCACATCATAATCATCTAGAAACATCTATTTTTTTAATTTGACATAAAAAATAAAAATAATTTTTCTTTATTTTTTTTTATCAAAAGTGCTTTCCAAACGCATTCCCAAACACCTATGCCATCTCCCACCAAAACCATAGTTCAATTGACCTTTTCAAATAGTAATGAAAACGAAAACTACAGTTCAAATCATTGTTCATTATTGTTTGAAATTGCGATCTCCTTTAGCTATTCTATAAAATAATAGTCACGGTGCAAGTAAGTTGGCCACTCGATATATAAATTTCTTGATTTACATTTGAATCTCTTAAACTATAAAAATACATAGAAAAAGATCATATATAAACCATAGTTGTCGGTTTTGTTCCGTTTCGGCCGAAATATTTTGTACCAGTTAAAAAAATAAAACAAGAAATAAAACATTTTGTACCAGTTTTTACTTCGGTTTAAATTTCAGTCCATTCCAGATTTTTTCAGCCAAATACCGGCTGAAACGTACCGGTTTCGTTTCGCAAGTTTCGTTTTGGCCAAATAATATTTTTTTTAAATAATGAATAATTTTACAATATCAATCATATCTCTTAATCTGACTGTTAGATCAAGATGAAATTTTATAAGGAGTCTCTTGACATATTTATATATATCATGTTAAAATTTCAGAGCAATTAGAGAATGTAAAGTCCTTGCGAGATTGATGATGATATTCTTGTAATATTATACATGTTCATAATTTTATTGAGAAAAATCATTTTATTGTGTTTTTTTAGATTGAATTGCGCAATTCTAATTAATTATTTTTTTTGGATTTGAACTAATTTTTTTTTTAAATTAACATATATATATATATATATATATTTCTTTATTTACATTTGAATCTCTTAAACCATAAAAATACATAGAAAAAGATCTATATATAAACCATAGTTGTTTGTTTTGTTTCGTTTCGGCCGAAACATTTTGTACCAGTTTTTACTTCGGTTTAAATTTCAGTCCGTTCCAGATTTTTCAGCCAAATACTGGCCGAAACGTACTGGTTTCGTTTCGCAAGTTTTGTTTTGGCCAAATAGTATTTTTTAAAAATAATAAATAATTTTACAATATCAATCATATCTCTTAATCTGACTGTTAGATTAAGATGAAATTTTATGAGGAGTCTCTTGACATATTTATATATATCATGTTAAAATTTCAGAGCAATTAGAGAATGTAAAGACCTTGCGAGATTGATGATGACGTTCTTGTAATATTATACATGTTCATAATTTTATTGAGAAAAATCATTTTATTGTGTCTTTTTTAGATTAAATTGCGCAATTCTAAATAATTATTTTTTTGGATTTGAACTAATGTTTTTTTTTAAATTAACATATATACATAAACAATACAACCTTGAAACGGCGTGCCGAAATACTCTAAAATCAAAATATTTCATTCCAATTAAAAAAATAAAGCACCAACCGAAATGATATTAACAACTTTGATATAAACTGTTTTTATAAAAATTAAAAATGTTACTCTCAACAAATCACGAGTTACTGTATATATACAACCCGTAGCATGTGATAAAATAAAAAGACCACTCGATACTCAAAGTGTATTCTGCTGGGTTTAACCTCAACTGTGGAGGTGGGAGAGGTGCGCATGTCAAGTGATCATTTCGTGGTGATCGGTTTCTGAACAACTGTACTGGTGTAGCTTCTGCTCGAACTATGATTCTTATTTTATCTTTTATATATTTTTACGCTATGGTTTTCTCATATATAATAATAATGGTAATAATCTAGGGTTTGAATTGCAGGTAGAGTAATTGAATTGATGGATTTGAATTGGCTTAGTGCCATGTTAGTTGGGGCGGGCTGCCTTGCTTTAGGTTACTGCTTTGGGACACGCCGCCCTTCTTTCATCTTTGTAAGATTAACACCAAAAGTGGTTAAAGACACCAAGACTAACCCTAGTAGTCATCATGGAAACAAGAAAAACAAGTCCAAAGAACCATTTGAGATTGATAAGCTGGCTGATATTCTTGATGATTTCAAGATGGTAATCCCTTTTTTTTCCATCTAAAAACTAAAGTATGTCCTGTTACTATTTCTTTATATGATTTTATTTTTTAATCTTCTTATCCTTTTTAATGTAGGTTTTGGTTGTCAGAAACGATCTTAAGATGGGAAAAGGGAAAATTGCAGCTCAATGCAGGTTGCCTTCTTTATTCTTCAGGAGCTGTCTTTGTATTAGCTTTCAATTTGAACAAGGAAGTTATATCTTACTTCCTTTACACAGAATTATCATGTTTTTCCTTTTCTCTTTCAAAATTTTGTTAGATTTAGACTAAAGAGGCTGAAAAATGACATTCTAATTCACTATGGTAAACTAGTTTTAGCTGATATTTGAATTACTTTCTGGGTCCAGCGGCTGTTTTCTTCTCTGCGGAATAGACTGACAGTTCTACAGATAGAAACAAACGACTCAAAAGATAGCTGATTATTCTTTATTTGTGAACCCAAAACAATTATGATACCAGATATTGACATCATTTGTATAACAATTCATCAGTAGAAAAATTATTAATTGGTGGTTTGGCAATTAAGAGATCATCTGATTATTAAGAAATTCTGTGATGGCTGATTTTCTAGCTTGTTGATCACTGAGACCAACCACTGAATAGCTTCTGTAACTAATTGTCAAGTGAACAACCAACTACATCCTTGTTTTGTATACAAGTAACACTATAATATATGATTAAATTGTTTTATGACATTGGCATGTTGGCATATGAAGATCAACATTGAGACATTTAGCAAGTGAGTACAAAAGAGGAAAGTTTTCCGGAAGTAAAAATGGCCTTAGCTAGTGCTTTTTGATATGGTAAGCTTGGATTATTTAGTTTTGCAAAATTTGGGTTGCAAATCCGCTTTACTGGGTATGCTGTGGTTCATGGCCTCTTTTGCATCCCAACATCTACCAACTAATTGGATGTCACCTTGAATGTCGCATAACTATATGGCTTTAGATCCTGTTGAGAAGTAATCAATTTAGTGGCTCATACATGGATCTATATTTCAGTCTCATTTAACTGTTGAAGCGGTTGCCACTAGGGATCAGAGTGGCTACTTTTACCATATTGTTTTGCCACAGTATTGTCTGATTAAAATATGGTTTTAGATACCATATCCCCTTCTTTCAACTATCCCTGTTTCTTTCATGCATGGAAGCAGAATAATACTTTTTACTTTGATGACTGTTCATTCTCCTGATCTTTAGTAAATAGTTGATTACTTAACATTGACAAGAATCAAATTTTCTCCATATTCCTTTGAACATGCAGTCCTCCTATTCAATGATAGATTAACTTCAACAATCCTCATTCACTTAATTTTCATGTTCTTTTTCTACAATTGAGCACTGTTTAAATTTTTGTGATTAATTTTCAGTCATGCAACTTTGGGATTGTATAAAAAGCTTCTTAACCGAGCACCTACGGCTCTAAACAGGTTCTGCACTTGCTATGCTAAATGACATAGCCTTATGGTTATGCTTTTGCTCCTCTCTTTTCTCTTTTGTGTCACTTCTTCCTCTTCAGTTTCAAGGATTTTGAAAATATGCAGGTGGGAGATGTGTGCTCAGCCAAAAGTGGTCGTGAAAATTGAAAGTGAGGAGGATATGCTTGTTTTGCAAGTCAGTATGTCAAAAACATTTTTGTGTCACCTCAGTTAATTTTATCAAATTGATACCATGGGATCATCTTTTTTTTGCTATTTCAAGGAAAAGTAGTCGACAATATCATCTAACTTGTTAGTCTATAAATGGATGGCAAATGAATTCCCAATGTGTTTAGTTTTATATGTTTAAAGCTACAAAAACTTTTCTCCTTATCAGGACATGAAGAGATACAATATGGATTTTGTTAGTCTTTAGGTTAAAGGAGTTTTCCTTCATCCTTGTTTCAACCATCTTTCTTGATGGCAAGTTTAGGTTTCTAAGTGAACTTTTAATCTGCCTCTCCCAGCTTCTAGCCCAATTCACTATGCCTACCCGTGTTTTTACCAATGCCACTTTTTAGTCTGGTGGTACATTCATTAACCTATTCACCCAATCAAACTGGTTATCAATTTTAGTTTCTGCGTGCATCAGATGAGAACCCAAAAAAAAATAGCTGACATCAAAATGAACTCTTAACAAAAATTTGGAAAGTTTGCTTAGACCTCTTGATATTCTTGGGAATGCGTCTCAGCTGAACATCCAATCTCTTATTTGAAGTCAATTTCTCTTTTTCAAGATTTTTCTCAACCATTGCATTTGTGTTTGCTGTTATGCTAGTGAATAGGTAAAACAGCCAACCAACTTATAATGCCATTCCTTTTTTAATTATTTTTCTTAAAACTTGTTGGCTGAGACTATTATCTGTTTTATTCCGAGTCTGATGTTTCAACTATGCCTTTTTATTCTACTGGTTTTAGTTCTTTTCCCTATATTTTTATTATGGTTTCCATAATTTGTTGTTTATCTGATCTGATTCATTCTTGACGAATTCATTTTCAACTCTTACAGGAGAGGGCAAAATCACTTAAACTACCAACCCATATTACTATTGATGCTGGAAGAACACAGATTGCTCCAAGTGAGTTGCAAAGCTGATTTTGTTATATTTAGATTGATGACTACTCATAAAATTTCATATTTTTGGGAGTATTATATTTGCCTTGAACTTGCACAGAAGGTTTTTTTTATTTAAAGTAATTTAAATTTTAGGCAGAATGGTTACACATGAGTTTGTAGAATCAATTGAACAGGATGTATAAAAATGCATTAGAGCTGTAGTTGGTGTGGCATTGGTGGGAGGCAGTAGCAGGAATTTGGCTCTTAAAAAGGGAGGAAGCGATGAGCCACTTAATTTTTTGGAAGTACAAAGCCATTTGATATATGTGTTTTTGCTTAAAAAAATTTCCAAAAAGTATTTGGTGTGAAATTAATAGATTAGAAACTTGGAAGTAATCAAACCTCAGACAGGCAGACTTATTTTTAACTGTCTAGGTGATCATATGATTGATTCATTGAACATTTTAGCAAATCTCTAATAATGTGATCATTATTTTTTCTTAAATGAACATGAGATTTTGATAGTATGCATGTGCTTCTATAATCTAACGGCGCAATTGAACAAGTGAATGAGATTAGCGCGTTTTCTTGAAAACTGAAGAAAAACCAAGCTTTCTCCCACCTTGATTTTTTGGTTTGGATGTTGCTCCAAATGCCTGTTTTGCTTCTTTGAACTCATCTATACCAAAAAGTCTGTTCCAACAAGCTTGCTACCCAATTTACCTACAGAGCATTTTCTTTTGGTCCTTAACAAAAGTTGGACTGAAATTTATTTGTTGCTGTTGATTCAGATTCAAGAACAGTGATGGCTATTCTTGGTAAGAGTTTCCGTTCCAGTATGCTTGTGTCATATCAGCTATATGAGTTGTCTGTTGAATCTATCTGTAGTTTGCTAAATTTGCTCTACTTTAGATAAAAAAATAGTCTATTAAATAGTAAAATTTGATGTAAGAATTCATGAACAGATTAATCTAGCTTTCAGAAAATATGTGCAAAAAGTAGTAAACATACTTTTACCACATTAACAATAGAAAATGTAACTTTGACAAGCCAGCCATTTTTTTACTCAAATTTCATTAACTGAAGATTTTGGTTGATTCATGGCTTTTTTCATAATAGGGTGCTCACATATCTTATTTTCCAAAATATATTCAGTGTTATCCTTATGGGATGCAAGAACTAATAAGAGAAACGATTGGTGGAGCCTGCATGCTATTAACGATGCTTCCATTCTCTAAACCTCTGTTTCTGTAGTCCTTTTTTTCTCCTTGTAAATTTTGTGATTCTCTGTGCTACTGGTTAAGAATAGGAGTGTGAAAAGAAGCAATGAAGATCTGATATTTATTTACCAGTTCACTTCTTGCCTTGAGTTTCAGTAGGGTTGTGTTGTAATTCTGGTTTGTCTGCTCATAACTAGTCCCTGGGATTGTTAAATTGGATAAAATCACTTCTCTATTGTTCTTACCAATCAACTGTTGATTTAAACCTGGCTTTAGTCTGGTTATGATAACATGGTGGTTGACTCATTAAGCAACTCAATGATGTTAAAATCATGATTTTGTCATTTCAAATTACGGGTTTGACATACATGATTTCTATTTAGCCCAAGATACCGCCAGGAACTTGAAAATGGAAGTGTCTTTCAGATAACGAAAAAACAAAAAAGCGAAGTAACCAATGATTTGAAATCATTGTAGCGAGGACCTGTTTTCTTTTTACTAAACTTAATTCTTTCCTTCACACTAATGTGCAGGACCTGTTGAAGTGGTTGATGATGTAACAGGTGGACTGAAGCTTTTGTAGTCGCTTCTCCACTGAGGTGATGACCTTGAAAGCCCTACTGACAGTTTTCTGAAGACCTCACCAACAATGAACAGTGTTCTATGCATTTGAAGGAAAATTGATCATTCAATATATGAGAAAACCAGTCTGCAAGGATCAAGCAATTTCACGATCGTTACTGTTAGGAGTACTTTTTGATGGTTGCATTTTTTTGTAATTGCCCTGCTATGGTGGTGATTGCAGTGTGTCGAAGTTATTTTGTGCAGAGATGGGGTAAACAATGATTTCCCTGATTTTCCTAGCACAGGATTTGTCATCCCTGTTCCTTTCTAATTAATTGCAATGTTTAGAATGGTTATTAAGAAGAAAATTGGTTGATAAGAATGAGACGACATAACTATGCTGTGTTTTTTAGCGTGCGAATGGGACCTGAATCTTAAAGAAAAATATTTGTCCTGTATTTTTTGTGGAGCCAAACTGTGGAAATACTAGTAGGACGGTAGAAATTCTTACTTTTTATTTATATGTAAAAATCGGGATTTTTATACTCGGATTCTCTAATATAATTTGAAATCTGATATTTGTGTTTGATCGATGGTTGAATGAAAATAATGACATGCCCGTTGTGTGCATAGAGTTGTTTAGTTAAATATACATAAAGTTGTTGCTGTGATCTCAATGCCATTAAGCATAAAAAACCTCATTTGAAACTTAGATAGTATATGTGTTTTTAACCTAAATTAAACCATAGAATACCCAAAGATGTGGACTTGTATAAAATCCATTTACAATCAAACCTAAATCCTCAAATATCTAAATTTAATTGATGTTTATTAACCCTAAAACATAAAATAAATATTTATAATAAAAAATTTAAGTTTCAGCCACATAAAATAAGATAAAGAACATTTATTTATGTTTTCTTTCTATGCTAGGAAACTTCTTCTTTTGAATGCTAAAAATAATCTAGTCTTTAGGAAATAATCTTGACTTGGACTCCATGTCAGATTAGAAAATAAGCCCAAATAAAGGTTGTCATAGGGCCTAACACATCATCCCTATTTGGAACATGATTGGGACCCTTCTCGAACTAGAATTACATGAATTAGAGACTGCATTTTAAGCTTCATAGGTCTTCTTTGTCCTTCTAAATCCATCTTACTCCATGTGTTATGAATTAGCCCATTCAATGTCTTTTAAATATTTGTGACCTAGATATTGATAGTTTCTCCACCTATGACCTTCTTGGCATACAAAACATCGTCCTTGGGGTTTGAGTAGTCACTAGGTGTCTATGTTTACACCATACACAAGAAGGGTAATTAACACTCTTCTAGTCACTAGATCCTCTTGATTGGCTAGCCCTTGGATAGGTCTATACCATCATTACTCTTCCACCAGTTTGGTTGGGGGGGGGGACCATTGCTCCTTTATTTTTAAATTGATTAAACATTCAACTTTTACTCTTCTTTAGAAATAGCATCCTATTGGAAGAGTAGTCAATGTCTCTTTTTTTAACAACTTTGCCTTGCCCTTAATTACCTTCCTAATGCGAACCTCTTAAACACGCAGTCAAACAACCTACACGCAAAGAAAACAATCCCCAGAAAACCAAATAAATCAGATTTTATAGGAGTGTGACATGAAGATATCTTGTACCTAGGCACCAACACTATTGGATTCAAACCCCCGTGATGTGAACCTATTTATCACACGGTCAAGCAACCCGCACGCAAAAACACCAATTACGAGAAAGCCAAGTAAATCAGGTTTGATAGGAGTGTGACACAAAGATAACTTGTACCTAGGCACCACCACTATTGGATTCAAACCCGAACCCAACGAATAACAATTCACGAACGAGAAGTATGGATTGACACCATGAAGTTAGTTGAACCTCGATAAGTCATTTTTAGTCCTTTAGAGAATCAAAGAAGAGAGAATTTTCACCTCATAAGCACATAAAGTTACTGCTGTAATCTCAATGTCATTAAGCATTAATATGATTTGAAACTTAGGTTACATATCTATTTTTAGCCTAAGCTAAACCATAGAATACCCAAAGATGTGGACTTACATCTAACCCCAATCCTTAAGTATCCACGCTCAATTGATGTTTATTAACCCTAAAACACAAAATACTATTTAAAATAAAATGTTTAAGTTGCAACCATATAAAAATAAGATAAAGAAGATTTATTTGGTCTTGAAGGGTGCTGGATTTTAGGTTTCCTTTCTAGACTAGGAAATGTTTTTTTTTTAATGCTAAAAATCCTCCATTCGTTAGAAAATAATATGGACTTGGACTATATGTCATATTAGGAAAAAGATAAGCCTAAATCAAGGTTGCCAAAGGGCCTAATAGATCAGCACTTTTCAAAACATGAATGAGACCCTTCTTGGATTTGGATTATATTAATTAGAGGTTGCCTTTAAGGTCCATAGGTATCCTTTAAGTATCCTTTACGTCCATCTTACTCCATGTGCTCTAAACTAGCCCATTCAATACCTCTTTAAGTATCTTTGCCCTAACTCTTGTATTAGGCCCACTTGGCACCACCAATGGGTCATTTACACTTGGTGTTGGCCTGGTCCTCATAATCTCCTCTCTCTTTACAAAGATTCAACCTCGAATCATCATCACCTACATCAAACAGAGTAAGATCAGAAACATTAAAGGTAGCACTAACGCCATACTCACCTAACAAATCAACTTTATATGCATTGTCATTTATCCTTTCCAAGATTTGAAAAGGCTCATCTCCTCATGGATTTAACTTGCACTTCCTTTGAGACAAAAATCTCTCCTTGTGCATATGCACCTAAACCCAATCACTGGGCTGAAATATAACTTGTATATTGGTTTTATTTGCATAGTCAAGGTTAATCTTTTCAATTTGTTGGCGTACACTCTCATGGAGTGTCTCCACCACCTATGCCTTACGATCTCCATCCAAGCTAAACCTTTCATCAACAGGTAAAGGAATCAAATCCATGGGAGTTGAGTTAAATCCATGAATGGTAGAATGCACACTACTATTATATGCAAACTCTATGAATGACAAATAGTCCTCCCAATTCTTCAAGTTCTTTTGAATGACAGCACGGAACAGTTGTGTTAAAATCCTATTAACTACTTCAGTTTGTTCATCTATTTGGGGTGACATGTTGTTGAAAATAACAACTTAATACTCAATTTTCCCCATAACACCTTCCAAAAGTAACTAAGAAAGGAACCCCTTGAATCTGTAGTTTGTATGCAGAACAAATCACCAATTTAGTTGTATCATCAATTTTATCACAAGGTATGAAATGTGTCATCTTCAAAAAACTATGTACAACAACAAAAATTGAGTCCCTATCCTGTTTTAACCTAGGAAAAACCAATACAAAGTCCATTGAAATGTCTACCCATGGTTCCTTGGGGATAGGAAAAGGGGTATACAAGTTATGCGGTTGAGTCCTAAACTTTGCTTTTCTACATGTCATGAATTTATCACATATATGTTGCCCACCTTTTTTCATTTTTGGACAATAAAAATGCTCATGCATCATAGCTAAAGTCTTAGTAACACCAAGGTTGAAGGCTCACAAGGTGTTCAAGGATTTTCTAGACTAAGGATCACGAGTGCTTACTTTTAAAACTCTTTTTAGTCCTCATGATTGATTTTCATAATGACCTAGCATGCCCCCTAGTATTTGCTTGGGCTTTCATCTTGCATGCCCCCCAATATTTGCTTGAGCTTTTTATCATGGGCTTTTTTAGCAGTGCTATTATGTTGACTTGACATGCCCCTAGTATTTTATTTGGGCTTTTTTCATGGGTTCTTAGCTCTAACATAATATTATCTTGATTTGCTATGATGTACTAAGACTTTTTTTTTGTTTTTGCCCGCATCTTTGTTTGGGCATCTTTTGTCATTGAGGACTATTTCCTGATTGAAAGTTCTTCTCTCTTTTTTCTTCGCATTTGCCCCCCAGTGTAGTGTGTGATCTTTGTCAGGGTTAATTATCAAGAAATAATTATTAGGCTCAAATAGGGTCTGCAATGGATATTTGAGACTTTGTGAAGGCATATCAAAGATGTCCCCTCGTCATTTCAAAAACATGCATCCAGATCGGTAAGCTTTGCTTTTCCATGCGAAATGATTTTTTTTTAATTTTTGGATTATTTATTTAGCTAAGGGCTTAGCTTTATTATGTGGGTTTTTTTAGAAGATATGAGATCACCTTCAATAAAATCCTTTGAATTCCCATAACACATTTGTTATACAAATATCTATTTGACATTTCTTTTCATACTAGACTTTGATTTTCCAAAAATCTTTATGAAATCATGGGATCATGTAAACACAAGAAAATACATTATCACTGAAGAGAAAGGCTTGCTTAACAAAAAGGTCTTGTGACATTACGAGCAAAAATTGTCAACAAGTCAAAACAGGAACATAATGTACGGACATGACCAAAACAAAAAGGCAATCATGAAAGCAGACTTCATTTCCCAATACTAGTGCGCTCCCTTCTTCAAAATCTTTTGTTGAGGTCACTTTAATGGTGCAGACACTTGGTACCCCATTTTCGTGAAGCTTACTTGGGTGTAGGACTTGGATTTTCTTCAAATGTTATCCACCCTGCTTTAATCAAATGCATGAACTTCTTCTTGAAGACACCACAAGTGTGAATGCTAGGCCCTGCAACACCAACATGGTATTCGCAGGTCAGGTTAGGTTTGTACCAATCAGGATAAGGTGGTTGCAAAGGCGCTTGAGGTTCAGGAGCTACTTGCCCAATACTTATTAACTTTTGACACATCTCATTTAAAGGCAATGGTAGCGGAGGTAGTTGTTCTTGGGTTTTCTGGTAATTTATTTTCACAATTTTTTTATGTGGATCTTTGGCTTGAAGATTGATGTTGGCAATTTGAGATGAAGGGTAATGGTAGTTTTGGAAGTGGTTGTTCCTACCCTTATAATCATCTTTAAAATGCTTGATATCTTTTCTCTTGCCTTCAAAGCCCTTTTTCTCCACAGGTGCATAAATTCTACCGCTTTTGATTCTTTGCTCTATTCGCTCCACCACGGCTACAGCATCCGTGAATTCCTGTGCTGAACTGCCCATCACATGTTCTAATAGGGCGCTCTTAGCGTGTTGGTGAATAATGTCACCATCTCTTTATCTAGAAGTGGGGGATGTACCTGTGTAACAAGATCTCTCCACTTTTGAGTATATTCCCTTATGCTTTCTTTGTCCTTCTTCTCCAGTTGGACAAACTTGTTCTGTTAGGAGCAATGTCCATGTTGTACTTATAGTGCTCGATGAAAGCATTTACTATATTTTTCCAACTACAGATCCTAGTGTTGTCTAGTCTCATGTATCAATTCAATGCTGCCCCACTCAAACTGTCTTGGAAAAAATACATCAGTAATTTTTCATCATGCACTACTTCAGCCATTTTGTTACAATATGATTTTAGTTGAGTGATAGGGCATTGTGTCCCAGTGTATTTGATAAATTCAGGGACACGAAACTTCTTTGGTATTACAACGTTCGGGACTAGACACATTTTTGCATCTTGTACTGGGTCGTATAAGTTTACCCCCTCAATGGCCCTTATCCTGGCTTCCAGCGTTGCCATCTTATCTTGATTGATACCCTCTAATGCTTCTATAACTGTTGGGGTTGGCGCAGGTGCCGGCGTTGCTGATTGTATGAAAACTTGGTTTTGTTGCGGATCCTGAACCCTTTCTCCTATCACCTCTTCATGGTTGTTCATTCCTTGTGTTTGAGAAGCCGTTGCGGGTCTAGTTGAAGGACCTTTGCCAGAGGTATTTCTCAGTGCTTGCTCGAGTAAGCTGGTAAGACTAGCCACGCTAGCTTTTAGAGAATCCAGTTCGTCTTGAAAATGAGCATTACGGTGTGTATGCTCTTCATCCTCCATATTTCTCTGATGGAGTCGAGTGGTAGGAGCTCTTCGGGGACCTATATTTCAATCTGCTAATGATATGTTATCACAATGATGGATACATGTGGATACTGAAAGTTATGAGGCAGACCGCTAATCCCCACCAAACATAGAATTGGGTTTATTCAGAAAATTAAAGTGCATGATGACATTAATTCAAACCCGATGATATACATTAATTGAAAGTAAAATGCATGCTAAAGTAGTAAAGATGCGTGTAAAAAGAAATGAATTGCAAAATAAACAATCAAACAAACAAAGCTCATTCCGGCAATGTCCCCGATGGAGTCGCCATCTGTCGCGTCACCGATTGTTTCGCCCTAGTGGCTGGGTCGAGAGCAGCCCAGCCCAACAGCCCATTCACGTGAAGTGAATTAATTTAGTCAGTTCATTTCACGTGAACAGTACTCAGTGGTAGAGGAGGTCGAGGTGGCTGTCCCTATGGTGGTGGCGTCGAAAATGGTGGCCCGTGGTGGCTGGTGGGAGCGTTGAAAAGGGCTAACTTGTGCTATGATCGTTGCTGCCTCTGCTCTTGCATCGTCGGCGATGGAGAAGAAGAGCTGAGCTGTTGGGGAGCTGCTGGTGTGGGGTTCACGGAGATCTTTACCGATGACGATGGGAGACCAGGTGGTGGCCATCAGCTGCTAGTGGAGGAGAGAGCTGGAGCCGCAACTATTTTTTAGAGAGAGAGCCACCGTCGGGGAGGGAGAGAGAGAGGGAAGCCGAAGCTGATGAAGATGATGGCTGTTGTTGTGTGCGTGTGTGTTAATCACGATGGTTTCTGCAAATTCTCCCGTTGTCCTTCTCGTTTTCCCCTGTTTTTCTCCTTTTTTTTCTGCGTCCTTCTCCCCTGTTCTCCCTCTGTAAAATCTTCCTCTCTCTTTGCATAAAGCTTTTCCTTTCCCCCCTTGTTCTTTTTCTCTTCTATTTCCCCACCTCCTCCTTCTTTCTCCCGTTTGTGCATGCATGTATTTATAGGTAGGAGGCAACCCTTCAGCTGCCCATTGCGTGCAACGATGGGTGCCTCTTCACCTGAACATGCAGCCCTGCAGTGGGCAGTGACGTGGCTGCACTGTTCAGGTGACTGAATAGTGCAGTCACATCACGTCTGTCATGATTTTGGGAGAGGTGAAAATACGATTTGGTCCCTCAATTTTTAATTGGTTCAATCGCACCCCCAATTGGTTTTAAATTTTTAATTTTATGCAATTGTATCCCATTAAAATTTCAACAGCAACCTTAGATTTGTGCGCCTTTTTTATTTTGTTCCTTGGTTTCTGATTTGTGCGATTTAACCCTCAATTGACCATTAAACTCTCAATCGTTTTCAATTTGACCCCTAATTCGCACCATTGACTTGGAAAAATTCAATTCGGTCTCCGATAATTCCAATCTTCTCAATTCAACCCGAATTACGCTCAAGAACTTGATTTTTCATCGATTAAGCCCTTAATAAAATTAATTTGACCAATTTATAGTATAATTAGGTCCTTGCTCTTAATTAAATCCTTCGATTGGACTCTAAATTAATTCTCAAACATAATTATATTTTAAATTGGCCCATGATTAAATCAAATTGGCCTATAAAAATATAATTATGCCTTTCAGCTAAATTTTTACACAGATTTATCCAATGATAAATTATTTTTGCCTTAAATCTATACTTTCCTCTATTTTTTTGGGACAAAAGAGATACGATCGGACTCTCGAAAACATCCAAAATTTCTACATTGATTTTTCTACCAACGCCGACCCTTTTTATTTTATTTATTTTATTTTTGGGTAGATTTTGGGGAGTAACCCAAAAATTGAGTTATGACAATGGTGCCTAGGTATAAGTTATCTTTGTGTCACACCCTATTAAACCTGATTTACTTGAGTAAGAGACATGTCATATGAGTTAAATTTATTGAAACCTTTCTGTATGTGATCAAGTATAAGAATGGGAAATAAAACATTGTGGCTAATTGATGTGCCTTAGTTCCCTAACCCAACAAGCTAGCAATCTGAGATGAAGATGAAGTAAGGTAGGTTTGGTTATATGGTTTTTTTATGGTGTTTAGGCTGAAATTAGGTGATCTATAAATGGAAATGAGGGATAAGTCTGAATGAAGCTCTTTGATAAGTCAGAGACGCCGTAAAGGATTTCTAATCAGGAAAATAGACGCCACACTTTGTGGATTAAGTGTGATAAGTCTGAATTGTTCTTCACCAAATCTGGAATGGAAGAACAAAGAAAAAATTCTCTACAATGCGAAATTCAATTGTCTTTCTTATTTTCTTTTTAATAATAATCTCCTTACAAATGAGTCATGACACTTTTTATAAAAGAGACTAAAATAAACCCAAGTCCATTACACTAAACAAGTCGAAAAACCAAAAAAAAATAGCAACATAAGCCCAAATACATGAAAATAGCCCAAATACATAAATAAGAATAAGTTTTAAATGGAAATATGGAATATGGACCAAAATACACAACTAAAACCAAAGATACTAAAGCCACCAAAAATCACGTCTCAAGTTGCAATTGAAGGCAAACTAACACAGTTGAACCATTTCCATTCGCTTCGCAAGCCTTCAAACTTATAGAAGCTTCAATTGCACTAATCTGACTTGTTAAGGCACTTTGTAGCCGTTTCACCCAGTCTCTCATCATTGAACCATATGAAGCTCCATTCATATTAGAATCGTTCATATGATTCATATCATCACCCCCGGGTTGAAAGTGATTTGACCTCAAATTAGAACTGTCAACATTTTCTAAATAAGGTGACAAGTTCTTTACATTAAAAGTAGCTGAAACATTATACTCATTAGGAAGGTCAACCTTGTAAGCATTATCATTCACCCTTTCGACAACCCGAAATGGGCCATCAACTCTCGGCGTCAATTTGGGCTTCCGCTTAATCAAAAATCTGCCTTTACTTAGATGAATTTAAACAAGATCTCCTGACTCAAATCTGACCATTTTCCGCCATTTGTTAACATGCTTAATATATATTGTTGTCTTCATCTCAATATGGCACCAACCCTAATCATGTAGCTTCTTCATTATTTTTGCCTTTTTAACCCTATCCATAGAAGTCCTCTCATCAATGGACATAAGAACACAAGGGTTAAAACCATATACAATTTCAAAAGGTATAAATTTTGTAGCTCTATGCACACTACAATTATAAGCAAACTCCACAATAGGCAAACAAGTATCCAAACTCTTCAAATTTTTACTTATAACAGCTCGCAATAAAGAAAATGTTTGGTTTACTACCTTGGTTTGTCCATCGGTTTGCGGATGACATGTCGTACTGAATGGTAGTTTTGTTCCATACTTCTTCCAAAGATTTTTCCAAAAATGGCTTAGGAAATTTGCATCACGACCAGATACAATACTTTTAGGGACTCCATGCAAACAAACAACTTCCTTAAAGAACAAATCAGCAATGTTTATAGCATCGTCAATCTTGTGGCAAGGTATAAAATGTGACATTTTGGAAAATCGATCAACCATAACCATAACCATAACCATAGCCATAATCATAACCATAACTGAATCCCTTCCAAGCAAGTTCATGCTAATATGCATCCATGGCTGCTCTGAATAGGCAATGACATATACAACCCATATGGATTCTCCTTACCCTTAGCCTTCTTGCATACAACACATTGCTCAATCACCTTATGCATATCCTTTAACATGCTAGGTTAAAAGAAATGTTCTTTGAGCAGCTCAAAAGTCTTCTTTTCACCAAAATGGCCACTAAGACCACCACCATTAACCACTTGCACAAGCAACTCTTGTAAAGAACCTGAAGGAATACAATTCTGCCCAACTTGAGCAAGTAACCTTCATGCATAAAGAACCCATTGCAAGATCCTTTAGCACTTTTAACAACCACATTAGCAAAGTAGGAATCAATAACATATTGATCCTTTAACATGCTAGGTTAAAAGAAATGTTCTTTCAGCTGCTCAAAAGTCTTCTTTTCACCAAAATGGACACTAAGACCACCACCATGAGCCTTTTGTATAAGCAACTCTTGTAAAGAACCTGAAGGAATACAATTTTGCCCATCTTGAGCAAGTAACCTCCATGCATAAAGAACCCATTGCAATCTCCTTTAGCACTTTTAACAACCACATTAGCATAGTAGGAATCAATAACATATTGATCCTTCACCTGTTCAAAACCCATCAGCCTTGCATTCAACATAGAAATTAGTAAATACCTCCTAGAAAGAGCATCAACAACTACAATAACCTGTCCCTTCTTATACTTGATAACATACGAAAATGACTCTATAAACTCTACCCATTTAGCATGTCTTCGGTTCAACGTGCTTTGACCCTCATATACTTCAAAGAGTCATGGTCAGTATACACAGTAAACTCTTTTGGTAATAAGTTGTGCTGCCATACCTCTAAAGCTTGAATTAAAGTATATAATTATTTGTCATAAATTGAGTAGTTCAATTGTGCACCAATTAGCTTTTCATTAAAGTATGCAATACACCTCCTTTCTTGTAATAACACAACCCTAATTCCAACCTTGGAAGCATCACACTCTATCTCAAATGTCTTAGTAAAATCTGGAAGTGCTAAAATAAAAGCAGTACATAACTTCTCTTTAGTCAATTCAAAAGATTTCTGTTCATTTTCAATCCACCAAAACTCATTCCCTTCTTCAAACATTCAGTCATAGGAGTAACTATAGAACTAAAGTTCCTCACAAATCACCTATAAAATGAAGCTAAGCCATGGAAACTCCTTGCATCAACAATACTAATAGGTTTCGACCAATCTTTAAATGCTTTTATCTTTTCTTCATCAACCTTCATCCCACTTCTTTAGTTTCCCATACAATTTAGCTTCTCTTAAAGTTTCAAAGACAACCCTAAGATGCTTTACATAATCATCAAAGTATTTGTTATAAACCAAAATGTCATAAAAATATACTACAACAAACACCCTAATAATCTTCCTCAAAACATGATTCATAAGTCGCATAAATGTACTAGTTGTATTAAACAACCCAAATGGCAATACCAACCATTCATACCACCCATGTTTAGTTTTAAATGTTGTTTTCCACTTATCCCCCTTTTTCATCCTAATCTGATGATAACCACTCATCAAATCAATCTTAGAAAACAATGTAGCACCATGCAACTCATCAAGTCTAAGTATAGGGAATTGATACTTAACTATTATTTTGTTAATTGCGCGACTATTCACATACATTCACACAGTGCCATCCTTTTTGGAACAAGCAAAGTAGGCATGAAACATGGACTAAGTGACTCCCGCACATAGCCTTTCTCTAAGAGCTCACCAATCTACCTTTGAATTTCTTTTGCCTCCTCTAGGTTACACCTATATGCTGGTCGATTAGGAATTGAAGCTCCTAGCACCAAATCAATCTAATGCTCAATTCCACAAATAGGTGGTAAACATTAAGGTAACTCTTATGGAAAAATATCTGAAAACTCCTCAAGCAACTTCATAATTTGCCTTGGCAAGTCCATATTTTGTACTTGCAATAATGGTTTTTCCCATACCATGAAAACAACCCCTATTAGAGCTAATGCTTGCTCGATGTCTCCCTTCTTGGCTAACATCAACTCTTTACCCAGTTTCCCTTCATTTTGTTGACTTCGTAACTAATGATCCTCTCTAACTTGCTGAGAACTTGATGGCAACAAGTTCACCTTCTTCCCATTTAGCATAAATGAATAAGTATTCTTCCATCCATTGTAGGTTACATCCTTATCAAATTGCCATGGATGCCCCAATAAGATAGGCTAGCTCACATCAGAGACACATCACTCAAGACCTCATCATGATATGTTTTGATGGAAAATGGAACATGAACCAGTTTTGTTACTCGAATCTTCCCATTTTCATTAAGTCACCGCAAACTATATGGTTCGAGATAAGGAATAGTAACTAAACCTAATTTTTCTACCAAAGTAGTGGATGCACTGTTAGTTCAACTATCATTGTCAATAATTATCCCACACACTTGATCTCGAATCTGACATCGCGTATAAAAGATGTTCTCATGTTGCTCTTCACTAACATCAACTTGTGCATTTAAAACCCGTTGCACTACTAACAAATTTCCTTCTACTGGCTGAAAATCTTCTCTGTGCTCATCCTCTCCTATCTCATCTTCAACTTCAGTTTCAGCCTGGTTGCTACTAACCAACTCCCCATGTTTCCAATGCACCACCATAACTCTCTTATTCAGACATTCAGAATTAATATGTCCATGTCCCAAGCACTTGAAACACTTAATGTCTCAAGACCTCTGATGCAACCATATTATTTGATAGTTTCACCCATATATATCTAGTGTTTTGCATATGTTTTGTGTATAAAATACCTTGATATTCTTTGTTTTATGTTTTGAAGGTATTTTTGGATGAAAGATGCAAAAAAGAGGTAGTTGGAGCTGATTGATAGATTTGATCTTCAGTTAATGTTTTGTGCAGAACGGAAGCTCTAGAGATCAAAATGAAGTGATTCAAGTAGCATTAAAAAGCTAACATCCATACCATTATGGAAATCTAAGGAAAAATAAAATAAAATAAGGAAGAGCATGGAAATAGTAGCCTTCAAAGTCAAATCTTGCAATCTGCCGATGTTGACCTTTGGCCATTCCAACTTAAATATCTGGAGCTATAAAAGTCTGATTGATACAAACCCATTGTTTTTGGATTCCAGACTCAAATACCTATCACCAATCCAAATATTAGCTCAAAATGATATATTATGAATGAGAGATGATTTTTACAAGATGACAACTAAATTTTGACAACTTATGGAAGGATTATTTTGTAAAATAGAAACTAGGGCTTCTAAGCATATATAAAGGAGGAGAGGTAGCAGAAAAGAAAACACAAATCTTCCTCCTCCAAATCTGAATTCATGTATTCTTCCATCTTTTTAATTAGTTTTTCAACAAACATGCAAGGCTAGACTCTTTTTCTTGGTTGCAAGGACATAGAAACCTTCAAATTCCAAGAACTGTGAGATTTACTTTTACCTTATTTTTCTAGTTTATATGGTGAATATGTTTGTTCTCATATGCTTATTTTTTCTATGATTGTTTATTTAATTGCTAGAGCGGACTCGAAGTTATTATTATAGACAATCTATTGCTAAGTTTGATATCAAAACAGGAGTTGTGGTATATGAATTTGTGAAGTAACTAAGTTAATAATTATGGCGGATCTATGTTATTATTCCTAGGGAGAACATTCAATCAATTCAAACATAGATTGCAGACAATTATGTTTCTTAATTGATCAATTTATCTAGTTCTTAAGGCTGCCACTGAATTAAATTACTAGTGCGGACATTGTAGTGGTTTGATAGTTACAGTTTGTTATACGGTGGATCCGTTATTGTTAAAAAGAGATAAATATTTAGAATATAAATTAATGTTTCGTTTCAATGATCAATTTTGATTTCTGGAGGTGAATGTTGACTTGCGACCAAGGTTTGTTTTATTGATCAATTTTGGTTTTATATAATTCTCACTTAGTTTGCTTTAGCCTTGCCTAAAAACTTCCAACCCCCTAATTGCATAGCATATATAGCACAAAAATCTAAACTAAAATGTCCTCATGGGATTGATCCCTTGTTTGCTCTATACTATCTTGTGTGATTTATTTAAAGCTAAGGTAATTAATTTGTGCAACCATGACATAGAAACAAATTTTGACGTCGTTGCCAGGGACGTGATTTCAGTTGATTCTTGTGTTATTGTGTTATTCTACTTGGTGTGATTTTTATTTATTCTGAAAAAAAAGAGAACGGATTTGTGCTTGCAGCGGTACTGTTCAAAACTAAATTTTTGGTGGAATTAGGTATCGGCCTTTTGTTTCCTGAAGGGAAACGACATTCTGAGTAGGACTAGTGGTCTTTGGCCTCTAGTCCTACCCTATCGAGGCCAAATTTCATCATTTTCTAGGATTCTCGTGTCTATTGCGTTGTTTTTTTTATCTCTTGTGTGCTTGGTTTGAGTTTTCTTTGCAATTTATGCCTATAACCCATTCTGCTAACCAAAGTCATCAAGTGTAGGTTGATCTCAAAATAGAAAACACTTTATGTAGGTTACGAAAGGAAGCTCGTGTCAATATCATGGATGTTGCACGACAACAAACACTCGAGGAGCTTGCTGCTCCTAACATGGAAACCAACCATTGTGCATAAACATAAAAAGTAATGTGAACTTCGAACTTAATCTGGTTTTATACATTTACTATCAACATTCAATGGTCTTGCAGGAGAAGATCCTTATACTCATCTCAAGCTTTTCCTTTCTCTTTAAAAGGGGTAGTGAATGAGTGTTTTTTTCTATTCTCCTAGGTTCTTGACACTTGGAATGGCATGAAAAAGATGTTCCTCGAAAAGTATTTTCTAGCATCTTGAATTGCCAACATAAGGAAAGAAATATGTGGGATTCGACAATCTCATGGAGAAACACTCGCTGAGTATTGGGAAAGATTTGAGTTATTGTGCATTCAATGCCCTCATCATCAAATACCTGATCAGCTACTCATTTAATATTTCTATGAAGGATTGATGCCTACTGACTATAGTATCATTGATGCTACAGCGGAGGGCATTGGTAGATAAGACATTCGATGTTGCACACCAATTAATCTCAATCATGGCAGCCAACTCGAAATAGTTTGGCACCCGTGGAGACTTCTCAAACAAACGAGTGAATGAGGTAAGTATTTCTAACCTTGAGAATAAAGTTAATGATCTTATCTCTCTTATGCATTCTCTGGCTTGTGGAAATGTACAACAAGTGAAAGTTTGTAGCATATGCTCAATACAAGAACATGTTTAGGATATTTGCCCAACAATACAAGAAGATTACAGTGAACAAGTGAATGCAATTGATGGAATATTCAATGGACAAACCCAACGTAAGTATGATCCCTTTTCTAACACATACAATTCTGGATGGAGAGATCATCCCAACTTACTATATGAAAACCCACCCCAACAAGGCAATCAAGGCAGATAGTTCTATTGCCATGGATTTCAACCCCAGCAGAATTATGAAGCGAGACAACCCCCTCCTCCATTCACCAACTCCAATGTTATGGGGTCTTCATCATCATCTAGTGATGATCTTTGTGAGATGATGAAAAATTTGGCTTCTAACATCGTGACCTTGCAGCAAAATGTCATGTCTTTTCAACAGGAAACAAGGTCAAGTATTCATAACTTGGAGAAAAGCAAATGGGGAAAATAGCTTCAATTGTGGGCAAACTGGAAACACAAATGAATGGAAAATTGTCCTCCCAAGCATTGAATCCAAAAGAGAATGTTAGTGCAATCATGCTGCGAAGTGGAAAGAACTTGGAGAAAACAAGTCAAAACAAGTTGAGATGGAGGAAGAAGAAGAGATAGAAACTGAATTGAGTAGCAAGAAGAAACCCACTCCTCCTTCACAAACTAAGACAACGACAACCACTCCAAAGGTAACTCCTCACTCAATGAATTCCAATTTTAGAACAATTCCACCCTTTCCTAGGTCTAAGAAAGAAGACAAAGAAAAAGAAATTCTAGAGGTTTTCAAGAAAGTGGAACTCCATATTCCTTTGATTGATGCTATCAAGCAAATTCCCAAGTATGCTAAATTTTTGGAGTTGTGCACTTAAAACACAACATTGTCCTTAAATCTATTTTTTTTTGCATTTTGTTCTTTTTTGTCATCTCCTATATTCCTTTTCTTTTATTTTCAACATTCCCAACCTAGCACAAATTCTCATACATTTTGTGTTTTAAGTGTGGGGGTATTTAGAAAATATAAGTTTTCTTATTTTGGTTTTCTTTACTCTTCCCAAAAAAAAATCTATGATTGATGTTTCTGAACTCCCATTGGTTTATGAGAATATGAATATTATGTATGAGAATTAAGTGAGATACATGAATATATAAATCAAATGAATGAGTGTGCATGCAAGTTTTAATGTTTAATTGGTTTAGGGGTTGACTCTTAAAATATGTCATGTTGACTTTATAGTGTTATACCAATGCAAGCTTTAGAGCCTTCAACATTATATTCTTTGAGTGAACTTTCTTTCAATGATATGCATCTCTAGAACTTGCTTCATATCTTGTTGACATTACATTCACATTACATAGATGCATGAAGATGATAAAAGCATTAGGAATTTTAATCACTTGAGCAAAAAAAAACAACCTAAAACATATTACCCTTAGTGAGCCTCTTTTGAGCTTGTTATCTTTTCTCTGCTTTATCCATGTATAAGCCTTAACTTTTTATATGTTTTCCTCTATTCCCCTGGCCAAAGATTAGTAGAGCATATACTTGTGATATCTCATGGAATTATGGTTGGAAATTATGTGA
This sequence comes from Salix brachista, assembly GCA_009078335.1. Taxonomy (NCBI): domain Eukaryota; kingdom Viridiplantae; phylum Streptophyta; class Magnoliopsida; order Malpighiales; family Salicaceae; genus Salix; species Salix brachista. Next base: position 11,431,639 of record CM018590.1, read on the forward strand.
AAAGAAACAAGAAGTGATGCTTGATGAAAAGATGGGCAAAGTTGCCAAAGGTTGAAAAGAAAAAAAACAAAAAGAAATAGAAAAAAAGAAATAGAAAAGAGCTTGAAATCAAAAGAATCTAAGCATTGGTGCTTAAATATTGAAATTTGATGTGCTTTGATGGAATATCTTGTTTGAAATATCAGTTTTCAAAATGCTCTACTTTCTTTGGTTTGAACCTTTCTTTTACCTCACCTTAACCTTAGCCCCATTACAACCAGAAAATAAGACCCCTTTTGCAACCCTCATTACATTGAAATCAAATGTTTATGTTCCATATTCTCTATTGATCATCACAACATCTTGTCCCTAATAAGCCCTCACTGCATTTTAGATATATCAATATAGAGCTACAAACCTCAAAATCAAGCAATAGTGGATTCAATAGAGAGGTATGCACCTCGTCTACCAAGTTCAAGTGGTAATGACATTAGAGTTGCTATGTTGAAGCCATGAAAGTGAACAACCCAGTCAATCTTGACTGTGACACTCACATGTACAAAACCACCCAACTTCTTCTCGTGTTCACATTTAAAAACCATTCAGATGGCTCTTATCAAAGGCTTAAAACCATTACCTCAATATTAAAAGGCTAAAAATCCCTCTCTTTGACCTTCTAGTTGGTTACACAACCATTTTGATCCAAAAACCATTAAAATCAGCCACATTTTAGTTAGTTAGAACCCAAACAAACTCATCTAGAACCTTTAGGTCTAGCCCATAAAAAAGTTAATTAGTAAGTGAACAAAGGAAAAAAGGAACAAAAAAGAATCATTCAAATTTGGGATTCTTAAGCCGAAGTTTGGTGTGCTGGTTCTTGGAGTTATAAAGAAAGAAAGACATCATTAACAATCAATTATTGTTCAAAGATTTCAAGCTAAAAAGGTCTATAAGGCCTACTGAATTGTTTTTATTTGTTTAATGTGATGTTTTAATGTGATAATAATTATGTTTACATGTTTGTTGATTTGGAATTTGCCATTATGGTTGCAATTTGTTGTTATTTCTTGTTTAGTTAATGCCTACAATAGGATTTTGAGTTGAGGTTTAGAATTTCAAAATACCAATTATTGAATCCTATATTGGTTAAGCATGATTGATATTTCAAGTTGGCAATATTGAAAAATAAAGGTTGATGTTTTTAGTTGTTTTTTTCTAATGTAATTAGGCTTGATATTGATAATGTGGTTGTGATGACTGAGGCAACATGAGTTAGAGGCCTACACTGTCCATTCTAGGTTACTTAGATTTATGGGTTTTCTAGGCAATTTCAGGGTTGGATTCTTTATGTTCATCTGATGAACATTGTTGTGTGTACTAGTTTTATAGCTTATTTTGATGAAATCATGGTTTTTATATGTTTGTATATCCTTATTATTAAATAATTAGGTTTCAATGCATTGATAACATGTCTTAGAGTTTTAATCCTATGCTAGGGTAATAATTGAAGTCAATGAACCTTTGATTCTTGATATATGCTTGACTGCAAACATAACTGTGTATTTTGTTACTTAAGAGCTAGTCTGTTTTGGTGTCCACGTTGTTGGGTTTCTCAATGAATGTTCTTTATGTTCTGTATTTTTCAAGTATTTGATCTATTTTGTTTGAAAGTTTTTATGTTCTCTTAAGTTTAATTTGTTTTGTCTTTCTTCTTTAGTTTATTTTGATGTTAATTTGACCAAGTCAATCAGTTCTGTCAACCCTACTTGGTCAACCTAGTTGGATCAACTCGGTCGGATTAGAATTTGACCCACTATAAGGATCTGTTTGTTTTTCCCTTTTTTTAGAGTGGGGAATGTTGCCAAAAGCATTAAAGTCTAAGGTGAAGTTTCCTTTAAGTAGATTCTTTTGTGGGTTTTATGCTCTTCCCGCTATGATATGTGTTTTTATGTTTCAATATAATGTAATTACATGTTTAATTTGAAATTGTGAATTTATTAAAATTCTTAATATATATATTAACATGTTTTGATTATTTTCATGTGGTAATTACAGATGCAAAACCTTCAAAATCAAAATGTTTCATCCATCGACATTACCCCAGCATCAATGTCTAATACCCTAACTTCAAATACTAACCCTAAATAAACCACTACAGGATTTGCCACAAATGATAAAGGTAAATAATCTCAAGTCCTTACATTAAGAAAAAGAAATGTTGTTGATAAAAAGTTACAAATTTGGGATCATTTTACAAAACTTGATGGTGATCCTAAAATCGATAGAGCTTAATGTAATTATTGTAGAAAGGATTATGCATGTCATACTATTCTTAATGGAACATGTAATATGTGGAGTCATTTGAAAGTATGCAAAAAATTCCATTTTGTGGTTGATAAGAAGCAAAAAGTTTGTGTTAGAACCTAAGAAAGAGAAGGATGAATCAGAAGACCAAAATATGGGCACTCTTAAGGCAATAAGTTATAATTATGATCAATGTAGACAAACACCATTAAAAATGGTTATAATTGATGAGTTGCCTTTTAATTTTGTGGAGGGTAAGGGATTTAAATTATTTTTAAGAACTATATAACCTAAATTTGACAATTCTTCTCGTTTTACTGTTATGAAAGATTGCTTGGAAATTTATGTTGAAGAGAATGAAAGAATAAAGATAGCACTTAGGGGTCAATGATTATGCTTAACAATAGATACATGGACATCAATCCAAAATATAAACTATATGTCCTTAACGGCTCATTGGATTGATAGTGAGTGAAATTTGCATAAAGAATTGTTTAATTGGTCAAGTTTCAAATCATACGGGTGAGATAATTGGTCAAGTTATGAGAATTGTTTGTTAAAGTGGGGGATTGATAAACTTCTAATTGTTACAGTAGAAAATATAAACTCTAATAATGTGACTATTTCATATTTGAAGAATATGATGGCAGATTGGTCATTTAGTATATTGTCAAATGAACATTTGTATGTTAGATGTTGTACACACGTTGTAAACCTCATTGTGAGTGATGACTTGAAAGAGATTAATATTTCAGTTGTTAAGATTCGAAATGCAATAAGATTTGTGAGATCTTCACCTACGAAGCAACTTGCATTTAAAAAGTGTATAGAAAAATTACATGTAAAGTGTAAGAAATCATTGTGTTTGGATATTGTAACTCGATGGAATTCAACTTATCTTATTTAAAAGTTCCTGAAAAGTTTGAAAAGGTATTTGTGAGGTTAGGAGAGAGTGAACCTAGTTATATGAGTTACTTTTTAGGGGTTGATTTTAAAATGGAATAAAAAAAACATAGGGCCAACTAGTTTGGAGGATTGGAAAAATGGTAGAACTTTAGTCAAGTTCTTAAAGATCTTTTACATGGTTACATTAAGATTTTTTGGCTCATTAAATGTGAAACCAAATTCTTTCTTCAATGAATTGATTTACGTGCATACAAATTTGTTGCAATTGTGTAAAAATAGAGATAATCTTTAAAGTGGAATGATGATGAAAATTATTTTAAAGTTTGAGAAGTATTGGGGTTATGATGTAAATGAAATTTTTTTGTTGTATGTGACTTATGTCTTAGATCCACGTTTTAAGTTGAAATTTATGAAATTTTGTTTTGGTGAGTTGTATGATTATGACAAAGTATAATCACTAACAAAAAAAGGTGGAAGATCATCGGTAAACATGTATGAGTTTTATTTAAAAGCTGATGAAATGGAGGATGATAATCGGCATAAACACAATGTTACTGTTATTGATGACAATGACATGGAGATAAATGTTAATACTTTGGCTCGATTCGAAAAATATTTACAATAGGAAGATAGTGTGGAAAATAGAAATGAGGTTGAGAGGAATTTGATTGATTATGAGGATCCTAATGGTGATAAATTAGATATTTTAGGTTGGTGGAAGAGTAATGCTTTAAAATATAAAATACTTTCGAAGGTTGCACATGTTTTAGTTATTTCTATATCCAAAGTGACTTCTGAATTAGTTTTTAGCACAGACGATCTATACTTGACCAATTTTGAAGTTCTTTATCTACAACAACAGTTCAAGCACTTATTTGTTGTTAAAATTTGTTGCATCATGGGTCAATCCCACCCAACATTACAACCTTGATGAATGATTATGAAACCTATGAAAACCTTGAATCAATTTATTTTTCTTATATACTTGCACCTTTTATTTTATGATTTATTAATCTAACATTTCTATTATTATTTTTTGTAGAATTTGATGGAAAGTTACATCAGCAACGGATGATAATTAGATCAAAACCTGGTGTATTTATGAAAGGTTTTTATGACAATGTTGCTTGTTTTTTTTTTAAACCCTTTGAAGACAATATTTTGTAATTTGAATTTTAACTTGTTCACATGTGTAATTTAAATTCTTGTGACTCATGCTCAATTAAACAAAACAAAAGAATAGTATTGAAAAGGCAAAAAAAACTTAATAAACACAATATTAACACTAACAATTTAATACAAATTAATATTTAGTGCAAAAAAATAAAAATACTTTGGAATCTTATGATAAAATTAGTCATTATTAATCTTAATTATAAGCCCATCAGAAAGCAAATCCAAAAGCCCCCAAAAACCTAAGAAACAATTTAGGTTTTCTATCTATTTTTTTAACATAAAAACCGAACTAAACCAAAACTGATAGGTTTTTACCAAGTTTAGTTTATTTTTTTAAAAACAAATTATGATTTTGACTTGGTTGTTTTTATAGATAATAACCGGACCAAACCAAAAATGTTCATCCCTATATGAAATGATAATTAAATATAAAGATTTAAATATCAAATAAATTTTAGTAGATAAAAAAGATTTTTTTTCAAAATTTAAAAAACATTTTTTATATTAACATGCATTATGGTATTTACGCAACTAATCAAAATGTGATATTCCATAACTAATTAAAATGTTAATTTAAAAATTATTTTTATAGTGAATGTTCGGGAAAAGTTTTTCCACTATGCTCTGTTGGAAAAACTTTAGATTTTATTTATTACTAGCAATGTTGCTCGCGCGCCACTGCGGGCATGCTTGTGTATATAATTTTATATCATTAAATCCATAATGATAAACTTATATTATATAATCAATGAAAAGTTATAGATTAGAAAACAAATAGGAGTAAATTTTAAGTTAAAGTTTGTTGCGCAAACGCAAACCACTTCTTTGGAAATCTAGCTCTTGTGTTACAAAACATCACAAAAAAAGCAAGTGAAACTACTTGCAGATCATTGCAAAAGCAGAGGGATACCGAGGTGAAGAACGAAGCTAAAACCCCTCCTCAAAATGACACATTTCATCCCCTTGCTAATTTCTTTGTTAAAAAAAGTATCGTAAACTATTAAATTAAATGGCAAAGAGTGGATGTCATTCAACCAAAAATTATTGCAAATAATCAAAAAAAGATTGGTGTGCAAAGCAACATTTGATGATCAGGTTGTAGACGCTGGCGATGACTTTTTCATGATGAAGCCTTTCAATAAAAAAATGTTTTTGAATGTAAATATTAGCAACAAAATAAATAACATTTTATAGCAAAAATGAACTTGAGCTGAGGTAACTTAATCGTGATGCATAAAGATGCAAGAAAAGAAAAGAAAAGAACCAAAAATCCAAACAATGAAAACCAAGTAAAAAAGGCAATAAAATTTTTCTGTCTTCAAAACTACGATTGTTGCAGTCCAAAAAAAAAGTGGATGTATAAAGCATTTCTCAATAAATTATCCTAGTCTTTAAAATTTTATTCCAAGACTTTTTTTTGCAAACCAAGATGATTTAATGTTGGTTCAATTGCCTATGAAAACCTTATCCGACACTTGAATGTAAGGCGATTAAAAATTCGATAGCAAATAAAAAATTAACACTAATCATCATGCATCCAATTTAGAAAATATACTATTGATATATTTCCAAAGCAAAATGATTTAATGTTGGTTTGATTGTTTATGAAAACCTGAGCGAACGCTTGAATATAGGATGATTTAAATTCAAATGCAAAACAAAAGACAAAATATTGTGTCATATTTTTAAAAAAAAACTATTGGAAAAAATTAACTACTTAAATGACAAAAAATACAAGCATACCCAACCCAAACAACCAGCTATTAACAGAGAAATGCAAAACAAAGAAAGCAAAACAGCATAAAAAACAACAAAGAACTAACATAATGTCTGGAAAAAACGCAAAAAAAAAAAAATCAAAGATCATGCCAAATCCAAAAAAAATTGTCACCATTCCAACTAAAATAGCAGACTTAGAGAACGATCTCGCAAAACCCCAGCAAGGTAGCACATGAATATATAGTTGTAGTAAAAAAACTAAATGTTTCTAACAACAAAAAAAATAACAACATACAAAGACCAAACAACTAGTAATTGATAGAAAATAAATGGAAGACAAAGACAATAAAAAAAATGAAAAATAATAAGAAAGTGTCAAACCAAAACATAATAGCAAAAACAACAGCAAAAAACCTGAAAAAAACCAACACAATATTTTAAACATAATTGCAAAACAAAAAAAAAACAAATACCTCACCACATCTACAAAAAAAAAAAACAGCCACTATTCCAACCAAAACAGCAGCCTTGAAGAACCATCTTGGGTGATTTATCTCCAAACAACAAAACCATAACAAGACAGCATGAACAACAACAAAGACATTGACAGAAAAAAACACTACACAAACACAATAAAAAACATGAAAAACAACAAAGAAAATGTTGAACCAAAACACAAACAAAAAAGTAAAAAATAACAAACAATCAGCACAATGTCCTACACAAAAAACACTAAAACAACCAACACACAACCCCAACAACAGCAACAACAACCTTAGCAATAGTAGTAGCAACACAAACAAAAACATTAAACCAGCAAGTAACCATAAAAAATAGATATAACATACCTTAAAAACAGCAACAACAATCTCAAACACATTAGCAACAACCTCAAAAACAACATTAGCACCACCCAAAAACCAACTGAAAACTTGGCAGCCATAGTGCACAATGAACAGACCCAAAACCTAAAAACCAACACCAAAACAATGAGAACAGAATACAAAAAAAAACAAAAAAAAGAAATAAAAAAGAAGGCAACAAACAAACCACCAAGAGAGCAAAACCATACAGTAAGCCAAAACAAAAAAAAAAGAACAATCAATATATAATACACAACCCAACTCACCAAAATGTCAACGTAAACCACCCCACCAACAACCAACAGAAAAGAAGTAAAAAAAACAGTGTGTCTCTCTGCAAAAAATACAGAAAAAAGCATGTGAAATGACAATGTAATCTTATCAACTACATAAACCAAACCAAAATATATGACACTAATAGAAAAAACAATTAACATAACCAAATCAGAGCAGTAACTTCCTCTTTAAACCGAGAGGAATAAAGCTTGAATTGTAATGGATGACCCGAAACCAATATGCAAACCAAACCAACACACAACCGAACACACCTCCATCCATTATCAACCCAATCAATCCAATTACCCAACACCCAACAAACCAAAACAAAACTCAACCAATATCAACCCAATCAAACCAATTGTCCAGCACCCATCACACAAAAATAACAAAACTCAACCAATATCAACCCAATCAAACCAATTACCTAATACTCAGCACACACAAATCACCAAATCGAGAAAAAAGAAAAGCAAAACAATAGCAAATAAACAAATTAAACAAACCCAAACAAATTATAACCCAACAAACCCAAACAAATATATAACCCAGCCACATGACCAATCAACCCAAACAAACCACATCAATCAAACCTGCAACCCACATAAAACAGTAGTCAGAATCATACCTTCGACGCATCAACCAAACCAGGCGAGAAACCACCGCACGTCGGCACCAGACCAAACCGAAAGTAGGCCATAACCTCCCGTCCCATGATTGGAAAACTAAAATTTCAATAAGTACTGGTACAAACCCTTTAGAGGAAGGCTTTCATGATTTTTGATATATGTTTTAGTAGCATAAAGTAATAAAGCAACCAATTTGGGAGTGTCAGCTAGTTAGATCTGATTAGGAAGGCAGAAGGAAAATAAAAATAACACACGCACATAATTTCAAAACAAATTGAAAAACCAAAAACATCCCAGCCACTAATAAACATAACTGGGTCGGGTTAATAAAGTGTAAAATGGTTTATGCATTGTTAAAATCCAATCCATAGTAAATCACCATGCTACAATGCACAGTAAAAAACCCTCACTTTTTAGTTAATATGAGCTAACTTGACCGCGCACTGCGCTAGGCTATTTTTCTATATAGAAAACTGATTGATTTTGTGTGTGTTGTAATTGGTTATTTTAATATTTAATTAGTAAAATTATAATTGATAAAATTTGTTAGAAATAGGTTTTTTCCACCAAAAAGTGATTGAATGTTGTTACTGTTAAAAATGTTTTGATAATTATTTAATCGGTAGATTTTACAATTGGAATAAAAAAAAGTCTGTTAAAATGAGCCACATGCTCCGTGTAACATACTGATTGATCAATTGGAATAAAAAAAAAGTCTGTAGAAAGTCGGTAGATTTTATTTGTTTCATGAATTATTCCATTAGAAAATAGTACAATTACAATCGATGAATTTCAAAACAGATGAATGATTTGTTTTACGCAGCAAACAATTTGATTGTTGGTTTTGTTTTAACTACTTTGGTAATAATTTAATTGGTAGATAACAAAACCGCAATTGATCAAATTGACTAAAAATATATTATTTGTTGCCTGCAACATACTAATTGTTTGTTTGACATGTTTTAACTATTTGACGAATAATTTATTGGACAGATAGCAAAAATGCAACTCCTAAAATTTATCAAAAATTTTTTTTGATTTTTTCTTCATATTATTATATTAAAAGTATTTTAGAACATCGCAATTAAATTAATGTGAGATTTATAAAGAAAAGTCAGTTCATTTTTTTATATATATTTTAAGATGTTAATATCAAAAAAATATCACAATATATAATTAGCGTCTCCTATTATTTAAGGAAAAAGTCCCAAAAATAATTATTATCATTATTCTAAATGATTTATCTATAGTAAAATAAATACATATAAAAACAACATAATCTTAAAAATTTTAAGTTGATTATTTAGCTAAGATGTATAGTTTTTTTTTTTATATAAAAAAAGGACCACTAACAATTTTGTTACATGTTAAAACATTTGGTGTTGGCTGTGGCGAAACGTAGGGCAATTTGGTTTCGTATATTTTGTGATATGAGATCTGAAATATAATACATAGAAAAAGGCGCAAAAGTTATTTTTCACAAAAATAACATTGACCAATGAATTTTTGTCACAATTATTATAGATGTCATTATAAATATTATTATACATAATTAATATTCTAATTATTACTTGTCATACAATTGATGGCACCATAATTACCGTTAAAAGAAGATTTTATTATATTTTATAAGATTTATTCCTCATATTATTACATTAAAAGTATTTTAGAACACTAATAGTAATTTATTTATTTTAAAAAATCAACAACTAGGTCATTTATATATATATGTCAAAACATGAAAAACAACTAAGTTACTAATAATAAATAAATGTCAAAATATATAATTAGTCTCACATGTTTATAAGAAAAAAACTAACAAATAATCATTATCATTATTTTTAATCCCTTATCTATAATAATTAGAAATTTCAACACCCAGTAATATTAACAAAAAAGAAATTAAAAAAAAAATTAATGACAAAACAAAAATAAATATTATTAGATTTTAAAAAAATTATTTGACTTGAAGAATAAATAAAAATAATAAAAAAAGAGGAAAAAAATAATAAATATCAAGTTTAAATGATCAACAACACAAATTAAAATTTAAACATTCAATAAAAAAACCCTTAATAACAGTAGAAATAATAAAAATTGGAAACAAAAACTAAGAGCATGTTCATATAAATATGGACAATAATAGGAACTATGTAAGAAATATATAAAAAATATAAAGGAATTAAAATAAAATCCAAGATTAAAAGTATAAGAGCCGAAATAAAAAATACATATATAACAAATTGCATTTAAAGGACAAAATTGAATCTAATCAAAACATTGATACCGAAAAAATTCAAGAATTTAAAACAAAACCGGAAATTAAAAGAATGAGGACCGAAATGAAACTACAATATATAATCTATTTGCATGGAAGGATAAAATTGAAACAAATCAAAACTTTGATACCGAAAATATTACGGATTTCAAACCAATCCGGAAATTAAAAGACTGAGGATCGAAATGAAACTATAATATATAATCAATTTCAATTGAAGGACCAAATTGAAACAAATCAAAACCTATATAACATAAATAAGGACCATACAAAACAATCAAAAGATCAGGGACTAAAATGGAATCATAATTAACCATGGAGATGACGTGTACTTGCACAGGCAGGAGAGAGAAAAGGGGGGGGAATTCAACTGACCATTGACACATCTACGACCACCAGGGAACCACATGCACCGCACCAAGAGAAAGAGAAAATAGCTGAAAATCATTCTAGACGCCGGTTGGGTATTTTGGGACGCCATAATACGCCGCACGCGCAGTCCAAAATCCGCGTGAGCGCGGAAATGGACGGCGCGTCCAACGATGCGCCAACAGCAATTGGCCAGAAAATATAATAAAAGAATGATAAATTACTGCCACACCCCTACACCAAACTCTTGGATTTTGTCTTATATGAGGGTATTTATGTATTTGGCCATTTTAAAAAAAGTATGCAATGACCCTATTGACCCCGTAGTTTACTATTCCGTTTCATCTTATATGGAGGTAAATTTGTGTTTAGTCATTTAAAAAAATATATGCAATAACCTTAATGCCCTCGGCGGTTCCTGTGTATTTTTGTCTTATTTATGGGTTTATGGTTATTGTAGTGTGCACAAGAAGACAAAAAATTGAAAATACACCCCAGACCCAAGGCTAAAAACATAGTAAACAGAGGGGCAAAACAGTAATTTTACTATTCCAACTCACAATGCCTTTGAATTTACATGAATAGTGAAAATTCACTACTCATCACTGTTTAATTTTCCAATCTCTTTAAGCTTTTAGTAATAAAATATAATATACTAATAATATAATATAATTGGTGAGCAAAATACCGTGTGCTCCAGCTGCTTTTTATATGACTAAACTGAATAATACTCTCACTCCTTACTAAATTGGATGGCTCCTTAGCTATTAAAAATCCAAAATAATGGTTCAGTCCTCCTATACAAATAATACTTATATTATTATGTAATTTCACTATTGAAATCCACAGTGTATCTGATCTAGACTGTTCATTATTGTTTGAAACCGCGATCTCTTTTAACTTTATGAGTTTTCTTGCCCATGCGCTGCGCTAGGCTTTTTTGATGTAGCAAACTGATTGATTATTGGGTGTATTTTAATTAATTAACTAAAAATTTAATTAGTTAAATTATCATTGATAAAATCCATTTCAAATGGGTTATTTGTTTTGTGCATCGAAGTGATTGAATGTTGCTATTATTCGAAATGTTTGGATAACTATTTAATCGGTAGATTGTCTATGTGCATTGAAGCGCAGGGCAAGTGGCTCATATATTTTTTCATTGTAAATAACCCAGCCCAATTTTCCCACCCATTTTGTTTATTTGTGGCTTTGTATATTTTTTATTTACATGATATTAAATCTGAAATGTCATACATGAAAATGTTGTGAAAGTCCATTTTGAAAAAAACAACAACATCGACTAATAAATTATTTCGATTATTATTACATTTTTATCATCATGATTCTTAGTTTGGTATATAATTATAACTGCTATTATAATCACCATTGTAAATAATTAATATTCTGATTATTACTGCAATATTATTATAATCGTTGTCATTATTGTGACAATAATCATCACGATAACCAATATCGTTGTTTTTATTAATATTATTTCAAATATATTTAGTATTATTATCAATATTATAATTGTTTTTGTCATTATTGATATTTTTATATTATTTTATGAGTTTTTGTTATTATTATCATCAAAGCCACAATTTGTTATATCATAAGCACTATAACTATTACAATAAATTATAATCATTATTATCATGATAATTTATAACGTCACAATTATCATCAAGATTATAACACCTTAAATTATTATTATTAGTATTGTTAAAATAATAAAAATTATTAACTTACCCTGAGGAATAAAAAAACTCAATTTTTTTTAACAAAAGAGTAAGCAAGAAAAAACACAAATCAAATTATTATTATTATTGCATATATAATGAAAAAACAAATTATCGCAAAGAATAAAAAATACTAAAACTTATAACAAAAGAGAAAACAAAAAAAATAAAATCAATGACAAAAGAAAAATGAATATCATTAGCCTTAACAAAATCATTTGAAAAAAACATCTCAAATGATTATTATTATTATTGCATAAATAATGAAAAACAATAACACAAAAATAAAAGAAATAAAAAATATAACAAAAGAGTAAGCAAAAAGATATAATAAATGATAAAACAAAAATAAATATTATCAGCCTTAAAAAAATCATTTGAAAAAAACATATAAAATTATTATTACTATTATTGCATAAATAAATAAAAAATTACCTCAAAGAATAAAAAAAACTAAAAATTATAACAAAATAGCAAGAAAAAAATAAAATAAATGACAAAACAAAAATAAATATTATTAGCCTTAAAAAAACATTTGACTTGAAGAACCCCCCCCCCCAAAAAAAAAATATTAATTTTTCTATATTTTAAGGCATATATATGAGCCATTTGGCCCGCGCTTCGCTGTAGCAAGAAATTTATTTTTGCCTCGTTCAACATATGAAATTTTTTGTTTTGTATTTTCAATTATTATTCTTTTATTTCTTGATTTAGTTTCAATTCCTTTTTTTTTTCCGGTAATTTTGGTAAAATCCTAAATAATTTGTTTGTATTTATGTATCTATACTCTTAGTTTTGATTTTTAATTTTTATAGTAATTTAGCTTTGTATTAAATGCAATTTTGATTAAAAAACAGAGTTAGTTCAGCTTTGGAGTGTGAAACAAAAATTAAACCCTCTCGTATGCATGTATAGTAAATCTTCTGTTATTAGTTATTTGTTATAGTTTTTAAGGCATTAATATTAAACAAATATCAGAATATATAATTATTTTTAAGAGCAAAAACCTTGAAAATAATATTTTTCATTATTTCAACGCATTATTTATAATAAAATGAATATATTAAAAAAATAAATAACTGAAAGTCTTGTAAACTGTTTATTTTGCTTAGATGTAAAATATTATTAAAAAAATCAAGAGCCATTCACATTTTTTGACATGTTGAAAAATTTGGTTTTGTCTGCGACGAAGCGCAAGACAAGTGACTCATATATTTTTTATTTGTAGATAATTTGACCCAATTATTCCACCTGTTTTGTCTATGTGTAACTTCGTTTATTTTTTTTAACGTGATATTAGATATGAACTATCATACATAAAAAAGCTGCAGAAGTCAATTTTTAACAAAAACAACTTCAATTAATGAATTATCTTGATTATAATTCTCATTGTTATTATCATGATTGTTAAATTATTAAAATTATTATAGTTGTTATTATAACAATTATTGATTATTATCATGATTGTTAAATTATCAAAATTATTATAGTTGTTATTATAACAAAAACAACATTGATTAATTAATTAGCTTATGGGATTTTATTTTCCTTACTATTCTATTAATAATTTCTGGGTCTAATAAAAACCTTTTATTTTTATTTTTGGTTAAAAATAATTCTCTTTAATAGAACACAAAAAAATTAATTTAATTAAAATCTTACAAAAGTAAATAATACTATTAGTATTTATTACCCATATTAAAAAGACATAGTTCCGTGGAGAAGTAGGGGTTTGAACCCTATATCTCTTGCATGTTAAGCAAGCGTTCTACCGTTTAGAGTGTGTTTGACATAGTTGTTGTTGTTGTGGTTGAGGTTGAAAAAAAAAAGTTTCATGAAAAGCGTTTTTAGCTGCGGTTCAAAACTGAAATTGAAGTGTTTGGTTAAAAATGTGGTTGAGTTTGAGGTTTAATGAAAAACAGTTTTGAGTGTTTGGTTACCATGTTTTTCATATTGCTGTCAACTTGTGAAATTACTTTAAAGAACACACACATATATTTGTTTAAATATTGTAGATTTAATTATCATAATAATAAAATATAATTAATAATTCAAGTAAATTACACACTCATTTTTATTCTCAATTAATCGAAAAACAACGGGGCTGTAGAGTAAAACGAAGTGACGCACATTTCTCTTTCATCAGGGTTGCTCTCTATGTACACAATTTTTATTTTTTTTAAAATATGATTTTTATATATTTTTTAAATCGGACTGGGCTTGTCCCAAACTTAATGGGTCGGCCCAGTCGAGTTGGGCCAAAAGGGCCCAACTCTGATGGACTTGGGCTGGGCCGAGAGCAGCCCAACCCAAAAGTTCAAAAAAGGGCACAAAACGGTGCGTTTTTTGCTTTTGTTCTCAATTATTCATGTTGTTACTGTTCACGTAACAGGTGAACAGTAACATGGCCGACTATGACGAGACAGTCAACGACCGGTACCGATAGGAAGAAGAGGTTGAGGTGGTTCTTCCCGTGGTGGTGGCGTCAGAAATGGTGATGTGTGGTGGCCGGTAGGAGCTCTCAATGGTTGCAGCACCAGCTGCTGCTGACACCGGGGTGTGCTGCCTCTGGTGTTGCTGGAGAGAGGATCAGAGAAGGAGTTGCAGTGGCTATGGAGGAGAGAGAGGGAGTTGTGGCCATGGCTGTGGAGGAGAGAGGGGGAGCTGTCGTGACTGCATTTGGAGAGAGAGAGGGGCAATGGTTGTGGAGGAGAGAGAGGGAGCTGCAGCGACGATAATGAGAGGAAGTCAACGGCGACGGTAATGAAGCTTAGCTTTACACATTCATAAAAATGTTACTTGTTATCTGCTTGTGTTTGAATTGAGATGTTGTTGTGTAAAATCAAAGAATTCCATTTGTTCAGCTCGTGTAGCCATGTTCATCAGCCTGCGTTCGTTTTGAAAAGCATCAAAAAGATGCTTTTCAAAATGCGATGCAACCGCATGTATTTAGGTGGGACCCACAGTAAAAAACTGGGTTCCTGTTTGGAAATACCTGCATTTGGGGCGATGGTTCAACGCAACCACAGGTTGAACCGTCGCCCCAAACAACATCTTAGATGATGTTTGGCTCCGCAGTTCAGGTTGTGTTTGCGTTGAACCGTGGAGCCAAACATACAAGTAACCAAGCAGAACCCCAGTATTTAACTGTGGATCCCACTAAAAAAATGAAAGATGAGTCGTGACTGCAAAAGCAGCAGAGAGCTGCTTTTGCAGCTGCGTTCTTACATTGACTACACACTACCACCCACGTGATTTCACACACCCACACTCATCCTCGCACATCATCCTCTTCTCCCTCATCTCCGCATCTCTTCGAGCCTTCTCTTACACAGTCTCCACACTCATCAATCATCCCTTGCATCTCCCTCATCTCTGCATCTCTTCTCCTTCACACAGTCTCCACACGCAAAATTTCCACGCTTAAGATCATAGCGTAGATAGTTGATCCATCGAAGATGACAACTTTTTCCACAGCGAAGAAGGCCAGTTGATTTTGGCAGGGACCTCCAGCAACCCTCACCATGAGCTTGGATATAAGCAACGAAACGCTCATCTTCTTCTCTAGTCCATGCCCCTTTGTTGTTGTGTGCTTTCTCACAGCATGGAGATCTCCCCATCTGTTTTTGTGCTTGCTTGCCGGAGAATTAGCAACCGTAGAGTGACAGTGGCTGATGGATACTAGTGTTGCCTACTACACCAGGATGTGAGAGCTTTGGTTCTTTTATAGTACTTCACAGGGAAGATACTGGCAGTAATTGCTTCTACATATGAGTTTTGGTAGAAGAAAAGGGTTTTAGAGGGTCCACCTGGTCTCTTCCTGGCTGGCTGATATTTATGGTTGTCAGCATCCGTAGAAATTGGAGTACTGATCCTTTTGTACCACGCAAATTGGGTATTTAATTAGAGTTTTTTTATGAATAAATGTGTGTTGAAGTTTTGTAATTTTATTAATTAATTTCTGTTGTGAAATTTTGTTAATTACGGTTTTTTAGGTTAGTTTGTTTAATTAGCGAGTATAATTAGCAAGTATAATTACTACACTTTTTGTTGTTATAAATTTTTTTAATTGTTGTGAAATAATTTAAATTATAGAATGGAAGGTTGTAAAAATATGGATAAGGTTGCGTGTACAAAGGAAGTGTTGCATGTTTTTTGCGACATATGTGATGCAACCATATTATTTGATAGTTTCATCCATATTCACCTAGTGTTTTGCATATGTTTTGTGTATAAAATACCTTAATATTCTTTGTTTTATGTTTTGAAGGCATTTTTGGATAAAAGATGCAAAAAGGAGGTAATTGGAGTTGATTGATAGATTTGACCTTTGGTCAATGTTTTTTTGTAGAGTAGAAGCTCTAGAGATCTAAATGAAGTAATTCCAGTAGAATTAAAAAGCTAACATCCATAACTGTCTCGAAAGCTAAGGCAAAAGAAATAAAATAAGGAAGAGCATAAAATCGCAGCCTTCAAAATCAAATCTTGCAATCTGCCGATGTCAACCTTTGTCCATTCCAACTTCATTATATTGAGATACAGAAGTTCGATTGATGCAAACCCAATTTTTTGGATTCAAGACTCAAAGAACTATAAACGCTCCAAATTTAAGCTCAAAACGATGTGTTATGAATGAGATATGAATTTTACAAGGGACAACTAAATTCTGCCAACTGAAGGAAGAACTATTTTGTAAAATAGAAACTAGGGTTTCTAAGTATATATAAAGGAGGAGAGGCATCAAAGAACTTCGGCCAGCAGCAAAGAAAACACAATTCTTCCTCTTCCAAACCCTAAATCATGTTTTCTTCCATCTTTTTATTTAGTTGTTCAATAAACATGCAAGGCTAGACTCTTTTGCTTGATTGCAAGGACACAGAAACCTTCAGATTTCAAGAACTGTGAGATCTATTTTTACCTCAATTTTTTAGTTTATATGATGAATATGTTTGTTTTCCTATGCTTATTTTCCTATGATTGTTTATTTAATTGCTAAGAGAGGACTCGAAGTTATTATTGTAGACAATCTATTGCTAAGTTTGATATCAAAACTGGAGTTGTGGTATATGAACTTGTGCAGCAACTAAGTTAATAATTGTAGTGGATCTACGTTATTAATCTTAGGGAGAACATTCAATCGAACTAAACATATATTGCGGACAGTTATGTTTCTTAATTGATCAATTTATCTAGTTTTTAATGCTGCCATTGAATCAAATTACTAGTGCGGACACTGTGGTTATTTGATGGTTAGGGTAAGTTATACGGCGGAGTCTTTAATGAACCAATTTTAAAAAGAGATAAATATTCAGAATATAAATTGATTTGTCGTTTTCATGATCAGTTCTGATTTCTGTAGGTGGATGTTGACTTACGACCAAGGTTTGCTTTATTGATAAATTTCAGTTTTATATAATTTTCGCTTAGTTTGCTTTAACCTAGCCTAGACAACTTCCAACCCCCCCCCCAATTGCATAACATATAGCAGGAAAATCTGAACTAAATCGTCTTTGTGGGATTGACCCCTTGCTTGCTCTATACTATCTTGTTTGATTTGTTTTAAGCTAGGGTAATTAATTTGTGCGACCGCGACATCACAACAATATGTATTACGACAATTGATTTGGGAATGCGACCTACAACGCATTTTGATAAGACGAGATGGAAATTTCTAATCATGTCATTCAAGGAACGAACTGGTCATTCATTGACCAAAGCACAATTAAAAAACAAGTGGGATGGCTACAAAAAAAAATGGAAAATATGGGCGAAGCTCATTTCTGAAACTGGGGTGGGTTGGAGTAGTGAATTGGGGACAATCTCAGCAACGAATGAGTGGTGGAAAGCAAAAATTCAGGTTAAGTTTCATTATGTAATATATTTCAATTTATTTTCCATGTTTCTGAATATCTTATAACATAATATTTGTATGAATTTTGTGTTTATATAGGAAGTTAAAGGAGCCAAAAAATTGGGACCACCTAGTTGATAGTATGTCGACGAGAAGTGATTCGACTTCTTTGCATATGGATAAACAAGGGTGTAACATTCATGAGGTGATGGCTCAGATCCATTCTATTCCTGGAATCCACGCTTACCATGATCTTCATGACATCGCAACAGAAATTATGCTCCAACGTAGGAGGAGAGAAATGTGGGCTACTAATGGGAAGTCTTGAAGAAAAATATGATTGGCTGAAAAGGCTGCACGTACGTACTAAACAAAATTAACCGAAGGATTTGTATTTGAATTGTTATCAAAGTTTGTATTTGAATTTGAATTGAATTGTTATCAAAGTTTGAATTTTAATTCCTTCGTTAGTGTTTCGGGAACCGATGAATCGATTGTATTGTTGTATTAATGCATGAGTGAGATTATTTTTTTATCGGTAATTTTTTTCTGATCCTGTTAATAATTTTTATCGGTAATTTTAGAAAAATATGTCTAATTTACTTGAATTATTTCAAATATTTTGTTATTATAATTATTAATAAATCTACGAATTATTCCAACAAAATATTTATATATGTGTACGTATGCATATGTGTGTGTATATGTGTATTTTAAAGTAATTTCATAAGTTGACAGTAATATGAAAAGCATGGTAACCAAACACACAAAGCTACTATTCATTAAACTCAACCTCAACCACAGTTTTAACCAAACACTTAAATTTCAGTTACGAACCACAGTTAAAAATGCTTTTCATAAAACTGTTTTTTTCAACCTCAACCACAACAATAATAGCTGTGCCAAACAGTCTCTTAAGCTATATCTCGGCCTCCATTCAGTTTCCTTAAAATATTAAATTAATAGTAATTTTAATATTACAGTGAGATCCACAGTGAGCTACAATAATTTTGCTACAGTAACAACGAACTCATTTAGCTTTTCGTGTAATTTATAGATGATAATAATAATTAATATCGCATTCTCAACTCTCTCCGTCTATACATGCTGAACAATTTCCACGCAGGCTCTCCTCTCAGCGATCCACGAAAGAGGAGAGTCACTGAGTTTGATGGGCCTTAACTTTCCTCTTCATTTTCTTCATCGTCATCAATGGCTAAATCTCGCTTTATCTCTGCACCTATAAACAACACCGTACATCTTCTGATTCTTCATAGATTACCGATCACATCTTTTCACCTTCTCCTCATTCTCCTCCATTCCCTCTTATAGCGAACCTGGTTCTTCCGTTACTCTCCTTTTGTTTTGGTTGCTTTCAAGAAAAAAAACACTATATCAACAATGCCATCTGTGTTTCTTTATCATGTGGTCGGAGATCTGACGGTGGGGAAGCCAGAGATGGTGGAATTCTATGAGACAGAGACGGTGGAATCTGCGATTCGGGCAATAGGAGAATCGACAGAGTGTGGGATTCCAGTTTGGAAGAGGAAATCTCATGTGGGCATGATTGAGAACAGTGAAACGAGACTACAGAGGTTTGTTGGTATCCTTAATTCTCTTGATATTGTGGCTTTTTTAGCTTCAACTGAGTGCTTAGAGGATCAGGATAAGGCCATCAAGACTCCGGTCTCTCAGGTTGTTGTTCCTAATACTTCGCTTCTCAAGCAGGTTGATCCTGCTACAAGGTTAGCTCTTTAATCTAATTTCTCTTACTCCACTTAATTTAGCTTGCACATGGATTTGTGCTTATGTGATTATGAATCTGGGTTTTGGTTGTTATAATCATGCACTCTTCTTGCTGTTAATGTTTTATAAGTTGTTTATAATTCTTTGATTGAGACAAGCAACCATTATTTTCGGAGAAGATACTGAAATATGCATCCACACACAGACAAAATTAAATAATGGTGGCCAGATATGCAGTCGATTTTGAGACGAAGAAACTGAACATGTAAAACACGAGAAAGTTGAATCACACCGCCATGGATCACTAGTAAATTATCACTTAATTAGTTACTTTAGTCTAGTAAGATT
Organism: Salix brachista; assembly: GCA_009078335.1. NCBI lineage: Eukaryota > Viridiplantae > Streptophyta > Magnoliopsida > Malpighiales > Salicaceae > Salix > Salix brachista. Next base: position 11,451,825 of record CM018590.1, read on the forward strand.
AATTAATCTAGCTTTATATTTAATCCACAGATTGTATTTTCTGCGCGCTTATAACCCCGTTCTTTAATTTTTTTTTTAAATCAAGTTTTTCTTCTTGTTTTTGAAAATTAAAGATATATAATAAAAACGGGTAAGATAGTAAAGGTTGATTTGGAAAGAAGGCAGTTTTGGGGAAAAAATATTATGAAATCGAGGGTGACTAGTGCTAATCATAGAAATATTTATTTATTTTTATATTATAAAGATTTATTAATTAGTTTTAATAGAATATAGAACTAAGGTAATAATGGATTTTTTTTAAGAAAAGTGACGTAGTTTGGTAAAAGGTTTAGGTGAATGACATAGGTTGGAAAAATATTTGAAAAATAACATAATTTAAACACAATCACTATTCTAAAAAACTTCAGATTTTAATTATTTTATGACATCTAAAGCTGCTTGATGCTTGCAAATTAGCGTGGCCCTTTTAATTTATTTATTCATCCTCAGATACATGCATCAGTACTCATGGTTATGTTTCTGCCTTCTTGCAAATGCTATGCTTGTGGAATTTGTCATCAACGTTGTTGATCTTCTTTACGTTGGCACTTGGATTATCATGTTGATTCCATTCTTCAATCTTTGTTTCCTCCCTTGTGTGCATGCAAAGTAAGAAATCAAAATACTTAATAACAAAGTATAAGAATACTCCACTTGCAACTCCATTTTGCTTTTGTTTCTTGTCAACATCTGATCACTGATAACATACTTGTTATAATGTTAACGGTATTGTTTCATTTCTATTTGGCCTGTTACCTTTTCCATCTATCTAGTATATCTGCCTAATGCTGTATACATGCTTTGAAGTGGGACAGGGTGAGGGTTGTAGAAGGGAGTAGACTTGGGTGTTCATTATTGTATTTGAACAATTTCTCCATGATATGCTTGTGTTTGATCTTAGGAGCATGGTCTGGATTCAATCCATTCAGATTCATTGCTTTCTCATGTACGTCTCAAATGATTCCTTGATGGTAATCATGATGCTATTAACTATGAAACCAAGTGATGTGTAATTTAATTAAGTACTTACCTTATCCTATGGGAAATACTACTTCTCTTTCCCACATATTCTTTATCTTAAGCATCAAGGTGTCCAGTAGGATTCAGTAGAAGGTTTGATCTCATGGACTGATAGAACTCTATCTTTCTACCTTAGAATTACAACCAAAAACAAAGGAAAATCTAGAATCTGTTTCTGTATATTATTCATCATGACTGCCAAAATGGCTCCTCTGGCTATTAATAAGCCTTGCACAACGTGTGTAACAGAATCATAGAGTCTAAAACAGAAAACATAACAAACTTGACACGTGGCTTACTTGACACGTGGCTAACAATCCCTCTGATTTTCCCTCCAATTTCCCTTCAGTTGTTGGTTCCTATCATTACCCCTCCCTTTGAAACTAAGTTTTCAAGAAATGAAAACTTATTACAAGGACACAGATGCTAAGGAAACACATTGAAACGTATTACAATGACTACAGAGGAGCTAAGGAAAACAATTAAGTCATCTGGAATTGAAGGCAGCCTCAACCTAAGCAACAAAATTAGGAAATCTGGCCTTGAGATCATTATAGTCCTCCCATGTGGCATCCTTAGGTGTGTGACTCTTCTAGTGGACCAAGACGACCATCCCTGCTGCATTGTTCCAATTGTTGTAATTCTTGAACTATTTCTTCCTCCTCAACACTGCTGTATCCCATATCTAGCAACAAAATTTGCTTCCTAGCACACTTGTGACCTCTCATGAATTTTTCATCACAATAAAAACAAAGACCATTCTGTTTCTTGTATTGAATTTCTTCTGGGGTTAATTTCTTGATGTGCATATCATTTCTAGGAGCAATTTCAGTTTTAGCAGGCACAAACTCATTGTGTGTTGGTGAAAGAGGTGATCTAGACCTAGGAATTCCGGAAGAATCTGCATACCTCAACTTCTGCAGCTTAGCATCCACTTCATGAGCAAAATTCATGGCCTCATGCACGGTGGTGGGACGGAGCAGCTTGACATCATGCTTGAGTACCTCCCGCAGCCCCCCAATGAAACAACTCAATCGAAAGGTTGGACTGAGGTCATGGATTCTGGTAGCTAGGCGCCTGAATTCGGTTATATAATCCTTCAATGAACCTGTCTGTTGAAGCTTGAAGAGTGACTCGGCGAAATCTTCAAATCCATGGGAGCCAAACTCTCTGCAAAATGTTTTGATGAAATCTTCCCAAGTGGAGAAGGGAGAAGAACACTCTTCCCATTGATACCATCGCAAAGCTTCCCGATCCAGATGGAATGACACCATCTTGACCTTCTTCTCCTGCGGCACCGAGAAATAATCGAAATATTGCTCTGCCTTGTAAACCCATTCAACTGGGTCATCCTCGTCCTTGAATCGAGGGAAATCCATCTTAACGAAGGGCATGCGATTCTCGTGAGGTAGCCCTTTTTCCTTCTCTCGATGGCTCCTCTCACCTTGCCGCCTGCAACTGTCACCTTCGTCTTCATCAGTTGGAGGTGGAAATGTCTGATCAGCTCCCTCTCGTCGAGCTTCAATTGAATCAAGGCGTTTTTCGATTGATGCAAATTTATCTTCAAGGAGACGCTGGATTGATTCCAAAATGCTTTCCAGTGCAGATACACGGGCGTCCATGGTTGCTGATCGAGTACGAACACGAGCACGGGTCATATACTAAAGGAACAACTTAGAGGATCAATGGCTCTGATACCAATGATAGAACTCTATCTTTCTACCTTAGAATTACAACCAAAAACAAAGGAAAATCTAGAATCTGTTTCTGTATATTATTCATCATGACTGCCAAAATGGCTCCTCTGGCTATTAATAAGCCTTGCACAACGTGTGTAACAGAATCATAGAGTCTAAAACAGAAAACATAACAAACTTGACACGTGGCTTACTTGACACGTGGCTAACAATCCCACTGATTTTCCCTCCAATTTCCCTTCAGCTGTTGGTTCCTATCATGGACCAAGTTCTTAACAATGATTGTTGGGTAGTTGGATAACACCCTTTCCGTCTCAAGAGCTTTTGGAAGAATAAATTATATTCCATAGTAATTTGACTTCTTTTTTTTCTTGGGAATCCTAATACTATTTAGATTCTATATTAGTTATATAACTTTCAATAAGTATTTTTTTTTTAATAAGGGCTAGGATTTAAACCTAGAACCTGTATAATAATATAATGCTTCTTGGGTTTTATTTTTCAGACATGGTATTCTTATTGTTATCAAAGGTTGTATTCAAATGCTAAACCTATTTTTCTAGTTCCAATTTCAATTTTCCTCTATATTAGCCATTGATTTTCTATTCTTTGTTGTTTTGAGTTGATTTTTCTATCCACATCATGTCAAATTTGAATAAGAATGAAACAATCCTTGAACTTGTATTAGGGTTTCAATCCCTTAACTGTTTTAGGACATGTTATAGGTTGTAGATAGAAATAAAGATTGCCAAATAATTTTGGTTTAGACAAGTCAATCTTTGAATAGTAGCTGTGCGATAGTGATGCTTTGCAGCAAAAGAAACTAGTGAATGCTCGAATGGAGATTCTAGAAGGTGACCTTGAGATGTATAATAAGAATAAAAACTTTGTTCATGATGATGGAGTCATAAACCATATGGTGCAAATGTGGATGAAAGTATGGATAAACTTTACACCTGAATGGAGGAAGAGAGTTGAAGAGCACCAAATACAAAAGATGAACAATTCTCTGATAAAAAAAGTAGTAGATTGGAACTCTTTGCCCATATATAATAAAATAGATGTGGATTGAGATTTTTTTGCTAATCTATGATGGTTATTTTAATGGTGATTATGATGTTAATTGTAACAACATAGTTAACATCATAATCACCATCAAAATAAACATTATACACAATCCCAATCAATATCTATTTCATTATAGATGGACAAAAAAATCCAACCTATAACTACTTATTTCTCTAGAAATAAAGTGTCTTGTGCTTGAAGCTCATCAACTCTGGTGCTGTTCCTCTCTTCCAGTCCACCTCACATCATACGATTTATGACTCAAGCATCATGAAATGTGTCTTCATCCTTATTACTACCTTATGATTTGTCTAAATGGTTGTGTCACCTTCAGGAATCTCTATTCAGGCTGCCACCGGTTTCTTTTGTTACAAAGCTTCAATAATGCGTAACAAACACTCAATTATACAACGTATCTCAACTGATATTGTTTACCAATCTTGATTTCTTCATCTCAACATGTCCAACATGGTCAAAGGATCAACACAATTTTGAGGATTAACCAAACGTTTTGATGTAACATGGGAAGAGAAATCAACTCAAAACAAGAAAGAATAGGAAATTGATGGCTTAAATAGAAGAAAATTTGAGTTGGAACTAGACAAATAGGTTTAAGCTAGGTAGCCCTACTTATACTAGTTCTAGACCTCAAGCGGAATCCTTACTGGATAAAGAATCTTTATTGAAAATTATTTATTTAGTTTAGAATTCTAAACTAAATTATAAATGCCAAATTACTATGGAAAACATTTATTATTTCAATAGCTCCTATGTCAATTTCCCTTTGTAATCTATCATCTAACGCCTTCCCCACAATTAGGCATTACAGAGACCACTCCTTTGTAATCTATCATCTAACCCCTTTCCCACAATTAGGCATTACAGAGTCCCACTCCGACAGAGTCTGTAAAGGGGAAGGGCTGGTTATTGGATAAATAAGCTAGTTACTAAAACTTGTTCTTTTATTAGTGTTTCAAGAGTTGGGTAAAATCACTTGGGAATGGCTAGAACAAAAGTAGAAAATATTTTTTTTCTACAATAATCCATCCTTGAGTCCATCTCAAAGGCCATGGAGAAATTGACCTCTATAATCAAAATTTTAATATTCAAATCTCAAATCATTCATCATATGGCTACTCCAAGAATTTGTGTGCTTTGATACACATTCTGTAGGTCCAAAGGGCCCTAATCACTAAAGAGCATAAAACATCAATTATCATAAAATTCATAATAATACCAATGTGTGCAACACACATCAACCTAAATACAGAAGTTCTCTAAAATTTATTAACCTCGAAGTTAAAAGGAATGCCTTGTTAATGGATGGTGTGATCTAAATACCTCTTTCCTTGATTGTATCAACCTAAATAAGGTGAGATTGGTGGGGATTTTTAAGGTGAAGAGGCTGGAGGCACGATGATTTAATCTTGGATTTATGAAGAGCTGTAGTTTTGTAATATTAAATGTTGGAGAAACTTGGTTTCTTCATTCTTGGTTGACTTGCATACTCCTGTCAATACTGAGGAGATGAAAGAAAGAGTAAATGCTGAGAAGAGTTTTTTTCATGCAACTATAGGAAGTTATTCTAAATTTGAAATTTGATTTTTTGTGGAAGATTTTCTCTCATCGCGGATATGATTTTCTTAGTGGTTTGTATATAGGCTACACTAGTTTGGTGCACCTTATATAATTTTTCTTCATATAAAAATCTTTATATAATTTGTACATGCTCATTTGACAGGTTTTGTTTCTTGTCTCTCTCTGTATGGTTGTGTGTGTGTTTGTATGCATCTAGAGTCAAACACATAATCTTGTGCCCGAGTGCGTCCTTATTGGAAACTACTTTTCCTTAAATCATCTTGTAAACTGAGCCTCTTTTTTTTTGTGGAGAAATACCAAGGGATTTGTCAATTTGTTCTTCCTCAGGCTATAAATGTACAAGAGAATAAAGTTTATATTCTGTGAGGTTTTGAGAAAGTCTTGTGATTTGATAGGGTACCACATACAGAAATTTGTGATGCATTCCTGAGAATTCTTATAGGAAAAGACTTTTTGGTGCTCGTGGTAGGTTGATAGATGCCTTGGAAATGATGAAGCAAGGCGTAAGGCGCCTTATAGTTCCAAAAAGCATGGGATGGAAAGGTATGAGCAAGCGATTCTCAATTCTCTACAATGGCAAGTGGCTCAAGAATGCTGACACACCCAATAGCAGCAGCAATAATAACCTGACCATCAACACCAACCGTCCCTCATCTTCTGGCACCTCCAACCGCAACAAGTTTTGCTGTCTCTCTAGGGAAGATGTCATCCGATTTCTCATTGGATGCCTTGGTGCTCTAGCTCCGCTCCCTCTTTCCTCTATATCTTCCCTTGGAGCCATTAACTCAAATTACAACTCAGTAGAAGCCTCTCTCCCAGCCATTGAAGCAACAAGAAAGCTGCCTGAAGATCCCAGTGCCATAGGTGTTGTGGAGCCCATTCCAAATGGTCAATGTAAGATCATAGGGGAAATATCAGCCTCTAGATTGTGGAAATGTGATTACCCGGCTGCAGCATGGGCCTTGGCAAACCTCTCAGCCGGGCAGTTTGTGATGGGGGTTGAGGATAATATTGCCGGAAGATCACTACCGGATTTTGCAGTTAATTCAGCAGTTGATGATGATAACACAGCTACTGGGACCGGTTCAACAAGGCTGAGGAAATTCAGCAGTAGGAGCATTGGGTTCAATCCAGGAAACTCAATAAGAATTGGCAGGAGTATTTAAAGGGGTCGATGTGCTCCCCTGACATGTAAAATTACAAGCTCACTGGCTGCAGTGATGGCTCAGATGCTGTCTCACAGGGCAACCCATGTATGGGTGATCGAGGATCATAGTGATGACATTTTAGTTGGGGTGGTTGGTTATGCCGACATCTTGGCAGCGGTAACAAAACAGCCTGCGTCTCTTACTCATGTGAATCGACCTGAGGGTTTTGCAACTTTGGTTTGAACAACGAAGGTCTTTCTGCAACTGAAATTTTTTTTAAATTATTAATTTTATTTTTCCTGTAATTGTATTTAAGACATTGAAGAGTCGAGATAATATATGCTGATGAGAAAATTGTAGGTTTCTTTATGAGTTGAATAATAATGTTTTAATATCTTGTCCGAACGATGGTGTTTTCCTACAACTATACAACTCCACAAGCGGTTTATTATTAAAAAATATATTTGTTTTCAATTCAATTCTTCAATCTTGATTTGTCATCTTTTTTTATTAGATCCTTATTATTTTTATTTTAATTTTTTCCTGGTCATTTTATGAAAGTCTTATTAATTTTTAATTTTACCATCCAATTCTTGGGTGAGAAGTAACCACGATAAAAGAGGATAGAAATTCTCGTTGCGCTTTTTATCTCTTTCCACATCGTATTAGTACCTTAACTTCAACCAACTATTCAGATATACATCTGAAAACAGAGGTTTGACGACAACGGTTACAAAATCAAGTTTAAGTGCAAACCAGAATGGAAAAACTGATGCCTCACACTCCCCCCCATGACTAGTTGACGTGGTAAAACCCCTCACGTCATTAGCTGCTCTGTCTCCTACATTCAAGCCTTCGTGGGTTTAACGATCAAGATTGTCCTGATCTTACGCCCGCACTTCCTTCACAGTTCTTGGATTCGGCTTTGTTGCGCTCTCAGACCTTCGTGCAACCTTGTCCTCAAGGTTCCCAGGTAGCCTCAATCACTTCCCAGGTAGCCTCCTCTCATGGTAACTGTTTCCATATCACCAAACTCTCTGTATGGAGCTTACGACCTTGCTTCACCCGGCGATGATCAATGGTAGTCTCAGGCTCCAATATGATCTCACAGTCATCAGAAACCGGTGGAAGGTCTGCGTGTCTCGGTTGCATCTCCCACATATTTCTTTAGTAAGGAAACATGAAAGACAGGATGGATACGTTGTTAGGACTAGAATTTCATAGCATAAAGAAATTATATTCATGTCGAATTATCAAGAACGCATAAACTATAAAGCGGAAGTGTACTTGAATCCACATTCGAAAGTCGCTCTCTAGAGTCTTACGGATGGTCTTCCAGATTAACACGTTCTCCTTTGAGAGCCTTTTGATTCTCTCTACCTTAACCTTATTTTCTCTCTGATAATGGGATGTCAGTATGAGAATGAATTAACACATGTAATTTGGAGACCATGACCATATATAGGCAACAAGGTACCTTTTGGTATTCGTGCATTTTGGCATTCCTACCCTTTGATATTCCTATTTTAGCCTATTACTAATATAGGAATAACTCTTTAATCTCAACACATTAAAGGTCCACACCCTATTAGATACACCAAAAACTCAATTGCCTAAAAATACTTAGCATATCATTTTTAATTAGGCTTCACTTTATTTGACAGTCCACAAACACATAATTATTCTCATGTAAGCCCAACGTTGGATTAATGATCCAACAATCTCCCACTTGGGCTATGTGTATAACCTTATAATTATGTTTTGCAAAAATAACCAAAATGAGCTCAATCTTTGTTGTCATTGCCAAATGTATCTATAACCAATCCGGTCCAGTAATCATACCAGCATAAGATCTAAGCGGTCTTTGTTACAATTATCGTAACTCAACCTATCAAAGGTCACGTATGCCAATACAAATAAATGACATGGATCATGGTGTGGATGTGTCATGCAATATGATCTTAACATGCGTATTTCCAATTGGTTCACTCTTAAACCTTAATAAGATCAAACCATACTAAAATCAGAGTGTAAATGAAACCAAAGAGTTTATTTCTGCAGAACATAACCTCATAAATGTCCATAAACTGAAAATATGTCTATATTATAAAAACATCTAAAATTACAAACTCCCTTTAAAACTGAATATTATTACACCCATACGAGTAATATGGTTATGAAACATTTTGGGTAGCAATCCCTTAGTAAGCGGATCCGCAACCATGAAGTTTGTACCGATATGCTCTATAGACAACTGTCCACTCTGAACTCTTTCTTTAACAACTAGGAACTTGATGCCTATGTGCTTCGACTTCGACGAGCTCCTATTGTTATTGGAATATAAAACTGCTGACTTATTGTCACAAAATAACTTTAGTGGTCTTTCAATATCATCCACTATGTGTAGTCCCGTGACAAAATTTCACAGCCACGTAACATGCTATGAACTCTGCTGCCATCGTGGAAGAGGCTATAAGTGACTGTTTAACACTCTTCCAAGAGACAACACCTCTAGCTAGCATGTAAATATAGCCTGATGTAGATTTCATACTATCTTGGCATCTAGCAAAATCGGAGTCGCTATACCCAATGATCTCCAGATTAGCCAAACTTCGATATGTGAACATGTAGTCTTTTGTTCTCTGTAAGTACAGTAAAACCCGTTTAGCTGCTTTCCAATGGTCTATTCCTATATTGCTTAAATATCTGCCCAGTATCCCAGTAATGTACGCAATATCCAAACGCGTACAAACTTGAGCATACATTAGACTCCCTACTACTGAAGCATAGGGAATCTTCTGTATTTCCTTTTTCTCAAAATCATTCTTAGGGCATTGATTGAGACTAAATTTGTCTCCCTTAGCCACAGGGTTATCTCCTAGTCTACAATCTTGCATGCCATATCTCTTAAGAACCTTTTCGATATAGCTCTTTTGTGATAATCTAAGAATACTCAAGAGCAATCTCGGTGTATCTGAATGCCAAATACAAAAGAGGCTTCACCAAGATCTTTCATCTCAAAATTCTTAGCTAGAAATTTCTTGGTTCTATGTAATAAGCCTATATCGCTGCTGGCAAGCAAGATGTTCTTGACATATAAAACCAGGAAAATATATTTGCTCTCACAGAACTTATGGTATATACAATCATCGACCAAATTCATCTCAAAACCAAACGAAATGATCACTTGATGAAACTTGAAGTACCATTGTCGAGATGCTTGTTTGAGTCTATAGATGGATTTCTTAATTTTGCAAACCATATTCTTTGGGTCTCCAGACACAAAGTTTTCTGGTTGCAACATATAGATCGTCTCATCAATGTTACCATTGAGAAACGTTGTCTTTACATCCATCTGATGTAACTCAAGATTGAAATGTGCCACCAATGCCATTATAGTTTTAAAAGAGTCTTTCAAAGATACCGGAGAGAAAGTCTCTTTATAGTCAATACCTTCTTTCTGTGTAAAGCCCTTTGCAACAAGATGTTCCTTGTACTTATCTACATCACCTTTCGAATCCTTTTTGGTCTTAAATATCCATTTGCAACCAATGAGTTTCACACCTTCAGGTAATGGGATAAAATCCCACATGTTGTTGTCTTTCATTGACTTAATCTCCTCATTTATAACATAAATCCACTTTTGAGAGTTAGAACTTTCAATGGCTTGATGGAAGTTGATAGGATCATCTTCCATCACTTCAATATCTACCTCATGTTCTTGGAGAAATACAATATAATCATCTAATATTGCACTCTTCTCTATAGTGGATTTCCTTAATGACATAGATTCTAGAGGTGCTCGAGGTTGTTTTTCTGGAATAATTTCTAGAATAGGAGGTGCTTCGACATTGTCTTGATTTGTTGTGTTTTCAACATGGTTAGAAATGAAATCTTGACCAATGCTAATAACACCCGTGAGAATATCAATATATTCATCTTCAAAGACAAAGTCTTCATCTTTATCACCTCCTGCAAACTTGACATCCTCAAAGAATTAGGCATTTCCTATCTCGAAAATCGACTTAGTTGTGGGATCATAAAATTTGTATCCCTTGGATCTTTCCAAGTATCCAATAAAATAGCAATTTATTGTCCTAGAGTCCAGTTTCTTTTCATTCAGCCTATAAGGCCTTGCCTCAGTTGGACATCCCCAAACATGCAAGTGTTTTAGACTAGGTTTCTTGTCTGTCCGAAGTTCTAAGGGGTTTTGGTAGTGGCATTAGTTGGAACTCGATTAAGGATATATGTTGCAGTCTTAAGTGCTTCTCCCCAGAGTGATTCTGGTAAAGTAGAATGACTAATCATACTCCTTACCATGTCCTTAAGCGTTCTATTTCGTCTTTTAGCAACACCATTCATATTGGGCGAACCTGACATAGTATACTGTGGGACGATACCGTATTCATCTAGGAATTTAGCAAATGGTCCTAGACGTTGCTCTCCTGAACTGTCATATCTACCATAGTACTCACCACCACGGTTAGATCTGAGGCTTTTAATCTTTTTACTGAGTTGGTTTTCAACTTCAGCTTTATAACTTTTGAACACATCTAGTGACTGTGATTTTTCACTTATAAGATATATGTAGCCATATCTAGAAAAATCATCTATGAACGTTATAAAATATTGTTGACCATTCCAAGCGATCGTAGGGAAGTCCAAAGTCTTGTTGGCTACAAATCTCCTTATATTGGTTTGTTTACCCTTAATACAATTAACACAAATGTCAAAATTTGTAAAATCTAAGGGATCGAGAATTTCATCTAACACAAGTCTCTCTATTCTCTTTTAGATATATGACCTAATCTTTTGTGCCATAATACACCTGAATTCTCGCTGGTTAATTTTCTCTTGGTAACGTGTGTACTTAATTGCAAGGATTCATTAAATGAAGCAATGATATCATTCAAATAGAGATTATCGTAACCTGATAAAGAACCAGAACCAGATAATTTGGAATCATAAAACAAACTAAAATTTCCATTCCCGAAAGAACAAGAGTAACCGGATTTGTCCAAAACAGAAATAGAAATCAAATTCCATCTAAAATATGGTAAAATAAAAGTTTCATCAAGATCCAAATAAAGTCCAGTCTTTAACAATAATCTAAAATTTTCAATTGCCTCAACTTGAATTGTCTTGCCATCGCTTACATAGATGTATCTTTCAACATCATTTGGCTTTCGGCAACTCAGGTAACCCTGTATAGACACACTGATGTGAGTTGTTGCACCAAAATCTAACCACAATGTGTGTCTAGGTACCGAAGTTAAATTAACTTCAAAACAAACCAAAGCAAGAAGCATACCTTTCTTAGCACGCCAAGCGTGATAGTTGGTGCATTGATTCTTTTTATGCCCTTCAGCACCACAAAAGAAACAACTAGTACCTATTGAATCATGTGATTTCGTTAATTGTTTCTTTTGAGACACTGTATCTGCAGCTTCCTTAGCATTCTTTCTTTTCCTTCCCTTGTCTTTAAAGGCAGAGGCTAAGTGAGCACTCTCTGTCTTATCTTGCTTAAGCCTTTCCTCTTCCTGAACACAGTGTGAGATGAGCTCATTCAGAGACCAAGTCTCTTTCTTACAATCATGGCTCACCTTAAACTAGTTAAGTTGTGCCGGAAGGGATATTAAAACCAGATGCACTAGCAAGTCCTCAAAGAGTGCAAGCTGAAGTGCTTTTAGCTTGGAAGCAAGATGAGACATCTCCAAGATGCACTCCCTTACATTGTCTTTGCCCTTATACTTCATTGAAATGAGACTTGTCAAGAGTATACCGATTTCAGCCTTTTCATTCTGGACAAATCTCTTTTCAATGTTGGCAAGGAATTCCTTAGCTGTAGTGATTTGATCAAACATTGTGCCCCTGAATGCTTCTAGAATGGCTCTCTTCATGATCATCATACACATGCGATTGATTTCTCCCACCTTTCCATATCCCTCTTTTCATCAAAAGTACTCTCATCCGTAAGGGGCAGGAGAGAATCAATCCTAACGCAAGGTCGAGATCCATAACTCCAAGAACAATCAAAAGATTGTCTTTCCAAGACTTGAAGTTAGAGCCATTAAGCATAGGAATAGAGTTGATACTGACAGTAATATTAGCAGGATTAATAGCTGAAAAGAGAACAACAACAATTGAAACAAGCTCATGATAAGACTTATCTTAAGAGAAAAAATAATTCAAATAAAGGTAAATCCATCTTAAGATATCGGACACTCCATTAATAGTTATCTTTGAATAAAAGATTAATTTGTAAGTGATATCTTAATGTAGTAATCAAACATTGATAATAAGAACATGTCAAAAATAAATCGTCCTTTGAGCCGATTAATTATTCACATGTAAAACCAAATAATCATCACATGTTGATTACTACATGTGCACATGCTTTTCCTTTAAATATTGACCTTCCTTTAGGCCGGTCAATATCCACATAAATTGCATACATATAACCATTTATATTTCAAAATGAAAGTAATCTCCACAAGAGAGGTCACTTTGGTGACATATTGTTTTAATTAATTCATTGCAAAATATATATCATTATACTAATATTTGAAAAATAAATTTGCACCACTGATTCAAGACTTATTTATAGTGTTTCAATCACCTCATTAATTCTAGAAACAAAGGAATGGTAGTCTATGTTGTTTCAAGTTGTAGTAAAATTATGATACCAAACTCATGTTTTTTTCCTTCTTATGAAAGGAAAGTAATTGTTGGTATTATTTACTTTATTTTTCACCTCTTAGGATCCTTTTAGTACCAGGAAACACAATTAAAATTGATGGGACAATCTTCTTGCATAATTAGGAAGCTTTGCTGCCACTTTGTTTCCAAAGTAGCTTAGATTCTTTTGTTTCCTTTATTGTGTTTTCTCCTCATCTGAAAAGGAAATAAACAAAATAATAAATCCTAATACTTGAAGGAAATAACTAATTTTCTCATACATAATAGGAAATCCAATTTAATTAGGAATCCACAAAATACATACACACATCACAAACTCAAAGCTGAATTAAAATTTAGAAATTCGAATGCCATGTTGTTGAAACCTCATGACCTATGTCGTAACCCAATTTTTGGGTTACTCCCCAAAATAAAATAAAAATAACAAAAATAAAATAAAAGAAGTCGGCGTGGGTAGAAAAATCAATCTGGAAATTTTGGCTGTTGTCGCGAGTCCAATCGTATCTCTCTGGTTCCAAAAATAGAGAAAAATACAGATTTAAGGCAAAAATAATTTATCGTTGGATGAATCTGTGTAAAAACTAAGTTAAACGACATAATTATATTTTTTATGGGTTGATTTGATTTAATCGTCAACAAATTTAAAGTTTAATTATGACCGGGAATTAATTTAAGGTCCAATCGAAGGATTTAATTAAGTGCAAGGACTTAATTATACTTTAAATTGGTCAAATTAATTTTATTAAGGGCTTAGTCAATGAGAAATCAATTTGTTGAATTTAATTCGGGCTCAATCAATGAGAATGGAATTTTCGGAGACCGATTTGAATTTTTAAGTCAATTATGCGAAATCAGGGACCGAATTGAACGAATTGAGAATCTAATGGTCAATTGAGGGTTAAATCGCGCAAATCGGAAACCAAAGACCAAAATAAAAAAGGCGCGCACATTTAAGGTTGCTGTTGAAATTTTGACGGGGATACAATTGCATAAAATTAAAAGTTTAAAACTAATCGGGGGTGCAATTGAACCAATTAAATATTGAGGGACCAAATTGTATTTTTCTCACATCAATTTTACATGTCCCTGCACTGTTCACAGTGCAGGTGCAGGGACGGGACGCTGCAACATTCCCTCCCTCTGCAAAAATGCAGAGGCCACAGTGCAGGAAACATTCCCTCAGCCCTCTGCATTTTTGCAGAGGCCACAGCACACACATACAAAATGCATGCCTCTTTGCCTATAAATTCGGTTCACAGCATGCAAATAAAGGGGGGGGAGAAAAAAGGAGAGAATGACGTGAAAGGAAAAGAAAAAAAAAGGAACAGACTGAGGAGAAAAAGAAAGAGAGAAAAGAAAAGGAAGAACGAGAGAGACGAAGCAAAAAGGCAGCCAACAAACAAAGAAGAAAATAGTTGAAAAGACTTAGAAATTTGTGTAACAAATTGGCTCAAAAATCACGTAAGGAGAACACCATATCCCTCGGCAATAAGCTTCGTCCGTCTCCTTCGGTTTTCAGGTCCTTTCTGTCTCTAAAAAACCAGAGGACTTTCTCTCTCTCCCTCTCGGTTTCAACAACTCCAGCCACCAGTGCAGACCCCCCAGCACCACCTAGTCTTCACCATCATCTCCCCCTCAACTCCAGCTGCTCAGTTGTCCTCTCCGGTGAAGAAACAGAGACAGTCCCGACGACAGAAACACCAGCCCGTCACCTTCCGACGACCACTCCGGCCACCTCAGGCCTCCATTTCCGACGCCACCACGACTGGAAGAACCACCTCGACCTCTTCTACCCAACGGTACTAACAGGTACACGTTTCGTCACACTTGAAAAATCACTGTTCCTTCGTCTTCTTCCTCTGGCCAGCGCATGCAGCGGGACGCAATTTGCGTCCCACTGTTCATGCGGGCCGGGGCTGAGGGAGGCGGGCAGGGCTTTGTGCCCGGCCCAATGTGTAGTCCAGGTGGGCTTGCAGCCCACCTGGACTGGAGGTCCAGCCCACAAGAGGTGGGTCGGAGGCCCACATAGTTTTAGCCCAAAACCATTTGGGCTTCCAGCCCGTGAGGACTGGAAGCGCAGCCCAACAATATTTGGGCTCCTAGCCCAAACACATTTGGGCTTCCAGCCGTGAGCGCTGGAGGCCCAGCCCAAACACTTTGGGCTTCCAGCCCAGGATGGCTGGAAGCCCAGTCCACTAAGGCTGGGCTGTCAGCCCACTGTGGCTGACAGCCCAGCCCAGAAATAAATAAAAAATTAAAAAAAATTAAAAAATATAAATTGACAAAAAAAAATATTTTTATTTTTTTTACTACTATTATTATTACAAAAAATTCAAAAATATAAAAAATGTATTTGTTTTTTGTGCATACGGCCTAATTCCATGATTTTTCCATACATATTTTTCGTAAAAATTATGTTGCATCTTTCTCATATTTTGAAACGAAAATTGGATATCGTAACCGGTTTATGATTATCCGTTGGAATTTGGCCAAAATATCAAAAATAATTATAAATATTTTTGTTTCATCTGTCAGGGTGTAAATTTACATTGTAAAGTACACCCGCGGATAAAAAAATTTTTACTACGGTGCAAATTTACATTGTAAAGTACATCCGTAGATAATAAAAGGGATTTTCAGATACGGTGTAAAATTACATTGTAAAGTACATCCGTAGATAAAAAAAACTTGTAACTGCGGTGTAAAATTACATTGTAAAGTACACCCGCAGACAAAAAAAATATATTTTTGAAAATGTAGTGTAAAAATTGTAACTTAGAAAAAAACAATCAAACAACAATGCAGCTTACCTTAGGTAGGGTGCACTGGGGGTGATGCGTCTTCCCCTTGCACAACAAGTCCCCTTACCCAAGACTCTCGCAGACCAATAGGTTCCTAGTAACCTTAATACTAGGTGGCGACTCCTTATAATTATAGTCGTAAATTTTACGGCTATAAACAACCCCATTTTCACCGCGCGCCGTTGTCCCCCGACACAGGGGAGATGGCGGGGCGCGAAGCGCGCAAAATCCGCCGTTGCGACAACCTAAATAAGGTCAGACTAGGCCCCTCTTGCACATGGATAAGATGTCTTAAAACCTTTTCTTGATACTTTAATGGACCTTTCAAATTTAACTTGGCTGAAACCTTGAACACCAATGCATCAAATACCTCTTTCAATGCCTTTGTCTTCGATTGAGTCGTTATCTCATTTGGAATATGTAATAGGTCTTGTATGGAGTTTGTGAATTTATCCACATCAATAATAACTCACAAAGTCCAAGAAAATACTTTAAACCTAGAAAATGCCTAAAACCCAATAAAACCCAAGAACAACCAAAACCTTACAACCAAAGCTTAAAAACGCCTAACAACACTTGCTTGAACCATCAAAACAACAATAACAAATCAAGAGCAAAACAAGTAAAATCCATATTTATAGATAGCTAAAAATTGTATCTCCCTATGTTTATGCATAAACATTATTCAGTTGATTAAACTTATTATCCCTAAGTTCAAACATCTTGCATACAACTTGAACAAAATTAGAAAACTACCCTCAAACAAACTAAACCACAACAACTTCAAAACCTAACACATCTTGCAATGACTATGATTAACTAAACACCAAAGCATGCAAAACAATATTCTATACTAAATTTTCCATTCCATTATCATACTCTAACATATCAAAACTAGGTAATTAAACAATACTTGATCATATAGAAACTATATTCAAAGCATGCTTAAACATTTCAAAAAAGGAAATCATGGCTTTTAAAAAACAAAAATAAAATTTAAATATGCTTAACAAACATTATAAAAAACAACTTAAAATATAAAATAAAGAATGAGGTGGTGTGTTCATTGAGCTCCATCTTCTAAAATGTTTTTAAAGGTTTACCTTTTAAGGAGAATTTTGATTCCTTGTTTATATTCTTTGCATCTTTCCTCTTATAATAAAAAACGAATTTAAAGGATGCTCTTAATAAAAAAGGAATTTAAAGGATGCTCTTAAAAAAATCATGAGATTTTTTTTATCTTAGATTAATCTAGATCCCTTTTTTTCCTTTTCAAAATACAATCTTTATCACTTTTTCTTTAATTCTATTCTAAGTATTCTATTCATTTCTATGTATTTCCTTTCTTTTCTCTGTATGACTTTCTCTCCAAGATCTTTTTTTCTATGTGATTTCTTCTCCTTTTACAACCCTAAAATGGTATGTGGTTTTGAAACCATTGTGGGTTTGAAGGTGGTTTTTCAATAATAGATCACATGAGATATTTTCTTATAATATGTTAAGATACCATTATTTTGTTCTCTTCTTGGATGTGTAACAAACTCTTGGAACTTCTAGGGAATTCATGGCTGAGACATGGACAAAATTGTTGATTGAGGGTGCACCTTCCATGAATTAATCATGGCGAATATATGGTAATTGAAGCCAACCAAAATATAAACCTTGTAAGGGGTGTTATTTTTCAATTAGAATCAAACCATGATTGATTTGGTAACTTGTAGTTATCCCACCATCTATCCAAAGTTGGGTGTTACACTGTTAAATTCTACTAAACTGGACAAGATTGTCTTGAGATAAAAAGTAAAGGGCTTCCATATGGTAGGTGGAGTACAAACACCAAAAAAGGTATCATAACCTTGTAAGGAGGAATCTAATCTACTGAATGATTGTAGTTAAAGCCTCTGAGGTGATAAGAAAGTGCTTTATTCATTCACCTGAATATGACAACTCAAACAACCTTTTTGGCTGAAGAAGAATTATAGGGATTGAACGACATGTCCCTTTTTCCCTTTATTAAAAATGAGTGAGATGTCATTCAAGTTAAACCCTATAAATCAGGATTTTAGAAACTTCAATTTGGTCCATGTTATTTCAATTTAAGTTTAAATATCTTTAACTGAGAGAAAAATAAATAATTTTATGTAGTTAGGTCCCTATTAGAAATCAATTGCCTCAAGTTTGACATCTTTTTCAAAATAGCCCTTGATGCTCAATATGTTCAATTGATAAACCATCATCAAAAAGATTTACAAGAGTGGCCGTACTAAACTCAAAATACTTGGACTAAGGATTGCCACGTCAAGACATGCATGGAGAAGGCTTGTCAACCCAAAGTACTTGGGAATAAGGATTGCCATGTAAAGACATGCAGGGAGAAGGCTTGCCAAAGACTTGGTCATACCCACAAAGTGACTGGGTCATGTCCATGAAGTTTGTTTGCTTAGGAATAGGTCAAGAAGTTATTATTTGATTTTCAATAATGTGCAACTGGCATGTTGCCAATAGCCGTGAGCTCCTAAGTTCTAGAGATATGATCTTAGAACGTGGAGTGGATGTTATTTTTTTATTCGTGTATTTAAACCCTTTCAAGGTAATTAATAAGCAGTTTATTCTCTAACAAATAACTTTGTGGTTAATTCTCACCTAAAGCAGAATAATTCTTGCACTGACACATTCATACATTCATAGCCTAATTGGGACCTATCATTGTTATCAGAGCCATGGGAACAAACAAAGAGAGGATTGAAAATCTAGAAGCTGGTTTGGGTGGGCTTCAAAATAATGTTAATCGTATGGAGAATGGTGTTACTGACAAGTTACACCATATCGAGATTGTTATCAGCAAACTCTTAAAAATCCTCATGGCCAAACAAACCACCTCAAATAACAATGCTTCTAACCCCACATCTAGCTCTCCTAATGACCGATATCATTCCATAAGAGAGGAGACACGAGAAAACTTAGGAGGAAGAACATTATTTTCTTCTAAATTAGCCAACCTGGAGTTCCCTTGATTTTCTAGTGATGACCCCATGTAATGGTTCACAAGAGTGGACGAGTTCTTTGAATTTCAAGGTGCCACCGAGCTCCAAAAAGTATCTATAGCTTCGTTCCATCTACAAGCGAGGCAAATCAATGGTGGTAATGATTGTGCAGGTCATATAAAGAGGAGGGAAGGGGAGGTGACATGGAACATCTTTCAAGATGAACTATGGGCATGGTTTGGTCCTACTAAATGTGAGGACTTCGATGAAGCCTTATCAAAAGTAAAGTAGTATCAGAAGGAGTTTGAATGACAATCGGGTGCATGGCTGGCCATATAAAGCTTTGGTCGAGACATTCATGGACGACCTCAAACCAGAAATAGCTGACGGCATAAGGATGTTCAAACCAAAATTATTGAAAGAAGCCAATAATCTTGCACTCATGAGAGATGAGTAGCTGAACCACAAAAGAAGAGCCACACAACCTATCAATAGGCCAATTGTAGACTGCTAACCACAAACAAAAATCATAACAGTTCCACCTATGAAAAGGCACATGGCCTATGTTTTAATTGCGAAGAAAAATTCACACCTGGTCACAAGTGTAGGGGGACCACAACTCCTACTGTTAGAAGGCTGTTGTGATTATGTTGATGGGGACAACACCGAGAGCTTAGTGGAATTCCAACCCTAAATATCACTTCATGCACTCTCTAGATGGAAAACATATAAAACAATGCGGGTGCTGGCAAAATTTGGGCCCTATGAGATGGTGGTTCTCATTGAAAGTGGATCGACGTATAATTTTATGAGTGGAAAAATGGCTAATATATTGCAGTTACCCATAGTCCCTACATAATCCTTCAATGTCAAGGTGGCGAATGGTGAACCCTTAAAATGTCAAGGAAGATTTGAAAATGTTCACATTGCACTCCAAGGTATTCTGTTTGTCCTCACATTATATGCCTTACCACTTTTTGGGTTGGATTTGGTCTTAGGAGTGCATTAGCTGGAACAATTGGGCAATGTGGTATGTAATTGGAAGCAGTTAACAATGAAATTTTAGTGGCGCAACAAACTCACATCTTGTAGGGAATGAATACATCAATTCAACAAACATCAATGAAGGATATGGCCAAGAACTTACGACAAGGAGGTTCTATATTTTCTATTTGCCTTCAGTCCTCAGCTAAACCCATGTCACAGAAGGTCGACCCAGATATAAAACATCTATTGGAGAAGCTTAAAGATTTGTTCCAGGAGCTAACCCAACTTCCTCCCACCAGAGAAATAGATCATCAAATCATGTTAGAGGGAACTAAGCCCATTAATGTGCGACCCTATAGGCATGCCTATTTTCAAAAAGCCAAAAATGAAAAACAAGTTCATGACATGTTAAAATTGGGGCTAATAAAATCTAGTACGAGTCTTTTTTTGTCTCCTGTTTTGTTGGTCAAAAAGAAAGATGGGTCATGGAGGTTTTACACTAACTATAGAGCACTAAATGTTGTAACCATAAAGTATCAATTTCCGATTCATACAGTTGATGACATGCTCTGTTGCGACGATGATTGTTTACGCGCTTCGCGCCCCGCCATCCCCGGATTTGGGGAGACAACGGTGCGTGGTGAAATGGGTGTTGTTTTATAGTCGTAAAATTACGACTATAAATATCAGGAGTCGCCACCTAGTATTAAGGTCACTAGGAACCTATTGGTCTGCGAGAGTCTTGGGTAAGGGGACTTGTTGTGGAAGGGGAAGACGCATCACCCCCAGTGCACCTTACCTGAGGTAAGCTGCATTGTTGCTTAATTGTTCTTCTAAGTTAAACTTTTTTACACTGCATTTTCAAAAACTATTTTTTGTCTGCGGGTGTACTTTACAATGTAATTTTACACCGCAGTTACAAACCTTTTTTTATCTACATATGTACTTTACAATGTAAAGTTACACCGTATCTGAAAATCCTTTTTATTATCTACGGATGTACTTTACAATGTAAATTTGCACCATAGTTAAACCCCCCCTTTTTTTATCCATGGATGTACTTTACAATGTAAATTTACACCCTAATAGATAAAACAAAAATAGTTATAATTATTTTTGATATTTTGGCCAAATTCCAATGAATAATCATAAACCGGTTACGATATCCAATTTTCTTTTTAAAATATGAGAAGGGTGCAATATATTTTTTACAAAAAATATCATGGGAAAACTTTGGAATCCGGGCGTATGCACGAAAACAACACATATTTTTTTAAATGCAATTTTTTTTTAAAATAAAAAATAAAAAAATAAAAAAAATCGGGTCGGGCCGGGCCCAACTAAATTGGTCGGCTTAGCCATTTTGGGCCAAGGGCCCAACTATGATAGACTTGGGCTAGACTAGACTGTCCATCCTTGATGGGCGAAGAGGCCCATCAACTTTGGCAGCTGGGTCGGGAACTGAACCCGGCCCAAACGACCCAACGGGGGAGTGAATTAATTCACTCCCCAGCGCAAGGATGAAGGCAATGAACAATAAAATTGTCGACCACGACGAGGCTTACCTGCTAACACCGCCAGGTAGAGGAGGTCGAGGTGGTTCTCCCTGTCGTGGTGACGTCGAAAATGGCGGCCCGTGGTGGCCGGGGGAAGATTCTGAAGTGGCGGTCTGTGCTGGAGTTGCTGCTGCTCTTTGTCGCTGCTGTGTCGCCGGAGCTGGAGAAGGAAGGCTGTGGCTGGCGATGGAGCTGATAGGGAGACCAGGTGGTGGTCGTCGGCTGCGCTGGTGGAGGAGAGGGCTGCTTGACGTGCTGGTTTTTAGAGAGAGAGAACCGCTGCAAGGAGGGAGAGAGAGAGGGAATTGCATGGGAGAGAGAGGGACATGCATGTGTGGTGGAGGCTAGCTCTGCCGAAGATGAAGAGATGATGGTCGTGTTTTGTCATCTCCCTCTCTCTGTGTAAATTTTTCTCCCCTTTCTTTCTCTGCGTTTTTTCCTCTGGATTCTTGCTCCTCTGTAATGTGATCCCCTCTTCGTTCCTCCCTATTTTTCCCCTGTTCTTTTTTCTTTTTGTTTCCTTTTTTTTCTTCTCTGGTCCCCCACTCGTCATCCCCCTCCCCTGCATGTATTTATAGGCTAAAGGAGGCAACCCTTCGGCTGCCCATTGCGTGCAGCGATGGGTGCCTGCCTCTGCACTTGCAGGTGGCGTGCCGGCACTGTTCAGGTGACTGAACAGTGCAGTCACGCCTGATAATTGTGGGGAGTGTGTAAATGCGATTTGGTCCCTCAATTTTTAATTGATTCAATCGCACCCTCAATTGGTTTTAAACTTTTAATTTTGTGCAATTGTACCCCCGTCAAAATTTCAATAGCAACCTTAGATTTGCGCGCCTTTTTTATTGTGGTCATTGGCTTCCAATTTATGCGATTCGACCCTTAATTAACCATTAAATTCTCGATGTCTTCAATTTGGCCCCTAACTTCGCACAATTGGATTGGAAAAAT
Organism: Salix brachista; assembly: GCA_009078335.1. Taxonomy (NCBI): domain Eukaryota; kingdom Viridiplantae; phylum Streptophyta; class Magnoliopsida; order Malpighiales; family Salicaceae; genus Salix; species Salix brachista. The sequence goes on from CM018590.1 coordinate 11,474,371, forward strand.
TCAATTCAGTCTCCGAAAACTCCAAACTTCTCAGTTGAACCCAAATTACACTCAAGAACTGGATTTTTCATCGATTAAGCCTTTAATAAAATTAATTTGACCAACTTAAAGTATAATTAAGTCCTTGCACTTAATTAAATCCTTCAATTGGACCCTAAATTAATTCTCAAACATAATTATACTTTAAATTGGCCCATGATTAAATCAAATTGGCCTATAAAAAATATAATTATGTCTCTCGACTTAATTTTTACACAGATATATCTAAAGATAAATTATTTTTTCCTTAAATCAGTACTTTTTCTATTTTTGGGGACAAAAGAGATACGATCGGACTTGTGAAAACAACCAAAAATTCAACATTGATTTTTCTACCAACACCGACTCCTTTTATTTTATTTTTGTTATTTTTGTTATTTTTGGATGGATTTTGGGGAGTAACCCAGAAATTGGGTTATGACATGCTCGATGAGCTTTATGGAGCCACTTATTTCACCAAATTGGATTTAAGAGCAGGATACCACTAAGTAAGAGTACATCGCCCAAATATTCATGAAACTGTTTTTTGTACTCACAATGGTCATTACGAATACATAGTTATGTCGTTTGGTCTTTTTAATGCCCTATCTACATTTCAAGCCATTATGAATTCCATATTTTGGTTGTACCTTCACAAATTTATACTTGTATTTTTTTATGATATTTTCATTTATAGACCCAATTAGATCACGCATCTTGAACATGTTAAAACAACTTTTGAAATATTGCGTCAAAACCAATTTTTTTTATCAAATTCAACAAATGTGCCTTCGATTACAAGAATTGGAATATTTGGGGCACATTGTGACTCCCCAAGGAGTCAGGGTGGATCAAAACAAAGTTTCAACTATGTTGAATTGGCCCCGTCCTACTAATGTTTTAGAGTTACGTGGTTCTTTATGACTTACATGCTATTATCAAAAATTTATCCGTAATTATGGACTTATTGCCCGACCTTTCACCAACCTTCTCAAGAAAGTCAACTTTGGGTGGCCAGAGGCAGCTGAAAATACATTCTAGGAACTCAAGGTACCCATGACTAGTACTCCAACACTGGCAATGCCCAATTTCCAGAAACCCTTAACTATTGAATCAGATGCTTCGGGCGACGGTAATGGAGCAGTTTTGAGTCAACAAGGGTAACCTATCGCATTCATGAGCCGAGCCTTAGGAACTATCAAACGGTGTTGGTCGGTGTATGCGAAAGAAATGTTAGTTATCATCCATGCAATCCAGACATGGAGACCATTTCTGCTGGGTCAGAAATTCTACATCCAAAGCGATTAGCACAACCTGAAATACTGGTTGGAGCAACGAATAACAACACCGGAACAACAAAAATCAATTCTTAATTAAGCAATTCAAGTTTGATTTTCTTTAATTTAGTCCTAGGAAATGTTTGATACTCTTTAATGACTTAAAATAATTATTTTAATTCTAGTCTAAATTAATTTATAAATTTAACTAAACTTTTAATCAGATTCATGATTAAATCAAATCAACATATTAAAAATATAATTAAGTCCTCAAACTTAATTTTTATAGAAATTTGTCCAATACTCATTTAAGTTAACCTTGAATTTGCATTACCTTTCACATTTAGGTCCTTTAAGGGTGCAATTGAGTTTCTAATAATTTCAAAGATCTAGTTTGGTTTCTCTATTTCTTATTTATGCATGCAAATCCCTCTCCAACCTGTTCTTACCACCCAATCGCTTGTCTTTTTGCGGTTCTTTGATTTTTCAACCTTTTTATTATTTTTAAAATGAAAAAGATAATTCTCGAAGAACCTAAAATCGGGTCGTGACACTTTCCTCATTCTCTTCTTATTTGGATTCTTTTGAGCTTGGGTCAAATAAAAACCAATTCGAAATTGAAGAGTTATTTTGAGATTAAGGTGTTAAGTTGAAAGGAGAGGGTGTGGGCTTAGATGAGATGAAATTAGAGACTCAATTAAAGTGTTAGTATAGAATCTAGGATTAAGTTCGAAGAAATGAAGCAAAAACGTGTCTAGTTCGTGCGAGTCGCCAAATTTAAGTGACGCATGCAGCCTCTTCAGCATCAGCGGGCCTCCTACGAGGTTTCGTCCCAAGACAACTCTTGCCGAAAATATCATACTCCTCATCCCATCAAAAGAAAGTGTTCGAAGAGGAGTACATAATTAGGGGTGTTTGAGAGTGTATTTGAAAAAAAATAAATTTTATTTATTTTTATTGTTTGTTTTAAGTTAATAAATTTTGATGTTCTTAAATTATTTTGATGTGCTGATGTCAAAAATAATTTAAAAAAATAAAAAAAATATCATTTTGATGTATTTCTGAAAAACAACCACAGGCACGCATGAGTTCATAAAAATACAGAGAGCATATACGCACGCGTTCATGGTTTTTTGGTGTTGCAGCAAGAGATTGTGCCGAGGCTAGCATATGGTAACCCGTGAAAGGAACTTGGTAATTCTATGTGCTGATCAAATTGTATTAGCGTGAGTGCCACAATCAATAGTGCCACATATCTTATTCGGAAAGGTGGGTGGAATAATCGCTGGACCTCATTTCCCAAAACGACTGCTGACATTTACTCAAAACCCATCAGCGAAAGCAGTTTCACACTCTCCTGTAGATGTATCATTTAAAAGTTTTAATGGGAAGTTGAAATTCTAAAACATGATTTATAGTGTTTTTTAATTATTTTGTTATTGATTTTTATCAAATAAAATAGGGATGGTGAGATTCGAACTCGTGATTATTGGGTTAACAAGACTGTGATACTATATCAAGCAACCATCTCACCTAAAAATTTAAATTGTTAAGTGAATTCCTATAATATAATTTATATTATTCTTTAACAATCAACCCATAAAAAAGAGTTTTGTTCACGCCTTTGAGAATCGACGCTGGATCAACAAGATTCTAATACCATATTAATAAATCATCTTACCTAAAAATTTAAATTATTAAATAAATTTTTATAATATAATTTATATTATTCTTTAACCATCAACCTATCAAAAAGAGTTATGTCACGCCTTTGAGAATCGACCGCATATAATCGTACACACCTACCAAGAAGAAGGAAACAAAAAGTAAAATGCTCAGACAGTCAGACCTTGCATGTATATAAACACATAACCCAGCCAGCCAGTTTTTCAACCACTTCAAGACATTCTTTGAGTGTACAGTGCGTCCATGCATGCTTGAGATCCAAATCAAAAGAAGCCCGAAGCAAAGATGATCGAGTGCGAAGATGTTTACAAGGTAGTGGTGGCCATGGCGCCACTCTATGTGGCTCTAATGTTAGGGTATGGTTCTGTGAGGTGGTGGAAGGTATTTACGCCAGAACAGTGCGGGGCCATAAACCGCTTTGTTTGCTATTTCACTCTCCCGTTCTTCACCTTTGAGTTCACTGCTCATGTTGATCCTTTCAAAATGAATTACCCGTTCATGGGCGCTGACGCTATATCGAAGCTCATTATAGTGGCTGTTCTCGCCGGCTGGGCAAGGTGGAGTAGCAAGGGAAGCTACTGCTGGTCCATCACCAGCTTCTCTCTCTCTACCCTGACAAATTCTCTTGTTGTGGGTGTGCCACTTATTAAAGCCATGTATGGGCCGACGGCAGTGGATCTTGTCGTCCAGTCGTCTGTGATCCAATCGATCATATGGTTTACATTGCTGTTGCTCGTATTGGAATTTCGTAGAACGGGGCTTGGTGTTTCATCCACCGATTCCGACAAGGATTTAGAAGGAAATGTAGACAGCGCGGTGATGAGCTCTAGACCTCCTTTCTGGTGCCTGATGAAGACTGTGGGAGTGAAACTTGCCATGAATCCCAACTCCTACGCTTGCATTATTGGTCTTGTCTGGGCTTTTATAGCCAACAGGTCTGTAAGAGTATCAAGCTTTCTGTTCCTTTTTTTTTTTTCTGAATCTGAATATGAATCTATTTATTTAACTCTGGATTTCCCTTAATTCTACGAATGCTTCTAGGTGGCGTTTGGAGATGCCGAGCATAATGGAAGGTTCTGTATTGATCATGTCCAAAGCTGGCACAGGAACTGCCATGTTTAGCGTGGGTGAGCCATTCATTTCTAGTTTGCTATGCTATTTATTTTATTATGAGTGCATAGGATATTAGTTATTCATTATCAATAAAGTTTCGATTTTCTAAATTATACAGTTAACCTAATTTTCATATGAACACAACCAAAAGATATGCATTCAGTGGTTTTGATATGTTGTTTTACTCATTCGAGGAGAACTTGTTGCTGAAGTTCATATTTTTTTAGATGTACTCTAATTTGAGGAGAGCTTTTAAATAATTTAATTTTAAAACTGAGTTAAGCAAATAGTTATGTTATGACTTTTCAAGTTTGATTTGTCATGTCGAGCTTAATATTATTTAAAAATGAATAAATAAATATAATGAAATTCATAGATAAATGTCTGTAGCCCTTCTCTGAAAAACGGCATCGAAAAGCCAACTCCATTAAAGACATCATTATCATCACATCTCAAGAACACTGAGAGACGTTCCACTATGAAAGAAGGTGTCGCGAAATATTTAGGTTTACAAATCAAAATTTGCTTCCATGCAAGTAAGTATATAATATATGTCTGTGGCAGACCGGAAGTGCAGTGGGTGGTTTTCATATGCTGACTGCCACAACTTCAACTTGTTATTCCCTGTAAATATATAAAGATTATTTTATTTTGCTGGCGAGGTTTTAATTATATTTCCCTGTAATTATCAAGAAAATATCTCATTTAAAATCTTAAATTTTTAGGTAAGGAGACTCCAAAATATAATTTATATTATTCTTTAACAAACCTCCTGAAATGAAGGCATTTTGAGCTTGAAACTTGCACAGACTCAGATAATCTTGTGCTTGATTTTTATTAAATAGAATAGGCGTGGTGAGATTCGAACTCGTGACCGTTGGGCCAACAAGACTCTGCTACCATATTAAAAAACAATTTCACTCGAAAGTTTAAACTCTTAGATGAAATTCCAAGATATAATTTATATTATTTTCTATCCCTAATAAACCACCGCACGTGCAGGGATCTTCATGGCTTTGCAGGAAAAAGTGATTGCCTGTGGCGCGAGTCTAACTGTTATTGGGATGGTTTTAAGGTTTGTAGCTGGCCCCGCGGCTATGGCTATTGGCTCACTCGCTGTGGGTTTGCAGGGCGACGTCTTACGCGTTGCTATCATTCAGGTGCGCACCCGAAAATGGGGTTTACTTTCTTTTATTACCGTGTGTGCTGTAATAACTTTCCCATGTGTTTTCTAGAATATTTGGAATGTTTTGATGGATTTCTCTAAATCTATCCATCTTAAAAGAATAAACGGTCTGGAACTATCCAAAATTAAAGACTCCCAATAAAAGCCGTTGATTCTCTCGCGATCATTTTGCAGGCTGCTCTGCCACAGGCAATTACATCCTTCATCTTTGCCCAGGAATACGGATTGCATGCAGAGGTGCTAAGCACAGCGTAAGTCAATCGCAGCTGTTATTTTATTTTATAGGAATTCTCTGAATTGTTTCGAATAAAAACGGAATAGTCACGATGCATAAATATTAATTGCGAGTCTTTGATTGGTTGATTTCTATTTCCTTCTTTCTACTGCAGTGTAATCTTCGGTACGATGGTGGCTCTTCCGGTGTTAATCGCTTATTATGCAATTTTAGAGTTTGTACATTGACCAGTCAACGAGGAATTGACCCGAACTCGATTTTTGTCTTATATTGTTGTGGTCATTAGCTATTATGCGACCAGCTTTTCTCTTCCAGTTAAAATAATATGATAATTAAGTTTGATGAGACGCCGATTACTTCTCTTCGGTATCCGGCAGGAGAGAGTTTTTCAGAAAATACAATCTCTGCCAAGAAGTTTGGGAAATCAGAGAACCAATCCCTACTGCAAAGCAAGAATCAAGTAAGGCAAAGAGGAGCACCCCAAGAAACATAATAATTTGTATGATTTTCTTACGGAGGTTCCTTTTTGCCATGTGATGTCAGATTCAAATCTTGCATCCATGGGGTTTTGTAAAACACATGATGCATTGAAAATAATAGTTTAGTTTTTTTTTAAAAAAAAGTTTCAAGAATCTCGTTAAATACTTTAGGGTCTTGTCGGTTTAAGCAAAAATTACTTGAAGGTCAACTTTTAGTTTTGAGGTTTGATCAACACTTGAAGGTTGGTTTATCATAAACCATAAGTTGTATAATTGTTTTGCCTCTAACAATAATCCACACAAATCACCTTATCATAATCTCCCAACACCATATTTTTACGAGAGAGAAAATTATTATTATGTCTCGAGTGTTAACTCTTTAGTTTCTCTACTCTACATCTCTATATAGGTGTATCTGATGTGTAAAATGTGTATAGTACATTAAGAAAAATACAATGCATAACATTATGTTTATAGAAAAAACCTAAAATCTTATGTACATGTGTATTGAATAAATACAATAAAAATATAGTGTCAAAATTATAGTAATAAATCTGAGTACAAGAAAAGCGAAAACTTTCTTGAAGTGCTCTTCACATACACAAATCTCTTAACAGTCAAATCTAAATCTTGTTCTTGTTTAGGATGAGGAGATATTCTCACTAGTCTAAAAGTTTATCGTGTGAGATGTTGACTTGATTTGATTTGATGAAGGGCTTAAATTGAGTTGTTAGAGATTGTTCATGCGAGCTCAAGAGCATTAATCATGTGATATCTTAACTTGATTTGATTTGATTTGATTTGATAGAGAAAGAGACTTCAATCCTTCGTTTCATTGGCTTGATTTGATGAAGATTATTCACACGAGTTTGTAAGCTTTAATAATCTGATATGTTGACTTGATTTGATTTGATGAAGGAAAGGACTTCAATTCTTTATTTTCTTGGCTTTATTTGATGAAGAAAAGGACTTTGAACCATTTCTTCCTTGATGTACTTGAATTTCTTTGAGAGAACTACTAAGTATTTGTGTTTGGTCTTTAGTCTCTGCTTATTGTCCTTATTGTGCTCTTTTTTTGTTGTTGTGGATTTTCTTTGTATGCCTCCCTCTTTGATGGCTTTGTTGTCTATTAATAGATAAGTCAAGTGCAATCTTATCTGAAATGTTCTTTGACTAAAAGATATTTTAGGAAAATTGATATAAAAATTACTTAAAATACCCTTAACTTGAAGGATATTAAAGTAAAAACCATAAAATGTATTTGGATTTAGGTTATTATAATTTTAATTTGGTCTTAAACCTAGTAAATTTAATTTGGTCTACACCTCATAATTTTAATGTATACACTTTATTCATGGTAAAAAAACATTCCTATAAAAAATATCATATATATTATTTCATGACAGTTTTAGAAATTTACGCAATCAAGTCCATACTTAATTTTTCTAGGTCAAAGATTATAATCCCCTGTATTAATTATATTTTTTCCTTTATTTTTTTAAACTTGTTTATAATCAAGTGTTACTTTATCAATCATCTAAGAATAACTCTTCACCAATGATTCTCAATGTGCATAACCATTGAATTTCTAATATGTTGGTCTAAATATAAATCATAATATTAGTCACGATAGAATTAAATAAATTAAATAACATGACTTATTACCAAATGTCCTAAATTGATTGGTTTAAATGTGAAGATCAAATTTAATGTCTAGCAGTATAACATTATCCTCTAAATATTAGAAAATCTATGTATGGTTTGACTTAACCTTTTAATGAATAATTTCTTAGTGTAACTTTTATCCCTTCATCATTAATGTTCTAATTTTATCCCTTTATAATTTTATCCCTTCATCATTAATGTTCTAATTTAGGTATTTTAACATACAATGTGTATATTCTATCAAATCATATTTATTCAAAACACCATTATCATTTATATTTTGAATAAGATTTGAAACCCTTTTTCAAATATCATTTCATCTTGTTCAAGGTTTCACAATTAATATTATTTCAAAACATATAGAAAAGTTTTTTTTTTAATTCACTTAGAGTGATGATTCATCTCTTGATTGCTCAAATATCTCAATCTATTTTATGTTATACCCAATAACTACCGTTTTGTTATCCTTGATTAAGGCAATCATTTACACAATTGTCATGTGAGTCCATCCATAGAAATGTATAAAATCTTCAGGTACCTATATATTAGTTCCAATTATCTTTTATACCTTAACTGATGCGAACCTCTTGATTATGTGGTCAAACAACTCTTATCGAAGATGACACTTCCCCAAGAAAGCTAAAAATCAGGTTTGAAAAGTGTGACAAGATGATAACATATCCCAAGGCACCAACGCTACTGGAATTGAACTGAATGACCCCACAAGATTAGTTATATCGTGATAAGTCAAATTTGATCTTTGTCACATCAAAGAAAACGTGTTGCATCACGCAAAACACAAGTTTATTTCATTAATCCATGGCTGCTAAGCTTGTAGCATACAATGAACTTATATAATATATCAAATAACCTTAATAAATCCCTATATATGGGCTGCTTTGATCTCACTTACAAAATTGATCTAAATATGTAATATAATCCAAGAATTAATAAGAAATAATAAAAAGAATAAAAATATGAAATTAATATCCTAGATATGTTAGTATCAGATTTGTCATCCCTAAGAAGTCCCAAATACATTAGAAAATCTGATATGATCCCAACATCTTAATTAACCCAAACCAACTTTAGACCCTATGTGGTCCAAACTCATATTTATTAATATAAACCAAATAAGACTCAACATACACTCCAAATAAGCTTTCTTTGTTGCCCAAAAGGAATTGATTAACAAAACTCATAGCGCCCATTATGATCTATATCGCAAGGTCTTCCCTAACTCCAACTAATATGAAATTTCATCCCCATATAGGATCATAACTCTGGAAACGTTTGGTAAAGTTTTAGGACAATCCAACTGTTAGATATGGAGATATGCTCAATCGAGTATCACTAGACAATATGGAACTTTAAGTCAAAGTCTGGAATTGACCATGTCTACATCGTATCATTCTCTCCCTTTTCAAGAAGATTCTCCCTCAAATCGTTAATAGGATCATTAGCGATTGATAAAAGTTTCAAATGAGAACATCATACTAACCACTTGTGATTATATTTTTGAATGATAACCATAATGTCTCTTCTTCGTCTTTCATTCTCTTGGCGTTGTACTTTATTTTCCCGTGAATTTTGAGTTTATAGAATTTTATTTTACTCTTGTCAACTTCCCATTTTAAAACCCTCAAACCATTACTTAGTTTTTCACATTCTTGAGCTTGAATCCTCCTGTGTTCCCTCTCCATTACTGAATGCATGACTTAAATAAAAAAAGATGAAGACACAAGAATAGAGTTTACGGTAGGAAGAACACAGATTTAGATTCGAATGCAAATTTGACTTTTGTTAGGACTATAATTGATTGAAAACAAAAGAAATATGAAAGTGATAAAAATGACTCAAACAACAACCAAATATCTCAAATATGATGATAATATATTGGCAAAAAACAAAATCAATAGAAACAAAACAAATTTTGAAAACTAGCACAAAACAAACTTGTTACAACAAGACAAAACCTGATTCTGGATCCTCAAGAAAAAAATATTTGAATTACATCAAATTTTATATATGTTTGTATCGGGACCCCAATAATTAGATTATAAATTTTGAGTGGATTCCGGGTTGATTTCATATATGGACATAGAACTGACTCAAAACCCCCCCTTCAAAACCCGAATTTGGAACCTATATTGATGCGATCCAACAATTAAAGAATCCATTAGAGGTTCAAGTTGGTCCGGTTACGAGGCTCAGGGCTAAGAAGTTGAAAGAAACCTTTAATGGACTTCTTCAAGATACATGGGCTATGGTGGACTTTAAGAGGATTTGTAATAATACAGATCAAACCTTGATTAATCTGATATTTGTTCAAGACAGGCTTGTTGGTGGAACCAAGACCATGACATAAGGATTGGAACCAACTAATTTGAAACTCTTGATTATGTGGTCAAGTAACCCACATCGAAGATGATACTTCCTCAAGAAAGCCAAAAATCAGGTTTGAGAAGTGTGCCACAATGGAAACATATCCCAAGACACCAATTGGAATTGAATCGAATGACATCACAAGTTTAGTTATACCTTGATAAGTTAGATTTGATCTTTGTCCCAAGAAAAAAACTTTTTGTGTAACATCCTCTTCTCTAGGAGACAAACAAGTAATCTTATTAATACTCATTCGCCAAGAAAAGATGATGTAATTATTTTTTATTTTTTCTACATATATATATATATATAAGGTTTCACTAAAATTTCTATCGAAATTTCAGCAAAACCTCCCCTGTACTAGCGGATCCCAAATTTTTGATGTATAACATAACCTTTAATTCAATCTTGACCCAATCATCCAGGGTCTACAAAAGCTTAAACATCATCCTCATCACAACCACAATAAATAAACCATACATTTAACAACAACCAACAATTTGCACGAGAGTTAATATAAATCCAGTCACATTTAATAGAATATGACAAAACAAGTTAATTTTCTTACATTCCAATCTTTTCCAAAAACAGTGATTATACATATTAGTTTACCAACATTTAATTTATACAAAATACTATTGGATACAAAAGTAACTAAGAAACAACAGCTTTATGCATGACGTGAAGATGATGGACCTGAAATGAAAATACAAGATAATTCCATAAACAAAATTTGAAAAAAAATAATATTGAAGTTATTAAACCCACGGTATGCAATAATCAGCATAGCTATTTGAAACACAAACTAACTTCCGCACTTACGTATTGTTGATACTAAGTACTGTTGATACCCTTATCACCCTATCGGCATTAGAAATCAAAGAAGATCGCTTCCTGGGTCCCTAACATACCTACTTATATATATATATATATTTCAAATTTAAACATATATGAATGTGTATTAAACATTGCACCGCAATCCTTTTAATCCGAGATTCTAACATACACTCGATGTATATGAGCCTGTGCATGGTGATCCCCATCCCTAGGATCTTGACATACACTGAATGTATGATAGTCATTCATGATGATCCCCTTATCCGGGATCATAACATACACTAAAATGTATGTTAGCCATTTTGGTGATCCCTTTATCCGAGATCGTAGCATACACTAAATGTATGCTAGCCATCACCATGTTTTGTTAATGATATTTTCAAACTTCCCTGACACACATGCCTTAAATATTCTTACTGATAAAACATATCTTTTCAAACTTCCACCAAAGCTTTAAGCATAATTCACATATTTTTATTATGAAAATTGAATTAGAAATGTAGGCATGAATCACCTACCTGCTGTGAATGCTCTGCTCGTGGTCCCTTGTTGTTGTTGTTGCATCACACTCGTGGTCCCTCCTGTAATTACAGGAAATTCTCATAAATCATTTTCAACCACCAATACATTTCCTAATAACCACACCAAAACAATCCAATATACCTTTAAATTTTTTTTCTTTCATTTTTATTTTTTATAACAACTTTTGCAATCAAAATATCATTATAAACACCCATTTTTTTAACATAACTTGTTTCTTTTCCTTTAACGCGTATAACTTCATTGCTTCACGACTTCCCACTTCTTCTTTTATCTCCTCTCAAAGTTGCCAGCAGAGGTCAGATTTCAACCTTTGTCCATTATTTTCAGTATAACATGAGTTATAGAACTCTGTTTTGTACAAAATTGATCTCGTTGGAAAGCTAACTTATAGGTTTACAGGTCTTATAAGGGGAGGAGTACCCGATTCTGCCCCCAACATTGACAAAAGCCATCACAAATGTGGCAGACCTATTGTTCTACAGAGTCTGCTCTGCATAGTCACATTCGGTGACCCTTAACTAGAGCTATAAATTCCAAATTAAATCAAAATAGTTTCTTTGGATGATACACATCCATAAATGCAACTCCTATGAAGGAAACCGATCTTAATTCCCTTGTTTTCTCACTCAAATTATCTTTGAAAGTCAAGAAATGAATCTGACCAATTGTTAACTTCTGCATCATTTACATTTGACCAAAACTTGGCCTTGGGAAACAAGAATTCCCTCATTCTTTTCATGCTCAATCATTCATTACACAAACATTCACACCGAACACAACATATACAATAATTATTTTGAAAAACACATAATCTTTTCCTCCTAATTACTGCCCTCAATGGCTAGCCATGGTCTTTCCTAGGGGCCCCGCCTTTCCTTTCCATTTGTCTTGCCAATTAGCTCTCATATTATCCCATTTTTATGCCACATTCATCAATTATACACAATTCCACATTTCCCCCAAAACTTTTCAAGAACCCTAACCCAAATCTCATAAAGAAAATCATGTAATTTAACCATAAAGTCAAGAATCTTTTATGCATATAAGAAACACCATACCAAGGATAATTCAAGATCCTAATAGCTTGTGAAATCACAATCACCTCCTCCCTTCTTTTTCCTCGGGCTGCTACCAGCCCAATGCTCCTTTTTTCCCTCCAATTTCTTCTTCCAATAATACTCCAAATCCTTGTGTTTTTTATGTTTGAATGTTTTGGTAATAGTTAATCTCACTTTCATTTTGAAATTATTCTTCAATTGGGTAAGAAAAATATCAAAATATCCCTCCCTTTCTTCCCCTCATTCTGCTGGACATAAGAGAAATGAGAGGGGTATCTATACCACTCAATTTCTCTTATTGCACGTAGGCCTTCATTTCCTTTAAATGTTTTCTTTTTACCCCACATCTTCTCTTCTTATAATTTAAATCATAATATTTATATTTATTTCAATTCCACCCCCGTCAACCTATTTTATTTCTCTTTTAATTCATTCCTTTAATTTAAAACTAATGTCAATTAATTCCAAGTTAAAAATTACAATATCACAACTATTTCGTCCAGATGTTATATCCAAAATTTATGAATTCTCATTTTATTTAAATTTGTTCGTGAATTCTTCCACTTTTATTTATTTATTTATTTTTGTTTATTTAGTTTATAATTTACACCTACATTTATTTCTCGGGGTTTACATCTTGCATCATGCAAAACACAAGTTTATTTTATTAATCCATGGCTGTTAGGTTTGCAACATGCAATTAACTTATATAATGTTTCAAGTAACCCTAATGGATCCTCTTATATGAGCTGCTTTGATCCCATTTATAAAATTGACTCAAATATGTAATAATAATCGATAAACTAATAAGAGAATAATAAAAAGAATAAAATATGAGATTAATTTCCTAGATACACTAGTATCAAATTGTCATCTCTAAGATGTCACGAATAGACTAGGAAACCTAATCTGATCTCAACATCTTAATTAACCCAAGTCAACTTTGGACTTCATGTGGCCCAAACTCAAATTCATGAATATGAACAAAATAAGACCCAACATACACTCCAAATAAGCTATTTTTGTTGCCCAAAAGGAATTGAATCATAAGACTTGTAGAGCCTGTTATGATCTATATCGCAAGGCCTTCCCGAACTATGATTGTTATGAAATTTCATCCCCACATAGGATCATAGCCCTGGAAGTGTTTGGTAAAGTTTTAGGACTATTAGATATGGAGATATGCTCAATCTAGTATCACTGGACAATATGAAACTTTAAGTCGAAGCTCAGATTTTTTATGCAAAATAACCTCAAATCAAATATGTGTTTTTCACTAACAAGTCGATGATCTTATTTGTGTATAAGGAGTCTTACTTAAATACTAACAATCTTGATTATATTGTTCCTAATGTGATTTTTTCTTTATTGAAGGAGTATGATGATGTATTCCCTGGAGACATCTTTAGTGGATTTCCGCCAATAAGAGAAATTGAGCATCAGATTGACCTTATACCTAGAGCGTCGATTCCTAATCGTCCAGATTATAGAAGTAATCTCAAGGAGACAAAAGAGATTTAAGGACAAGTATAATAGTTGATCATGAAGGGGTACATTCATGCTAGTATGAGCCCTTGTGCTATGCAGTGCTACATGTGGCCCACAAAAGATATAACTTGGACGATATGTGTTGATTGTTACGCCATAAAAAAATATAATGATTAGATGAAAGAAGGTGATTGGTTTTGGGTGCATATGGGCAAGGAGAGATTTTCGACTGAAAGAAAGTCAAAGTTACATCCGCGAGGAGATGGGCCTTTTCAAATCTTGGAAAGGATAAATGACAATGCATATAAAATTGATTTGCCAGGTGAGTATGGTGTAGTGTTACTTTTAAAGTTTTTTATCTTACTTTGTTTTATGTAGGTGATGATGATTCGAGGTCGAATCCTTTTAAAGAGAGAGGAGATGATGAGGACCAGCCCAACACCAAGCGTAATCACATAAATGACCTATTGGTAGTGCCTAGTGGGCCTATTACAAAAGTTAGGGCAAAGAGACTTAAAGAGACATTGAATGGGCAAGTTCAGAGGACATGGAGTAAAATAGACCTCGAGGGACAAAGGACACCTATGGAACTTAAAAGGCAGCCTTTAGTTTATCTGATCCAAGTCCAAAAAGTGTCCCATTCAAGTTCTCAAAAGGGCTAATGTGTGAGGCCCTATGACAACCTTAATTTAGGTTTAATTTTCCTAATATGATATGGCATCCAAGTCTAGATTATTTCCTAAAGACGAGAGGACTTTTAACATTCAAAATAAGAAATTTCATAGTCTAGGAAGGAAACCTAAAAGTCGACAACATTATAGACCAAATTAAAGAGACATTGAATGGGCAAGTTCAAAGGACATGGAGTAAAATAGACCTAGAGGGACAAAGGACACCTATGGAACTTAAAAGGTAGCCTTTAGTTTATCTGATCCAAGTCCAAAAAGTGTCCCATTCTAGTTCTCAAAAGAGCTAATGTGTGAGGCCCTATGACAACCTTAATTTAGGTTTAATTTTCCTAATATGATATGGCATCCAAGTCTAGATTATTTCCTAAAGACGAGAGGACTTTTAACATTCAAAATAAGAAATTTCATAGTCTAGGAAGGAAACCTAAAAGTCAACAACATTATAGACCAAATTAATATTCTTTATCTTATTTTTATGTGGCTACAACTTAAATTTTTTATTTTAAATTTGTATTTTGTGTCTTAGGATTAATAAACATCGATTAGGCTTAGATAATTAGGGATTTGAGTCTGATTGTAAGTGAGCTTTATACAAGTCCACATCTTTGGGTTTTCTAGGGTTTATCTTAGGTTAAAAACAAATATGTAACCTATGTAATATTTTTTGCTTAATGATATTCAAATTATGGCTGCAACATTGTGTGCTTGTCAGGTGAGAATTCTCTCTTCCTTGGTTATCTAAAGGACTAAAAATGACTTATCGAGGCTCAACTGACTTCGTTATGTCAATTGATACTTCTCGTTCATGAATTTCTATTTGTTGGGTGGGGGTTCAAATCCAATATTGTTGGTGTACAAGTTATATTGGTGTCACACTCCTATCAAACCTGATTTACTTGGCTTTCTAGGAATTGGTGTCTTTACGTACGCGTTGCTTGACGGTGTAATCACGAGGTTTACATCATTAACTTATGAACATAGTTGCTTCTTTTCATGAAGTAAATAATATAATATATATCATGATTAAAAACTCTAAGTAAGGTTTAGTCTTAATAAAGTATTGACCAATAATATTTTGATGCAAAAGAAATCCTTATAATTAAATCACTTAATAATTTATTTTGCATAATATTTTTGTTCCAAGAACTTTAACTTTATTATAAACTCACTTATTAAACGTAAATGAATGTTAAAGAAAAAAAAATTATAAATAAAACTATATATTTTATATGAACAAAGTCAATGTCATATGTAACTAAATGATATAGAATGTACATTAATAATCTCTCACTTGCATTAAAATCAATCACTCATGTATCTAGTTTCATATGGCTCCATATAGTTCTACTAGGACAATGCCTTGGTAAAATGATATATAAGATTGTCATTAAGGAGTATTTGCTTCATCATTATATCTTTTTTATTGTTCATCTAATCAGATGAAATCACCTAAATGCATGTTTTGTATTGATTGATAGGGTCATTTGACCTAAGGTAATAATTCTTGAACCATAAAGAAATTCCATAAAAATGGTAAATTAGACACTCCTACCAAATACACTTGAACCGTGTGATATACAACGACATATACATGCATTATTTTTGCCTATAAATAAAACGGTTTGCAAGAACAAAAAGACCCGAGCTAGAGAGACAAAATACAAAAGAAGAGAAAGACACAATTTTTTGGTGGAACTAGAAAGACTAAACCCACCATCCATAGCTTGGGCGACGCCACAATCGGTTCAAAGCCGCAGATCAATGTTGCTGTGCTTTCTGTTTTTTCTAGAAGACCAAGTAGTTGACGAGGTCTCAGAACAAAAGTGCCTTTTCCTCGAAAATGTTATTCTTAAAATATTCAAAGTGCTAGATTTTTTTTTAAATAATGGCATGCAATTCCCAACAACATATCTCTAGGTCTACTAAAACCAAATGGTTAGGGTGGTATAGTATTAAAAAGTTTGAGTGGTGTTGTGCTAAGATAGTATATATGTTTCAAAACACCATGATCAATAAGTGGAGAGACTTGGTGGATGCTTTTATAAAGCAATACAAATTGAATATAAAAGTAATACGAGACCGTTTTCCCTGTAGAACATGAAGAAAGGTCCAAATAAGTAGTCTATCAGTGAGTATGCCTACGAAGTAGTCGCCCAAAATTTATCCATCGTTGATTAGAAAAAAAATGTACTTTTTTTTATCTATCTTCATAGTTCCTTATAGGAAACCTCTCCACCCTTTTTATTTCCTTTGGGTTAGATGTTGTTTAAACGACCATTATGTAGTGGACAAATCTTTTACATTCCATTAAAACCTCTTTAACTCACCAAACGTGCGAGTCATATCGGTGTTATTAAGCATAAACACCAATTCTTTTCGAAATCATATTATATAGAAGTAAAAAAAGTAGACTGTTCATTATAATATCTAGAGCTGGTTATCTAAAGCAACCATCAAAGATACAGGCCATTATGTAGTGTAAATTTTGTTGCGAATTAGGATACGATGTTGATGACTAAAAGGAATTTCATCATGAGATTAAAACTATGTTGATTATAGGAATGCTACATGTTAAAGTTATTATGATACCATCTAGGCTCAGACTTTATTGTAAAATTTCCTATTATCCATTTTCATGCTATTAAGCATAACTCCATATCAAACTGTTGGATTGAGTTGAAACTTTACTATTCCAAAGGTATTGTCTATGATGAGGTAAAATTTCAGGTCAATTAGAATTCAAAAAGGTCTTTCAATAAAGATCAAAATAGGTTGTATGAATTTTGTAATTTACTTCCTTTTTTGACTTGAGGACTTTCTATTTGGCAAGGATTTTTTTTTGACAAAGATGTGGCAACTTGCTTTATGGATTTCTTACGGTTCAAGTTCAACCTTTGATTTTTTATATTGAGCATTTAATTATATGTTTGATATTGGTTGTTGATACAATTCAACCTTAGCTTTTCATGATGCATCTTTACTTATAGATGCATTCAGTCATATTGAGGCTTTTATGGATGATAGGTTGAACCCATTTCTTTTAGTGGCAATTCAGCCAAATCAGAATAAGATATGCATGAGATATTTTTAGGTAGCAAATAAAGTTTATTTGAAATGTATTTTTGGTCTCATTTGGTTAACATTAATCAATATGGTTTGAACACATTTAGTCCAAATTATTTTGGGCTAATTAAGAAGTTGGGATCAAATCAAATTTCCTAGTCTATTTGGAACTTCTTAGGGATGAGAAATTTAATTCTAGCATATCTAAGATATTAATTTTATATTTTTATTATTTCCCTCTTAGTTTTTGGGTTATTATTACTTATTTGGGTTTATTTTATAAGAGCGCTCAAATCATCCCACATATAGGGATCCATTATGGTTATTTGAAGCATTATATAAGCGTTTTATATGTTACAAAGCTAGAAAACCATGGATTTAGGAAATAAACTTGTGTTTTGCATTATGCAACATGTTTTTTTGTTCAATTCTAATAGTGTTGACTTATCAAGGTATACATAACCTTATAACATTATTCGATTGAATTCTAATAGTGTTGGTACCTTGGGACAAGTTTCCATTATGTCATACTTCTTAAGCCTTATTTTTGGATTTCATAGGGAAATATTCTCTTTGTTGGGGGTTGTTTAACCATGTGATCAAGAGGTTCACATCAGTTGTTGATTGAGAATGAAGGTAAAACAAGAGGACTGAACAAATTCAGTAAGTATGATGACATTTGTATGGAAAATCCAAAGAAACAACCCAATGTTTATGCTAGAGTGGGTGAGGTTAGATCTGTATTTTTCACTAACAAGACAATGATTTTATTTATGTGCAAGGATTCTTGTTTTAATACTAAGAAGATTGTCTATTGTGTATCTAGTGTGGCTTTTTCTTTATTACAAGATTTTGATTATGTATTTCTTGATGATATTATTAGCGAATTACCACCATTAAGGGGGACAGAACATTAAATTAATTCAGTAGTCGGAACTTCAATTCCTAACCAAGTAGCCTATAAAAGCAATATTAAGTAGACGAAAGAGCTTCAAAGAAAGTTGATAGAGAAGGGGTACATTTCTAAGAGTATGAGCTCGTGTGCTATACTCATATACTTGTGCCTAAAAAGGATGGACCATCAAAGATGTGTTGATTGTCAAGGCATCAATAAAATAATGGTAAGTATAGAAATCATATTCCTAGGCTTAATGACATGATATATGAGTTACATGGATCTTATATTTTTTTCTAAAATTGACTTGAAAATTAGGTACCATCAGATTAGGATGAAAGAAAGTGATGAGTGAAAAACCATATTTAAGACTAAGTATAATTTGTATGAATGGTTAGTAATGTTGTTTGGACTTATAAATGCACTTGGTATATTTATATGTTTGATGAATCATGTGTTATATGCAGTTATAAGTAAGTTTGTGATTGTGTATTTTGATAACATATTGATTTATAAAAAGATCTTATTTGAGCTACTTGATTATTTTCATAATGTGTTTAATATATTGCATAGTGAGAAATTGTACACTAATCTTAAAAAATATACCTTTGCATGGAAAAAATTGTATTTCTTGGTTATGTTGTAACTACACAAGATATCAAGATGGATGAGTAGAAAGGGAAGGTCATCTATAATTATCCTACACCAAAATCAGTAAGTGAGGTAAGGAGTTTTCATGGGTTAGCTAGTTTTTTAGCCATTTTTTTAATGATTTTAGTACATTAATTGCACCCTTGAATGAAGTTGTTAGAAAGTCAATTTGGTTTAAATAAGGGGAGGAACAAGAATTGACTTTTGTTCTTTTGAAAGAGATATTATGTTTTGCACTTGTTTTGATTTTACTTGACCTTAGAAAAACATTTAAAATAGACTATGATGCATCTAGAATAGGAATGGGCATTGTTTATATGTAAGATCGATCACCCATTGCCTATTTTAGTTATGGATTAAGTGGAGAAACATTGAACTATCCCAGTTGTACAAAGAACTTTATGTGTTGGTAAGAGCACTTGAGATATAACATTATTATTTATAGCCAGAAGAGTTTGTAATCCATTTAAATCATGAGTCCTTGAAGCATTTAAAAGGACATGGTAAGTTGAATAATATACATGCAAAATGGGTTGAATTCATTAAAATATTTTCTTATGTAATCAAGCATAAGCAAGACAGAGAGAACATAATGGTTGCTACATTTTCAGGCATACATGTTCTTCTAAATGTTGCGATGTCGCACAAATTAATTATCCTAGCTTAAAACACAACATATAAGATCTGCAATTTGGGGGGGGGGGGGGGTTGGAAGTTGTCTAGTCTATAGCAAAAGAAAATAGAAAATTGTCAAGCAAAAATTAAATAAAACCAAAATATATCAAGAAAACAAAAATTGGTTGCAATTAAACATCCACCTACAGAAATCAGAACTGAACTGGTCATGGAAAAGAAACATCAATTTATATTATTAAACTCAGTTGCTTCACAAGTTCACATACCACAACTCCGGTTTTGATATCAAACTTAGCAATAGATTGTCTACAATAATAACTTAGAGTCCGCTCTAGTAATTAAAATAAACAATCATAGGAAAAATAAGCATAAGAGAACAAACATATTCATCATATAAAGTTAAAAAAAAGTAAAATAGATCTCACAACTCTTGAAATCTGAAAGTTTTTGTGTCCTTGCAACCAAGAAAAAGAGTTCATTCTAGCATGTTTGTTGAACAACTAATCAAAAAGAAGAAAACATGATTTTAGGTTTTTGGAGGAGAAGGGGTGTTTTTTCATCTTCTACTAGTCAGTCACCCTCCCTATTCTTTCCTTTCTCTATTTCTTTTTATAGCCTAGGAAACCCTAATCCTACTTTACAATATTGTCCTCCATTAAAGAAATAGTGTTACATTGAAATACTTCAATAACTATTTTCCTAAAAAAGAGAAATAACCTGGCATGAAATCTTCAATCTTTGACTTAGAGGAAATAAATTGCCAAAATAAAAACTTGGATGTAGTCTAGGTGTTTCGGAATGCAATTTGGACTTGTTTCTTCACAAAACATGTTTGCTGGCAAAATTTAGTTGTCATCTTTGAAATTCATATGTTCATCCTATGACATCATTTTGGGCTAAATGTGTAAAATTGATAGGTCTTGGCGTCAGGAATCCTAAAAAATTGGGTTTGCATCAATCAAAATTCTATAGCTCTATCTTTTTAAGTTGGAATGACCAAAGGTCAACACTAGCAGATTTCGAGATTTGATTTTGAAGGCTGCGATTTCCATGCTCTATACAAAATATTGATTGATGGTCAAGTCTGTCAATTACCTCTAATTTACTTCTTTTTGCAACTTTCATCCAAAAAAGCCTTCAAAACAAAAAAAACAGAGAATATCAAGGTATTTTATATAAAAGAACATAAGTAAAATACTAGTTAAATGTGGGTGAAGCTATTGAATAATATGGTTCCATCACTAAACACCATAAATACTACATTACTAGGCTTTGAATATGTGAATGAATTGTAGGTTAATGATTATGACTTTGTCGAGATTTATAATGCATGTGGACATTTGACTTTTGATAAGCTTTATTTGATGGATGATTAGTTGTTCAAAGAAAATAAATTATATATTCCTACTATTTCTTTGCGTGAATTATTTGTTCATGAAGCATATGTGAGTGGTGTAATGAGTCATTATAGGGTTGCAAATACTTTAGATGTATTGCATGAGAATTTTTATTGGTCAAAGATGTAAAGAAATGTGTAATGAATTTGTGAACAATGCAATGCATCTAAGAAAGAAAAATCTACAATTTAACTACTTAGTTTGTAGACGCCATTGTTTGTATCTACTAAATCTTGGGTGAATATTTCTATGGACTTTGTTTTAGGCTTACCTAGGTCAAAGAAAAGTAGACACTCAATTTTTGTTATTGTTGATAGGTTTTCTAAAGTGGTGCACTTCAATGAATATCATAAGACAGATGATGCATCTTATATCGTAGACTTATTCTTTAGGAAGGCTGTACATTTGCATGACATTCTTAGGAGTATAGTTTATGACCATTTTCATAACCCATTTCCAAGTTATTCCTACAAATGACTCAAAACAAAACAAAAAAATAAAATTAAAAGGGGCTGACGTGGTGAAAACAAATCAAGTTGGAAATCTTGAACGGATTTGAGAACCAAATCATACCTCTATTGTCCCAAAACTAGAGGAATATACAGATTCAAGGCTAAAAAAAAATTATTGGATAAATTTGTATAAAAATTAAGTCGAAAAGCATAATTATATTTTTAATAGGCCAATATGATTTAATCATGGGCCAAATTAAAGTTTAATTATGCTTAGAAATTAATTTAGGGTCCAATTGAAAGATTTAATCAAGTGGAAGGGCTTAATTATACTTTAATTGGGTCAAATTAATTTATTAAGAGCTTAATTGGTGAAAAAATTAAGTTTGGGAGCCTAATTTGGATTAAATTGAGAAGATTGAAATTTTTGAAGACAAAATTTAATTTTTACCGAGTTAATTGATTGATATTTGGCATAAAACTGTAATAAAACAAAAATTTTGGGGTCAATTAGGAGCAAAATTGAAGAAAACATGAGACCAAGGATTAAAATGAAAAGGCGCGTAAATTTAAGGGATCTATTGAAGTTTGATTGGAGATAAAATTAGAGCAATCATAAGATAAAAGACCAAATTGAACTTTGTTAGAGCAAAAAAAGGACCTGACGACATGTCCTTTGATCCAGTAGAGGTGTCCAGACGACACGTCGTTTGGCCACCATTCATTTTCTTACCCAAATTTTCATTCAAAATCTTGCTTTGGTATCAACTTTGTAGACGCATTTAATGCCTTTATCCTTCATCAAATTTAACAAAACATGCACAAAAATGATCCCCTTATTCTTGACTATACCAGCGAATGGTCATTTCTGGTTGATTGACACCACTCATGTGTTGGTTCAGCCCCAAAATGGACAACTCAGACCACCTACTATAACTATCGAATTTGACAATTCATGACACCTCCTTCGACCTAACGATTGCGATGGTTCCGCTTTAAACCAATAGCTGAAATTTTATTCTAGTATAAACTTTATTACCCTCTTCCTCCATCTATAAATAGAAATGAAATCTATGGCCTAAAAGGGGAGAACTCATAAGCCAAAATTAAAGAAAAAATAACCTTCTTGATTTTTCTACCAAAAAACTTATTGTCATAACCCAATTTTTTACTCTATATTTTTTAATATTTTTGCATAATTTTTTTTTGTATTTTTAACTTCATCTCAAAAAATTGATTTAAAAAAAAACCCTACTCTGTTGATTTTTTTTTTCATGTCACTCTTGTTTTCACTCAAAATTAGTTTTTTTCACTCCAATAAACTCATTATGCTTTTTACCCCATAACTTTTTTTTCTAGTTCTTTCAAAATTAAAAATTGAACCAATCAAATTTTAATACTATAACAACATATTCAAATTATGACTTGACATTGGTTATAACAAAAATACTAACGAAGTTACCAACAAATATATTTTGTCAGTAATTATGTTGGTAAATATTGACGGATTGGTGGGTGGAATTATAGTGGCAATTAAAAATATATGGAGTATGATGATGTGATATTCTTACCAATAGAACTACCTATGCATTTATCAATGGATATATTTAATCAGTAATTTCATTGGTAAATAACAATGGATTGGTGGAAGGAATTACAGTAGGATTCACAAATAAATGAAGTATGATGGTGTTGCATCGTTATAGATAAAACTACCTACAGATTTACAAACAAATATATTTTGTTGGTAAATTTATTGTTGATTGTTTAATTTATGACTTGGTCATCAAACCTACTTTCTGCCTCCCCTTTTTCTCTAGCCATCCTCTCCCCCTAATTTCATCACAGTTAAACCTCTCATAACATGTCCAACAACCACAAGATTAAGTTTATGAGCATTTGTGTTCTAATTCAATATTTTTTAGTATTCTCCACTTTGAGTAAGCCTATCTACCATATTTAAAAAAAATCATTTTAATATGTTAATATTTTGCATAGTTTTGAAGTATATTGATTTTTTTGGGGTGCTTGTTTTTTCTTTTATAGTTTTATATCATATAAATTTATTGTATGAATTTATGATGTGTACATGTTACGATTTGTTTTAGATTATGTAATTTTGTATTTGTTTAGTTAATATATTTAATTAATACATGATTATTGTATATAGATTTAGTATAAGTAATGGATGATCGTTCATGGATGTATCGTAAATCACCCGAAACATTAGTGAAGGTGGTATTATATGTCTATGTAGCTGGTGTGAAAACAAATTGTTTATTAATCCAGATGCTGTAATAATGCATCTCCCACAAAAAGGTTCATATAGGAATATCTGTGTTGGTATGCATGTGATGAAGAATTTGTTCCTCACCAGATCATAGGAGAAAGGATGGTTGGTTCGACTTTTAGTTCCAGCAATGTGCATGTAGTTGTGGATACCAATAATAATTTTATAGGAATATGGTTATGGATACAATGAGAATGAACCAAAGTTTTGTAGGTGAATGCCTAATACTAGATAAAGAACCCAATGTAGACGCGACCAAATTTTTTGATCTTCTAAAAGATTGTGATGAACAATTATGGGATTGTTACACAAATCACCATAAATTATCAGTTGTCACATACTTGTTTATGATTAAGTCAAATTATGGGTTGAGTTAGGCCGATTATGATAAAATTGTTGAATGTGTAAGAAGCATTTTACCTAGAGGGAACAAGTTGCATGTTGACATGTGTCCAAACTTTTGCATGTTATACTCCTTGAAAATACAAAGTTAACAAGTGCAAAACATGTGGGCATCCTTCTTATAAACATAGGAATGGTAGGGGACGAATTCTTATCGAACAAAAAATGCTTAGATAGTTCCCAATCACACCAAGACTGCATTTATTCATGTCACCAAAGACTGTTAAGCACATGACATGACAATGTTCATGTAATGTAGTAGATGAAGTGATGGTGCACCCTTCTGATGGTGAAGCTTGGAAATAATTCAATCATATGTATTTTTAATTTTCAATATGAATTTAATTCTTTCGAATCATTTACTGCATCTTATGTTTGTTACCCTGTGTACTCACAATATACAACTTGCTACCGGGATGTGTATGAGGCCAGATTTCATGTTTTTTTATCAATAATCATACTCAGTCTGATGAGGACTAGCTCAACACCAAACATTATCACGCAAATAACTCATTGATGGTGTCAAGTGGGCCTATTATAAGAGCTATTGCAAAGAGACTTAAAAATACATTGAGTGGGTTAGCTCAAAGCACATGGAGTAAGATGGACCTGGAGAGAAAAAGAACACCTATGGAACTTAAAATGAAACCTTTAATTCATCTAATCCAAATCCAATAAGGGTCTCATTCATGTTCTAAAAAGCCCTGATATGTTAGCCCTATGACAACCTTTATTTGGGCTTCTTTTTCCTAATATGACATGGAATCCAAGTCCAGATTATTTTCTAAGATGATTTTTAGCATTAAAAAGAAGAAGTTTCTTAATCTAGGAAAAAAACCTAAAAATCAGCAACATTGAAGACCAAATAATCTTCTTTATCTTAGTTTTATGTGGCTGCAACTTATATTTTTATGTAAAATTCATATTTTATGTTTTAGGGTTAATAAACATCAATTTGGCCTAGATACTTAAAGATTTGGGTCTAATTGTTAGTGGGCTTTATACAAGCCAATATATTTGGGTATTCTAAGGTTTAGCTTAGGTTAAAAACACATATATAACCTAAGTTTTAGATGGGTGTTTTATGCTTAATGATATTCAAATTATGGCTACAACTTTGTCTACTTGTGAGGGTGAGAATTCTCTCTTCCTTGGTTCTCTAAAGGACAGAAAACAACTTATTGAGGGTCAACTGACTTCGTGATGTCAATCCATACTTCTCATTCATGAATTGTTATTCGTTGGGTGGGGGTTCAAATCCAATAGTTCTATGCCTAGGTACAAGTTATCTTTGTGTCACAGTCCTATCAAAACTAATTTACTTGGCTTTTCAAGAATTGGTGTCTTTGTGTGCAGGTTGCTTGACTATGTGTTCAAGAGGTTCGTATCATTTGGTATCAGAGCTTGACTTTATTAATCAAGTTATACCCTTCTCGAATTTCCGTTTCTTGTTAATCAGGTTATATTCTCCTTGAATTTGCGGCATTTAAAAAAATGTAATTTTGTTCTGTTACTGTCCCAAATATAACAGTATCATTAAAAAAGCAAAAGAGTAGGAAAAAAACAAAAAAACTCATTCAAACATGTTTAGTGGTTTCTACCACAAAACACTCAACAAGGGAAAATTGGATCAAATCAATTCAAAATTAGCTCAAATTTGATAGTTTGATTACTAGGGTCCTCATCGCACCAAATATTATTTTTGGGGTTAATTGGATATCATTTGTTTAGGTTTTAAATTTCAGGTCTAATCAAGTCTACTTCATAACGTTTTTGCGTTAGCATATCAAAACTTATCGTAAATTGCTCAAATTTAAAATTCTATCTATTTAGGTTGAAATCGCACTTCATCACTTGTCATAATCAGCTCAATTAAACATCATTTATCTTAGATTCTAGATTCAGGTTTAACTTGTTGTAAACTAGTCTGTTTGTTTTTAGTTTTTATCTTCAACTTTGAAATTCATTTTGTTTATGTTGTTTTCATTTCTTGCAACTTATTTACATCATACCTAACATATTTGGTAGTCAGTTTATCATTTTGCATACTTCATTTCTGTATTCTTTTTGAGTAATTTAGTTTCGTCCATATTTCAAATAGATTCGCATGTTATTCATGAGACTATCATTGTAGTTTTGTTTTGTTGGTTTTCTGTGTTTTTATTACTTCTTGAGTCATAAACACCTAGTTAGAGTGTGCTACAAAGTTGATTATAGTTGGTGTTGGTTTCAATTCCATAAGAACCGCAAGAACATGAGATGAGAGGTGTGAGCAATTGAGGACATTAATAATGGTTGAGTGAAACACGAGTGACATGACAATATTTGTTTTATCACTAACCAAATTTTACGGGTACTATCATCTCAGATTAGGACAACACACCACCCCCTCCCGAGGGTGAGCTTAAGTTCAAATGCAAGTCATGACTAAGATGATAGAGGATGAATTTTGTGATGGGAAATGTTTGTGATAGACTTGATTGGGTGGAGAAACATGGTAACGAAGTTGGTACAAGTACACTTGCTGCAGGGGAGGTTTAGGTTGAACCGAAATCAAACAATAGTAGTAGGGCCAAAAAGCCAAAGTAGGCTGATTATGAAGCTTTTGAGGAGGAAATTGATGATATTGGCGATGATGATTTTGAGGATGAGACCATAGGTCATAGGAAAGGTTTTCAACAACTTCAAAACCAAGGGATTTTGGGAATACATCTAGGGGCCAATTTGACCAGAGAGGAATCTTTCGTAATTTTAGAAGACATGATGATGTAGATGGTGATTTGGATGCTATCAAAGTGAAAATATCTAATTTTCTAGGTAAAAATGATCCCAAAACATATTTGGAGTGGAAAAAAAATGTGGATTGAATTTTTTATTGCCATCACTATTCAGAGTATCTACTGATTTGATGGGATCAGAATGTTAGTACGAGGAGGAGTGGAGAAAGGCAGTGAAAAAACTAAAAAGAACAACCAAATTTATATGAAAATTTTCTTAGGTCTGGGGGCCCAAGGATTAGGGAATAACAAGTTCAAATTGGGGCAGTCAACATATGAAAACCATCGTTTGCACTCATCAAACCATGTGCGCAGGACAAGCATGTATTTCAAGTCTGGGAGACAAACCCCACTTCCGGTTTGCCACAAACATATATTATATATTTGCTTGCATGCAAACAAATTTTGATTCGTAACCCTAAATATTTTGCTATACCTTCTTTCATAGTGGAATGTCTCTCGGAGTAATAAAGTATTTTTAAGATGTGACAATAATGTCTTTAATGGAGTTAGCTTTTCGATGCAATTTTTCAAAATTAAGTTCAATTCTTGTATCAAAATTCTGTGAATAATCTCGACTTTAAAATAGTTTCATGGAATTAAACACCATTTAAATGCAATTTTAATAGCATTAACGTATCTGTTTTTTAATTTAATTTAAATGTAACAAGACATTTATTTGAAGGCTACATCCACATAAGTTCTTTTTAATAATATTATAATTTATTTGAAAAACAAACATATTGGAAGTACTCAAATAATATTATGAATTTTATTACTCAAAATTAAAAAAAATATATTTTTAAATAATATTGTTGATGTGTTGGGCCTTGTATAATATTTTGTTATGCTATTAGTTTATTCAACCAGTTTTATTTGTACTTATCTTTTAGGTCATGAGTTTTTTAGAGTGCGAATTTATATTTTATTGAGTTAAATAAACAAGTTCATTAAGCACAATACGATGAATGTCTCATTTT
This sequence comes from Salix brachista, assembly GCA_009078335.1. Taxonomy (NCBI): domain Eukaryota; kingdom Viridiplantae; phylum Streptophyta; class Magnoliopsida; order Malpighiales; family Salicaceae; genus Salix; species Salix brachista. The sequence goes on from CM018590.1 coordinate 11,502,573, forward strand.
GTTTGATTGAATATCTTGATTTATATTCATATATTGTTTTCTTGAATTTTTTGTTTTCGTTATTATTAAATGAATTATTTGTTAGTGCATGAAAAATAAAATTATGGTATTTATAATTTTTTTTACAAACATCACCAAAATTACCTAGTTGCAGTATGATTATCCCACACCCTTGTCACAATATCATCATTAGCTTCCTCCCAATCAAATTTTCCCTTGGTGTAAGAAATTAGAAAAGATAAATTTTATTAATTTGATAAAGTAAATAGATTAAAATAATAATAAAAAATAAAGTTCATATGAACCTTAAACCTTATAAACCATGCATTGACCTATGGATGCAATGGAGAAGGGGAACAATTCTCGTGTCTACTAGAAAATATCGATGAAATTAATCAATCAACAATATCGTGTGTAATGTTTCTAGTGACCAATTGCAATAGAGAAGGGTAGTAATTCTCGTGTATACAGAAAAATTTAAACAGAATCAATCCATCAACAATTTTGTGTGTAATGTTTCCAATTAACAATTCCATAGAGAGGGGGAACAATTATCGTGTCTACTGGAAAATACCGATGGAATGAATCTGTCAATAATACCATGTGTAATGTTTCCAATCATTTAACAATTTTTTATCTGCAAGATTTTACCTGTATTCTTTATCTATCCATCCTCCAAATTCTTAACCGAGCTGGACACACATTGCAATAACATTAATAATAATGTTGGACAATATATATCTTTGTCATTGAAAAATAATTTTACATAATTGTCATTAAATTGAAATTAATTAATTACAATAAGTTTCTTCCTCGTCTAATAATTCATTCTCATCCCCATCATAATCGTTGATGTTGACTTCATCGCTATCAATCATCAGCAGCAGCAGCAGCATTAAATTGTGTATGTTTGTTGAAGCTCAATACTGAAGAAATATGGAAATATATGCAGTCTCTGCTAAGATCACTCTATAACTAGAAATCCTCATTTCATTTACTTTATGATTTCTGTAATCTCTGCACATAATCATGTATATATATAGTAAGAATATCAATTACCTGTAACATGTAATGCCTATTTAAAGGCAAGAACAATACATAGAAATACAAGTTCAACTTTTCTACATGGCATCAGAGTCTTCTATCAATATGGTTTCTTCTTCCTCAAGTCAAACAATGTGTCCTACTTCTTCTCTTGAGATTTCACTCCTGAAATCACATTTGCCTGATATTTCCATCAAGCTAGCTTCAAACAATTATCTTCTATGGAAAGCATAGGTCATTCTTGTGTTACGTGGCTATGGTCTTCTTGGATATGTGAAGGATGAAGTCCCTTGCCCAGAATCAACTATCATTGGTGAGAATAGTGAGTTGCAAACAAATCCTGCTGCAGTAGTGTGGTTGCGCACTAATCAATTGATCCTTGGATGGATCAAAAGTTCCCTATCTGATGGACCTCTTTCTCAAGTCATCAATAGTGAATCCTTGCATGATGCATGGCAAGTATTAGAGAATCTTTATGGTACTCACACTTGAGATTGCATCCAACAAATCAAAGGCGAATTACAGTCCCTAACAAAAGGTGCCTCTTCATTGGAGGATTATTTACACAAAGCAAAATCTTTGACTCTATCTCTTTGTGGTGCAGGAAAACCAATGGATAATGATGAATTCATCATCTGTATATTTCGAGGATTAGGATCTGGATTTGATCCTATAGTAGCAGCATTAAATGCTAAAGATGTCTTTCCATCTCTTGAAGGAGTTATTGGCAAACTCTGCGACTTTGAAATTTGAATTCAACGAGTATGAACAACTGCTCCTTTTGTGGCCTTTTATACAAATCGTGGCCGCACAAACTCAAAGCCATGGATAAATCACAGTACTCATGGTTGAAATTATTGCAGTTTCACTAGAAGAAATTCCACTAGCAGCACTTCACCACAAGCTAAAGAGACTCGTTTTCCTTGCCAAAATGGAAGCTCCACTGGAACTCTTCTGAAACAAATCTCACATAATAATAGTCGTGGACGTGGTTGCATCACTTGTTTTCGATGCAGGGGACCTAATCACAAAGTTGATCAGTACAAGGCTTTTGCTGCTATCAAAATTGGTGAAACTGCAGAAGAGACATGATATTCTGACACTAGGGCAAACCAACATGTGATATCTGACACAAATTAAGTTCAAGGTATTGTATATTATCCTAAAAATGACTCTGTTATGGTTGGCAATGGTCAGCACTTGTCTATCACTGGTACTGGACACATTTTTCTTCCCACCACTAATCTCAAGCTAAATGATGTTCTTATGGTTCCTGCAATTAAGAAGAAATTATTATCTGTCTCAATTTACAAGAGATAATAACTGCTATTTTCTATTTTATCCATGGGGATTTATACTTAAGGACATGAAGATGAAACAGGTAATTCTTAAAGGTCTCATGAAGGATGAGTTATATCCGATCAACTTGCAGCAATTCTCCATATCTCTAGTCAGTTTTTTAGCAAATAAAATGTCTAGGAACTTGTGGCATGCACGTCTTGGCCATCCTTCAGCCAACATTCTTACAAAGTTATGTTTACCATCTATGAATAAGAAAAATGTTTTCTGTGAAGGTTGTGTTCTGGGAAAATCAACAAAGTTACCATTTGAATCTAGAAAATCATATACCACCTCTTGATTTTTGGTTCTGCTCGTTTTATGACTCTTTATGATTCTTTGAATGTTCCTGCTATCCCTTGCTTGCACCATTTGGTCTATCAAAGTTAGATTTTAAATCCACATGATATGTCTTTCTTGGTTATTCAACTTATCACAATGGTTATCTCTGCCTTGAACCTCAAACACATCGTCTCTATATATCACAAAATGTGAAATTTAATGAATCTCAGTTTCCCTACAAATGCATGCAGCCACCTACCATGCATGCACATGCCTCTCTCTTTTGTTTAAAATAAAGGAAATCCCTCGACTACTGAAGACTAAGGTGGACAAACCTATTTCCACAACTCCATGAGTTAGCCATCATGTTTTAGCAACAACTGTCCAAGATGAAGAAATTGCCCAAGATGAATCAGCATCTCAATCTGCAACTACTGATTCAATCTCTACACTCACAAATTTAGTACCAAATATCTCACTTACACCTACTCCAGCTCCGCAACGACAGCATCACATGATTACACGAACTCAAACAGGGAATCTAAAATGTTGGTCGAAATCGCAAGTGCACGAATTGTAACAAGTAATAAAGTGATGAGTAGAGTATCGTCCCACTAGGATTTGCAAAAATTATCAATAAGTACCAAAATTATTAAATCCCTATCTATTTGATGATTCAATTATATAAGTTTAGGAAACTAAGAATAATTAAAACAAACAAGCAAAAATTAAATGGTGTTGAGATCAAGTTTAATGAATCCTAGGATTTTTGATTTCATCGTAACTAATCTTATGTGAATTTTCTCAATTGAATTAATCCTCTCAAAATTTCTTTTTTATTGTTGATAATCAGGTTTTACTAATTTAATCACCGATCTCACTTAAGCATTAATGAATTATTTTAACAAGCAAACTTCCTACCTCTCGGTGAAAATTCTAAAACTCGTCAAAATACATTAAGAATGATAAAAACTTGCACGATTACACAAGTTTCATAGATATCTCTATCCTATAGATTTCTTATGGTATTTCAAACAATGGCTGAAACAATTATCACTTCTCAGTCTCAAATCAAATCCCAAATCATGCAAACGGTGATCAAATGTATACAAGCATTAAGCATAGAATGAAACACTCATCAAGTATTAGATTAATTCAATCAAAGAAAATGTTCACATATTCATAGCTAGGCTACATCAAAAATACCAAAATAAAAAGACTACTCCATAGAAAAATAAAAAAAAATAAACTTGATACGATGAACATCACTCAAGAGTATTGGAAAATTGGAGAGCTGAACATCTTGAAGGGGTTGTTGCTCTTCACTTCTTTCTTTCCGATTGCCTTGGCTCCTCTCCTAGATGTTGCCTCCTCTATTTTTTAATGTGTTTAGGGTTTTCTCCTCTAAAAAAGAATCCTTTTAGCTGCTGCCTTACGAGATAGATATATGCTAAGTTTTTCCTCACAAGAAAAACACGGATTTTGCTCCTTCCTAATATTGTGAGCCAATTTTGGGGATGTAAACGTGTGAATTAAGACTCCTCTATTTCTGGGAAAGTTGTATAAAATCAAATTTTCTTTCCATTGGACTTCATCTCGAAATTTTGGGAATCTATAACTCTGGATATGGTCCAAAACCCGAGACACTATCTAGGTCGCATGGACTCCTGGTCTGATTCGGACTCTGTATTTCAACTCGATTTGTGGACTTGAAAACAGAAAAACTAGGTTCTTCTTATTGCATAAGAGTTGTAGACCTGTGTATTCGCTTTTCATAAAGATAAAGAATACATGAAATAGAGTTTTAAAACTCTTGTTATACCTTAAAAACCAATCAGTGCTCAGGCTTGTCTAGGCAGACCGACCAGTGCTTGAATTCTAAGCTTATCCCATTGTTTGCTTCTTCATATGATCTCAATTTCAAGATATTCTAGTAGTCAAATACCTAAAAATACATTAAATTTTCAAGAAGTGAATAATTCTCAAAGATACCTAAAACTCTAGATTATTTACTAAAATTCCAACGCAATTCTCTAAAATAGAGCAGCAATGACTTAAAATATGTATGCAATATTTTCTATTATCACAAAACCCAAGGTATTTATCTCTTCATGACATCCTATCCCTGCTTGTTTTGTTGCTAACCTTGTTGCCCAGCCATAAGAGCCATCATTAGCTCAACAGGCTCTCCAACATCCATAATGGCTTTAAGTAATGCAAGTGAAATGAATGCACTTCACAACAACAAAACCTAGACCTTGGTACTTAGATAGCCAACAGTGAATATTATTAGCAGCAAATGGGTGTTCAAAATTAAGACATGATCTGATGGCTCAATTGAAAGATATAAAGCTCAGCTAGTGGCTCGTGGATTTACATAGGAACTAGGACTTAACTATGATGAAACATTCAGTCCTGTTATCAAACCAAGGACAATTCAGCTTATCCTCACCATTGGACTATCTCAAGGATGGTCTGTTAGACAACTAGATGTCAGTAATGCTTTCCTTCATGGTGATCTACAAGAGCGAGTGTATTTTGCTCAACCTCCAGGATTTGAAGATCCATATCGTCCAGATTATGTTTGTCATCTTCATAAAGCCTTATACGGATTGAAGCAGGCTCCTCATACATGATACCTCAAATTCAGTACCTATATTCAGCAAATGGGATTCACATGATGCCCTTATGATCAATCCTTATTTTTATCGCACTCAAGGATTATAAATTCTTCTTTTACTCATTTATAGAAATTCTTCTTTTACTCATTTATGTTGCTGACATTCTTTTAACAGACAGCTCGTCCTCATCACTATCACTCAAACAAGGTATCTATTATCTCTCCTTCAAAAGTTTGGCCTTGATGGTGCCAAACCAGTAAGCACTCCACTAGCATCGGGCTCTTCCATGTTTATTACTGATGGTGTTCGCTTAGCTGATCCTTCTCTCTATTGCTGGTTGGTTGGTTCTTTGCAATATCTCACCCTAACCAAACTCGACATTTTCTTTGTTGTACATCAAGTTTGTTGACTCATGCAAGTATCTCATGATACTCATCTAATTATTGTTAAGAGGATTTTTTTGTATTTAAAGGGTACACTCAATGTTGGACTTTACTACACTCGCACTCTTGTTCATGAACTTCATGGTTTTTGTGACGTGGATCACGCTGGTTGTAGGGATGACAGACGTTCCCCTATTGGCTTTTCTATCTTTTTAGGCAAAAAATTGGTATCTTAGGGAGCGAAGAAGCAGGCCACTGTGTCTTGATCAATAGCTGAGGCAAAATATCATGCCTTAGTTTCCACTATAGCTGAGCTCATGTGGTTTGTCCAATTACTCAAAAATATTGGCCACCGTGTCCCTCCTCCTAAGCTATATTGTGATAATATTAGTGCCATTCATATTGACAAAAATCTAGTGTTCCATCATTGCACAAAACACATTGAAATAGATGGTCATTTTGTCCAAGAAAGAGTTGCAAGTGGTGCCCTCTCATTGGCATATATTCCTGGATCAGATCAAATTGAGGATATCTTTACAAAATCACTTTGTGATGCAACATTTACATTGAATCATGACAAGCTCTGCCTAAGTCTAGTCCCGCCTTGAGCTTGAGGGGGGATGAAGAAATATGGAAAGATATGAATATGGAAATATATGCAGTCTTTGCTAGTCTGTACTAAGATCACTCTACTACTATAAATCCTCATTTCATTTACTTCATGATTTCTGTAATCTCTGCACATAGTCATGTATATATATATAGTAAGAATATCAATTACCTGTAACGTGCAATGCCTATTTAAAGGCAAGAAAAATACATAGAAATACAAGTTCAACTTTTCTAATCATTCAACTCCTCAACATCAAAAAAAAAATATTTTTAGCGATGTGAAAATTTCAATTTTCTTCCAGCTCGTTGGATAGAGCAACTTGGTATGAATCAACTAACTTGCCAACTTGATAGACATCATATCTCTGTGTGAAATCATCGTTGTTGTCCTAAACAACCTTAACGCGATCCTTGGGTTTGTTTTTCACTATAGATAACCAATCAACTCTTAAATGGTCCTTTCTAAAAGCAATGTATGTGTAATAAACTTGTTAGCATTGCTTGGCAAAAACAAAGACATCATCGATGTTACGGAGTCTAGATTTTGAATTAATTTGGACCAACCCATGATGAGGACCTTCTAGACTCCTCTGTCAATTGTGTCATACCAATAGTATTTGAATAAAAATACTATATTATGCTCATGATAATATTGTAATTCAATGAATTCTTCTAACTTCCCATAATAGTCAACTTCAAATTCATTTGAAGTACATCCCTTAACACAAACCCCACTATTATATGTCTTTCTACCTTGTCCATATTCTTTAGTATGAAACACGTGTCCATTGAAAAAATACCCCCTGTAGCACTTCACCTTTCATTCAAGACTCAAACTTAGTAAAAAAACAAGGTATCACTAGCATTTCTTTCTAGTTTATAAACCTGGTACATGAAGTATACACATAAATAGTTAAGGAGAAATGTGTAATGAAATTAAGTATACCGAGAGATAAAAAATAATTACAAAGGACTATTATGTGTTTTGAACCACGTGAAAAGATGTTCACCTTGTAATTGAAAGATGTGGGATTTAATCGATTGTGGATTTTGAGACAAGAAAATTAACAATGTTGTATACGAGTAATTTAACAATGTATTAGTTTATGATATTTGTAAAAGAATATTTTTTTGAAAATAACATGTTCGATAGTATACTTATTGGATAAAAGGTCTCAATTCATTTAGTTCAAAATATCTTAATTATATGCTTGTTTGAATTCTATTTCGGACAAATATCTTCTCTCGATAACAGTTTTTGGAATGGGTCGTCCAAGATAAGAGAATATTGACAAGTTTCCACTTAAGGGCACTTCTCCACCATCACCATGCCTTGTGACGTGGTTGATTCTTGTTGTCAAGTGAGGCTCAAAATAGAATAAGATAAATGTTAGATTTCTTTAAAATATAGGCCTCGCATATCGAACCCTTGATATGCGCCTAGTTTTTAACATCTCTCTTAAGGTTGTACAAATACCTACATGGAACTAATTAAAGATTGTAATTTATGGATAAAAAGGCAATATAAATTTAATTATCATGCATGTGTAATCACTAATCTCTTGAATGTTTACATCAATCTATATTGGTTCAGGCTTCCAATTTTTCCTTATATGGTAAATGTTTGGGTATATACTCTATTGAGTTAAAAAATGATGAAGAGAATATCATCTCAAGTTTCTAAATTGTGTATATGATATTTGTTTCAAGTTTCTCCAAATGTTGTGTTTGTAACTTGTTAGAGCAGATAATCTTTAAAGAAGTGAGTGATCTTCATGAATGCATCCCATATCTCCTTTGACAATACATCCTGGTAAACTAATGGAATGAGTGTTTGTATAAACATGAGACAATTATGACTATTTATTCCATACAATTTGCAATCCTCCAAATTCACCAACCTTGATATGTTTAAGTCATGTTCATAAGGAAACACAAACTTTTAAGTTATTTGTATGCTAGTAGCTGTGAATTCTTATCTAGGGAAAAATTGGCTTTGGGCTTCACAACCCGTGACACATCATAAACCAACTCTATATTTTACGATGATAAAACAATGTTATATCCATTCTAGCCTTGATTTTGTCATTGGTCTTCCTCTACACATCCATAATCATATTAAAAATGTTCTCAAACATGTTTTTTCTATGTGCATGACACCATGGTTATGGCGAAGAAGATTGGTCTTCCAATAAGGAAGCTCCTAGAAAATACTTCATTTTATCCAATTATGGGTCAAACCAAAACCGGGAAACTTTTGTTTACTAAATTAAAAACCATATACAGTACCACTGTACTCTGACACCATGTGATGTAGTTCTTTACCTCATGGTTGTCATAACCCAATTTTTGGGTTATTCCCCAAATCTAAACAAAAATAAAATAAAAGGGGCTGATGTTGGCAAAAAAATTAAGGTGGAAGTTTAGGACATTTTCAAAAGCCCAATCGTACCTCTTTTTTGCCTGGAAATGAAGGAAAATGCTGATTCACGGCTAAAGTAATTTATTACTAGATAAATCTGTGTAAAAATTAAGTCAAAAGGCATAATTATATTTTTATGGGCCAATTTGATTTAATCATCAACCAATTTAAAGAGTAATTATGTTTAAGGATCAATTGAGAGCTCAATTGAAGGATTTAATTAAGCGCAAGGGCTTAATTATACTTTAAATGGGTCAAATTAATTTTATTAAGGGCTTAATTGGTGAGAAATTAAGTTTGGAAGCCTAATCTAGGTTAAATTGAGAAGATTGGAATTTTTGGAGACGAAACATTTTTGGGTGAAATTGAAAGCCAAAATTGAAGAGAAAAACATCGTTTTTCCCATCGAAAAACATCGTTTTTCCCATCGAAAAACTCTTTTTGTAACAACCCATTTTTGTCATTCTATTTTATATTATTATAATAAAAAACTATCCAGATTGGAGGCCATGTTGCACCATGCCGGCAACCATCGCTGCCACCCACTCCACACAACCCACCATCCCTGGACATCAGCCCCATGCCCTTCACCTTACCTCATTCGCCTATAAATACTAGGAGAAAACAAAGCAAAGAGAGGGATTGAACACAGACGGGGAAGGAAATAATACTAAAACTGGGGGTGAAACATTGAAAAACACACTGCATAGTGATGACAGGGACAACGTCGTGACTAAGAACTGACAGCAACAGCCACCCTCATTCTCCCTCGGCTCTTCTTCCCCATCTCCGGTAGGACACCAGCACCGACATCCCTCTCTCCCCCCGTGTTGCAGTGTCTCTCTCTCTCAGCCGACAGTTCTCTCTCTAAAAAATAGCGACGTGAAACAACTCCTCCTCTCCTCTGACAGCAACCAGCCAGCCACCCGAACACTACCTGGTCTCCCTCCTCAGCTCCGGCAGCACCTGCAATAGCCCAGCCTTCCTTCTCCAGCTCTGGCAACACAGTAGTAGTAGAGGCAGTAGCGGGAGCAACATGACCAGCCAGCTTCCGATGCCTTCCCCGGTCACCACAGGCCACCATTTTCGACGCCACCACTACAGGGACAATCACATCAGCCTCCTCTACCTGGCGGTAGTAGCAGGTAAGCCTCTCATCGTGGTCGGCCACCCTCCATTTTACTGTTCACGTAACACGTGAACAATATTAATTCTTGCGCTCCTGATTTCCTTTTGTTTGCGCTCGACTGCTCTCGGCCCAACCCAATTGGCTGGGACAAGTCCAACCCAAGTCCACAGAGTTGGGCCTTTGGCCCACCTAGGCTAGGTCAGTCTATTTAGCTGGGCCAAGCCCACCCTGAAATTATTTTTTAGAAAAAAATGCAAAAATATTACATTAGAAAAAAACAAAAATGTGTTGTTTTCATGCATACAGCCGAATTCCAAGGTTTTCCAAGCATATTTTTCGTAAAACAATATAGATGTTGCATCTTTCACATATTTTGAATGAAAATTGGATATCGTAACCAGTTTATGATTATCCATTGGAATTTGGCCAAAATATCAAAAAAAAGAAAAAAAAATTTGTTTTAGCTATCGGGGTGTAAAATTACGTTGTAAAGTATACCCACGGATAGTAAAAAAAAAAGAAGTTTTTTTATGCAGTGTAAAAATTTCCATTTTTAGAATGGTTAGGTTCAACTTCCAATGAAGTAGAGATTTTCACACGAAGAGAGATCTACTTCGAATGTCAAAAAAGACCAACAAATAAAAAATGACTTAGGAAAAACAATCAAGCAACAATGTAGCGTACCTTAGGTAAGGTGCACTAGGGGTGATGCGTCTTCCCCTTGCACAACAAGTCCCCTTGCCCAAGACTCTCGCAGACCAATAAGTTTCTATTGACCTTAATACTAGGTGGGGACTCCTAATAATTATAGTTGTAATTTTTACAGCTATAAAATGCAACCCCCTTTTCACCACGCATTGTTGTCTCCCCAATCTGGGGATGGCGGGGCGCGAAGCGTGAAAAATCATCATCACAACAATTGTAATGGTGATGCAATATCCCTCGCAACTCTTCCAAAAAAAAGTCTTTTCTGATCATTTTTCACTTGTGATCTGTTGACTAAAATCATCGATAATAAAAAAGAAGAAGATGTTTTGTTGTTGTTCATTAGCGTGTATGCTTTGTTGTTTTGCATATACTATGGATATGCTACTTTTTCATGTGTGCTCCATCGAGAAAGCATTTTGTAAGCAAGAAATCATTGATAGTCCACATCGAAATTGTCTTCATTAGAAAATTTTATTTCCTTGATACATCATAAATCAAAGTACCAAGTTACCACAACTGTTATAACAAATTAATCAATGGTTAAAGACAAATATTAATTTTGCAGCCCCGGCTATAAGGACCAAGTGTGATCATTGATAAAAAACATGAACTCCCAAATGGTTTAATTAATGATCATCGACTTGTTAGTGAAAAATATTGATCTGATTTGGGCTTCTTTCGCTTAAAAATTTGGCCATTTCTTTAGTTTTTCCACAATATTATCATCACACAAGCTTACTTTCTTCATTCTTCGGGTTTTACCTTCACTCTCAACAAGTTTAATTTAGAGTTAGTTGAACTTGATAGTCTTTTCTCACCATTATCCTCATATAAATTTTCACTCATCCCATCCACACATTCCCTTTTAAATTTTATTTGATGATCATACACTTGTTTTGGAGATAGAGGTGCAAGAATGATGATTTTACCATCCTTTACAATGATGAACCTATTTCTAAACCCATCATGAATTGTCTTCCAATGGAACTGTCATGTACACCACAATAGTAAGTGACTAGCATACATTAGGACTACATCACACATAATCTCATCAGAATACTTCTCAATCGAAAATGCAATCGACACTTGAAATGTCTACATATGGTTTTATAGGTATAGGCAAAGGGGTATATAAGCCACGCAGTTGAGTCCCAGACTTTGCTTTTCTACATGGTATGCATTTATCACATATGTATTGCACATCTTTTCTCATTTTTGGACAATAAAAATGCTCATGCAACACAACTTAAGTCTTAGTAACACAAAAATTCCCCATCAACCCGCCCCCATGTGCTTCACATACAAGCAATTTACACATGGAGCTCAATGGAACACACAAATGATTTTGTTTAAATAAGTATCCATCAAGCCTGTAATACTTTCCAAAGGCCAAAACCTTACATATATAAAAAATAGTAGCAAAATCATTTATCATCCTTTTACAATTCCTTTATGTATTCAAATCCTAACAATCTAGCATCTCAAGTAGATAAAAGAACATATCTGCATGAAAGTGCATCTACCATAATGTTTTCTTTCGCTTGCTTATACTTGATCACATATAGAAAGGTTTCAATAAATGCAACCCATTTGGCATGTCTCCTACTCAATTTACTTTGCCTTTTCAAATGCTTTAAGGATTTATGATCTAAATGTATCACGAACTCCTTGGGCCACAAGTAATGTTGCCACGTCTTTAAAGTTCTTGCCAAGGCATATAGCTCCTTCTAATTCAAGGATGCCCCATTAAGTTTCTTACTAAAATACGTAATGGGTCTCATTTCCTGCATTAACATGGCTCCTATACCAATATTCGAGGCATCATATTCAACTTCAAAAGCTTTTATAAATTCTGGCAAAGCTAAAATAGGTGTGAATAAAGTTTATCTTTCAATAAATTAAAAGTTTTATCTTGGTCGTCATCCCATTTAAATCCAACATATTTTTTCATAATTTTAGTTAAAGGTGCTGCAATAGTACTAAAGTCTTTCAAAAACCTTTTATAAAAGCTAGCAAGTCCATGAAAACTCCTTACCTTTTCATCACACAGACTTAAGTGTAGACCAATCCCGAATGACCTTGACCTTTTCTTTATACATCTCAATACCCTATGCAATTACTAATATCCAAGTAACATAATTTTCTTCATGAAAAAGGTACACTTATTGAAATTAACATATAGTTTTTTATCTCACAATACACTGAGCATATTATGCAAATGATCAAGATATTCATTCAAGTTCATGTTATAAATTAGGATGTCATCAAAATACACAACCACAAACTTACTAGTGGATGCATGCAATACATGATTCATCAATCTCATAATGTGTTAGGTGTATTTGTAAGCCCAAATGACATGACTAACCACTTATATAAACCATTTTTAGTCTTAAATGTTGTCTTCCCTTTAGAACCTTCTTCCATCCTAATTTGATGGTACCCATTTTTGAAGTCAATTTTAGAGAAAATACATACTCTATATAACTCATCTAACATGTCATCAAATCTAAGGATAGATAGTCAACACACACCCTCCATGTTCCATCTTTTTTAGGCACAAGTGACACTGGCATAGCGCAAGGGCTCATACTCTCACGGATGTACTCCTTAATCATTAACTCTTCTACTAGCCTTTGAAGCCTTTTTACCTTCTTGGGATTGCTTCTATAGGCTGGATGATCAGGAATCGACACTCTGGGTACAAGGTCAATCTAATGCTCAATTCTTCTAATTGGCGGTAATCTATTAGGGATGTCTTTAGAGAATACATCACAATACTCCTGCAATAAAGAAACAGCCAAACTAGGACCAATAGAATCAAGATTGTTAGTGTTTAAATAAGTGTCCTTATACACAAGCAAGATCATCAGCTTGTTAGTGAAAAACAAAAATTTAATTTGATCTCCTTTTGCGTAAAAAAATAGTAATCACATTCTAATCCAATCAAATCAATGTATACTCCTTGAATTCAATGACTACTAATTTCACTTTCTTCGCCTCTGAATAGTTATGGCAATAAAAAATCCAATGCACCTTTTTTTCCCACTCCAAATATATTTTAGGATCATTTTTACCTAGAAAAGTAGGTATTATCAATTTCATAGCATCATATCTCCTAAATTATGAAAGTTTCTTCTCTGGTCGAATTGGCCCCTAATGTATTCTCAAAATCCCTTTGTTCCTAGGTTGTTGAAAAAATTCCCTATGACCAATGGTCTCATCCTCAAAATCATCATCGCCAATATCATCAATTTCCTCCTCAAAAGCCTCAAAATTAGCCTACTTTGGCTTTTTGGCCCTACTGCTATTGTTTGATTTCGGTTCAACCTAAACCTCCCTTGCATCAACTGTACTTGTACCAACTTCGTTACCATGTTTCTCCACCCAATCAATATCATGAATATTTCCCATCACAAAATTCATCCTCTCTATCATCTTAGGCATGACTTGCATTTGAACTTAAGCTCACCCTCGAGAGGGGGTGGTGTGTTGTCTTGATCTGACATGATAGTACCTGTAAAATTTGGTTAGTGATAAAACAAATATCTTCATGTCACTCATGTTTTGCTCAACCACTACTAAAGTCCTCAATTGCTCACACCTCTTGTCTCACCTACTTGTAGTTCTTGCAGAATTGAAACCAGCACCTTGTGGAATTGAAACCAACACCAAATACAACCACCTTAGTAGCACAATCCAAATAGGTGTTTATGACTCAAGAAGAAATAAAAACACATAAAACCAACAAAACAAAACTACAATGATAGTATCATGAATAGCATGCGAATCTATCCGAAATATGGACGAAAATAAAGACTAAAAAAATACAAAAATAAAGTATGCAAAATGATGAACTGACAGCCAAATATGTTAGGTGTGTTGAAAATATGCTGCAAAATATGAAAACAAAATGACTTTCAAATCTGAATAAAAAACTAAAAACAAACAGACTGATTTACGACAAGTTAAACCCGAATCTGGAACCTAAGGTAAATGATGTCCAATTGAGTTGATTATGACAAATGATGAAATGTGATTTCAACCTAAATAGATATAATTTTGAATGCGAGCAATTTACGATAAGTTTTTATATGCTAAAGCAAAAACATTATGAATTAGACTTTATTAGACACGAAATTTGAAACTAAACAAATGATATCAATTAACCCCAAAATTAATATTTGGTGGGATTAGAACCCTAGTAATCAGATTATCAAATTTGAGCTAATTTTGAATTGATTTGATCCAATTTTCCCCTGTTGAGTGTTTTGCGGCAGAAACCATTAAATGTCTTTGAATGAGTTTTTTTTCTATTCTTTTTCATTTTTATGATATTGTTATATTTGGGACAATAACAGAATAAAATAACATTTTTTATATGTTGTAAATTCAAGGAGAAACAATTGGACACTAAGGTGTTTTTATGCATAATCAACAAGAAACGAAAAATCCAAAAGGATATAACCTGTTTAATGAAGCCAAGCTCTGATACCAAATGATGTGAACATTTTGAACATGTGTTCAAGTAACCTGCACACAAAGACACCAATTCCCAAAAGGCAAGTAAGTCAAGTTTGATAGGACTTTGACACAAAGATAACTTGTACCTAGACACCAAACTATTAGATTTGAACCCCCACCCAATGAATAACAATTCACGAATGAGAATTATGGATTGACATCACGAAGTTAGTTGAATCTCAATAAGTTGTTTTTAGTTCTTTAGAGAACCAAGGAAAAGAGAATTATCACATTCACAAGCACACAAAGTTGCAGTAGTAATTTGAATATCATTGAGCATAAAACATCCATCTGAAACTTAGGTTATAGATGTATTTTTATCCTAAGCTAAACCCTATAATACCCAAATATTGGCATGTATAAATCCCACTTACAATTAGACCTAAATCCCTAAGTATCTAAGATGAATTGATGTTTATTAACCATAAAACATAAAATATGAATTTTAAATAAAAAAATAAGTTCTAGCTACATATAACTAAGATAAAGAAGATTTATTTGGTCTTGAATGTCACTGACTTTTAGGTTTTTTTCCTAGACTAAGCATAGGTTTCCTTCATTTCTTCCTAGACTATAAGTTGTAGCTACATGGAGTCCAAGTCCGGATTATTTTCTAAAGAAAGGAATAGGCCAACTTGGCACCACCAACGGGTCATTTAAGTGATTATGCTTGGTGTTGAGATGATCCTCATTAGACAAGGTATAATCATTGATAAAAAAACATAATCTCTGGCGTCATACACATCCCTGGTAGAAAATTGTATATCATGAGTATCACAGGGCAACATGAATAAGGTGCAGTAAATGTTCTAAATGGATTGAATTTGTTTCTACATAAACGAAGACACACATTCCTTCCTTCTATTGAAAATTAAAAATGCATATAGTTAAAGTATTTCCACTCTTCACCATCAGAAGGGTGCATCATCACTTCATCTACTACATTACATGAACGTTGTCGTGTCATATCATGTGCTTAACAGTCTTTGGTGACATGTGTCGAGATGACATTTTTTCACGCTTCGCGCCCCGCTATCCTCGGAGGGGAGAGAACGGCGCACGGTGAAAAAAGGAGTTTGTTTTATAGCCATAAAATTACGACTATAATTATCAGAAGTCGCCACCCAATATTAAGGTCACTAGGAAACCTAATGGTCTGCGAGAGTCTAGGTAAGGAGATTTTTTGTGGAAGGGGAAGACGGATCACCCCCAATGCACCCTACCTAAGGCAAGTTGCATTGTTGTTTGATTGTTTTTTCCTAATCTAGATTTTCTATGTGTTGGCCTTTTCTAAGGTTCAAAGTAGATCTCTCTTCGTGAGAAAGTCTATACCTCATTAGAAGTCGAAAACCTGACTATTCTAAAGTTTAAAAATCTTTACATTATTTTTTTTGTAAAAAAAACTTTTTTTCTATCTGCGGGTGTACTTTACAATGTAATTTTACACCCTAATAAATAAAACAAAATAATTATTAATTTTTTTATATTTATCCAAATTCCATTGGATAATCGTAAACCAATTGTGATATCCAATTTTCATTTCAAAACATGAGAAATATGCAACATATATTTTTTACAAAAGCTGCTGCTGGTTCGAGTTGGTGCTATTGTTGCTCATCACTAGAGCTGGGGAGGGAGAGCTGAACCTGCTAGTGGAGTTGCTGGCATGAAGGAGACACTTTCAATGCTGAGGGGGATGATGCAAGGTGGTTGGTTGGCTTGCTGGAGGTGAGAGAAAGGGTTGTCGATGCTGCCAAAAGGGGAGAGAGAGAGCTTACCATTGCCGGCTGAGACTAAGAGAGAGTTGTTGCTGGCTACCGGTGGAGAGGTGCTGGTGGGGGTTACTGAGGAAGAGGACGAAGGACTGTTATGGGTGGCTAATTGTGTATCTTTTTTTTAGTGTTTCTGCATGCCCTAGTCTGTGTATTTTTTGTGTTCCTCCTATTCGCGTGTTTGTTTTAGTGTTTCCTCACATATTATTTCATCTCCTCTCCATTTCTATGTGTTTTCTTCTTTGTTCTTTCTTCTTTGTTCTATCTTCTCTGTTATTTCCTTCGTCTTTTGCATGGTTTCTTTCATGCTATTTATAAGCGAAGGAAGTAATAATTGCGTGCAGAGGTGGGTTAACACATTTAGTAGCGTGCCAACAGTTGTGGCTATTGATGGCCGCATACCTGCAATGGAGGGTTGTTGGCAGTTGGTACCTGCAGTGGCAGCATGCTGTATAATTTGGGAGAAAGTGCAAATGTGTTTTGGTCCATCAATTTGTAATTGTTCTAATTGCACTTCCAATTGGCTCTAAACTCTCTTTTTTTTGCAATTTTGCCCCTAACTTCACACAATTGGCTTGGAAAAAACTCAATTCGGTCTCCGAAAATTCTAATCTTCTCAATTAAGCTCAAGAACTTGATTTTTCATCGATTAAGCCCTTAATAAAATTAATTTGACCAATTTAAAGTATAATTAAGTCCTTGCACTTTAATTGGACCCTAAATTAATTTTTAAACATAATTATACTTTAAATTGGCCCATGATTAAATCAAATTGGCCTATAAAAAATATAATAATGTCTTCCGACTTAATTTTACGCAAATTTATCCAATAATAAATTATCAACCTTGAATCAACATTTTTCCTTTATTTTTTAGCACAAAAAAGGTACGATCAGGCTCTCAAAAAAGTCCAAAATTTCCACCTTGATTTTTTATCGACGCCAGCCCCTTTATTCTATTTTTGTTTTATTTTGTGTAAAATTTAGGGGAATAACTCAGAAATGAGTTATGACAGTTGCCCCCCTCTTTACAATGCTAACGACTAAAGTCTTGTAAAAGAATTTAGATAGTAAACATTGTAAAAAAAGGAAAATGGACTTGTTAGACCAAGAAATGGTTGATCAATCCGAAAGTGAAAATGAGGGCTATGAAGCACTTAGAGGGGAATAGTAGAATAGATCTAGAAAACACACTACCTAAGAATTGAGTCCTAAATATAACACTCAAAGGATGAAAAGATGATGATTGGTCTCACTGAAATGGATGACCTAACCCTGTGGGAATAAGTGAAGATTTCATGGAATGGAATATAGGGCTAGAAAGCATGCTATCTAAGATCTATGGTTGAGGGCTGGAAAGCGCACGTTTTGAGTTTCTGGTTAAAGGATGGAAAGCACACTCAAACGAGAAGGAGAAGGAAAGGGATGGAAAACACACTATCTTAATTGATGGTTGAGGGTTGGAAAACTCACTCGAAGAGGGGGGAAATAGGGCTAGACAATACACTATCTTAATTGATGGTTGATGGTTACAAAACACACTCAAAGGAGGGGAAAGATATGACTAAGAAGCACATTATCCTAATTGATGGACGAGGGTTAAAAACACACTCAAAAGAGAAAGAAAAATAGGGTTGAAAAACACACTATTTTAGTTCATGGTTAAGTGTTGGAAAACACACTCAAATAAGGAGGGAAGATACAGCTAAAAAGCACACTATCCGTGTAGAATTGGAAAAAAACATACTCAAAAGAGGAGGAAAATAGGGTTGGAAAACACACTATTTTAAATTGTGTTAATGGTTGGAAAACGCATTTAATTAAGAGGAAAGTTATGGCTGAAAATTGCACCATCCTAATTGATTGAGGTCTAAAATCGCCCTTGAATAAGGATGAGGGAGATAGGGTTGAGAACACGCTATCTGAGTTGATTGAGGGCTCACAGACACACAAAAGAAAGTGATGAAGTGAGGTTTGTAAATTACAATCCCTCTACAACATTTCTTAAATTACCAGGGGGATTCAACGCATGATGACACCCAAATTTATAAAAGAGATAGAGCTGGGAAAGGTACTAAGGGAAATGAAAAAGCTCGAAGGCGCACATAAAATGATGAATGGAGATTTTTAAATTATAATCCCTTCAAAACATTTCTTAGATTATTAGTAGGGAAGCAATGCATAATGGTTCCCAAATTCAGGAAAGAGATAAGGTTGAAAAGTGCGCTAAAGGAAATGAAAGAGGTGAGAGCTCGAAGGCGTGAACAAAATGAATGAAGGTTTGTAAATTACAATCCCTTCAAAACATTTCCTAGATTCTGAGTGAGGATGCAATGCATGATGATGCATGTCGCGACGATGATTTTTCACGCTTCGCACCCCGCCATCCCCCGGATTGAGGAGACAACGGCATGCGGTGAAAATGGAGGTGTGTGTTTTATAGTCATAAAAATTACAGCTATAATTATCTGGAGTTGCCACCTAGTATTAAGGTCCTAGGAACCTATTGGTCTGTAAGAGTCTAGATAAGGGAACTTGTTGTACAAGGGAAAGACGCTACACCCCCAGTGCACCCTACCTAAGGTAAGTTGCATTGTTGTTTGAATGTTTTTCTAAGTTAAAAATTTTTACACTACATTTTCAAAAATCTTTTTTTTGTCTGGGGATGTACTTTACAATGTAATTTTACACCTTAGTTAAAAACCCTTTTTTTTATCTATAGATGTACATTACAGTGTAATTCTACACCGCAGTTAAAAACCTTTTTTATCTGTAGGTGTACTTTACAATGTAATTTTACACCCTGATAGTTAAAACAAAATAATTACATTTATTTTGATATTTTGGCCAAATTCCAACGGATAATCGTAAACCGGTTATGATAACCAATTTTCGTTTTAAAATACGAAAAACATGATGGGAAAAACCTTGGAATCCGACCGTATGCACGAAAACAACACATTTTTTTTTAATGCATATTTTTTTTAAAAAAATAATTAAAATTTTAGGCTGGCCTGGCCCAACTAAATGGCCCGGGCGGCCAAGTTGGGTTGAAGGCCTAACTCTGTTGGCCTGGGCCGAGAGCAGCCGACCCAAAAGAGAGAGAGAAAGAGCAAACATGTGAACAGTGCAATGACTTAATTCACTACATTGTTCACATCACATTACGTGAACAGTAACTTGGTGGTCAGCCGACCACAATGAGAGGTTTACCTGCTATTGTCGTCGGGTAGAGGCCGAGGTGATTCTCCCTGTGGTGGTGGTATCGAAAATGGTGGCCTATGATGGTTAGGAGAGGCGTCGGAAGGGGCTTCCCTATGTTGTTGTTGTTGTCGTTCGTTGTTGCTCCTTCACCAGAGTTGACTGTCGTTGCTGGAGGTTATGGTGGTGCTCCTTGCGTGGGGGAGAAGTTGATGGGGCTGAAGGGAAGGCTGTTGGTTCTCACCGGACGGGGTGATGCTGCTGGAGTTGCTGCGGCTAAAACTGGTTTTAGAGAGAGAGAGCAATCGTTGCGAGAGGAGAGAGAGAGAGAGGGTGATGCTGCTGTCGCTGCTGCTAGATGCCGATGACGAGGTGTTGCTATCGTCAGAGCTGGGGAAGACGATGGGTTGTTGTTGTCGAGGGAGACGAAAGAGAGGGGTTGTTAATCGCGAGAGGGAAAGAGACGACCGGTGCTGAGGAAGATGAAGGGTGGTGATGCAGTTTTTGCGTGATGTCTTCTTCCTCATGTTTTTGTGCTTTTTTTCTGCAAAATTCTATTCTCTGTAAAATTTCCTTCTCCCTGCGTGCGTGATTTCCTTCTTCTTTTTTTCTCTTTGCGTGATTTTTTCTCCTTTTTTTTCTCCCCCTACATGGCTTCTGCATGCAGTATTTATAAGCATAGGAGGTGGGTTACCTCCTGCGGCAGCATGCCTGAAAGTATGGCCATCGACACTACCATGTGCAGGTGGCTGTCAGCGGTGGCATAGGTGGCTTGTCAGTAGGTAGTGTAGGAAAAGTCATGCGGCAAGAATGCAGTTTTGGGAGAGGTGGAAGTGCAGTTTGGTCCTTCAATTTGTAATTGTTCTAATTGCACCCCCAATTGGCTTTGAACTTTTAATTTTTTGCAATTGTATCCCAGTCAAAATTTCAACAGCAACCCTAGCTTTGCGTGCATTTTTTATTTTGGTCCTTGGTTTCTATTTTATGCAATTTGACCCTTAATTGACCATTAAACTCATAATTATTTTCAATTTGACCCCTGACTTTGCACAATTGGCTTGGAAAAATTTAATTAGGTCTCCGAAAATTCCAATGTTTTCAATTGAACCCGAATTAAGCTCAAGAACTTGATTTTTCATTGATTAAGCCCTTAATAAAATTAATTTGACCAATTTAAAGTATAATTAAGTCCTTGCACTTTATTAAATCCTTCAATTGGATCCTAAATTAATTCCCTAACATAATTATACTTTAAATTGGTCCATGATTAAATCAAATTGGCCTATAAAAAATATAATTATGCCTTACAACTTAATTGATACATAGATTTATCCAATGATAAATTATTTTTGCCTTAAATCTATACTTTGCTCTATTTTTTAGGACAAAAGAGATACGATCAGACTCTTGAAAACAACCAAAATTTCCACATTGATTTTTCTACCAACGTCGGCCCCTTTTATTTTATTTTTGTTATTTTTGGGTAGATTTTGGGGAGTAACCTAGAAATTGGGTTATGACAATGTATGTATACTCACCTGAGAAATATAGGTCCCTTTTTCTTTATGGTCTTCTCTTTTCGGGGTTTAAATCTCTGGCTTTAATGGCTTCTCGCTTCTACTATTGGAGTCGTAACTTATGATTTTGTGCACCGGAGATGACAAATTTTCCATGTCCACATGCCCCCCCTTAGTCTTGTTCAACCTTCTTTGAAAAGGAATGATGGAGCCAACTTCAATTCCATTTTTATATTGCCCTCCAGCTTGGTCATGCACCACAAGTGTTTTAGCCTTCAAGTGTTTGTAGGTAAGGGTTGGTTTATTCATTCCAAACACAAAAACCATTTTGATGTTTGTTTAAACAAACTTGATCTCGAAGAATTCACGTGATCTCATTGTTAGGTTTTATGTTGATTTTGACAAGAATGTGAAATGATGCTTGTTTCATGTCTTGCATGTCAAAGAGGCTTTGATCAAGTCGTGTGAATCATTTGTAAGGCTTGTTTCAAATTAAAAGGCATTGCCTATCGATCCAGATTGCTTGTATTTGATCAGAAAGGGCTTAATGAGGGTTGTAATGTAGGCTCAAGTTACTGACTACAAAAAAAGATATTTATAGGCTTAAAAAGTGTTTAAAAATTTCTTAGACTAAGGATCACTTAATGCTTACTCTTAAAGCTCCTTTTGGTTTTCATTATTGATTTGCATAATGACTTGACATGCCCCCCATCATTTGTTTGGGACTTTATGATTGGGTCTATTTAGCACAGTCATTCATGTTGACTTGACATGCCCCCCTATATTTTGCTTGGGCTTTTTATCATGATTTTTTAGCACTAACATCATGTTGACTTGACATGCCCCCTAATATTTTGTTTGGGCTTTTTATCATGGGTTCTTAGCACTAGCATCAGGTTGACTTGATTTGCTATAGTGTACTAAAACCCTTTTTATGTTTATACCCCCTAGCTTTGCTTAGGCATCCCTTGTCATTGAGGACTATTTTGTAGATTTGAAATGCCTTTTCATTTTCGCACTTACCCCCTAGTGTAGGGTGTGATCCTTGTTAGGGTTAATTATTAAGAAAAAAATTCATTAGGCTTAAACAGGGACTGCAAAGGATATTTGAGACTTGTGAAGGCATATCAAAGATGGCCTCTCCTCATTTCAAAAACATGCATCTTGTATCAATAAGCTTTGCTTTTCCATACAAAATGTTTTTATTATTATTTGTTTAGCTAAGAGCTTAGCTTTATTACGTGGGGTTTTGTAGGTATGAGATCACCTTTCAATGAAATCCTTTGATTTCTCATAACATATTTGTTAAACAGACATCAATTTGGCATTTCCTTTTGTACTAGACTTTGATTTGCCAAAAAAATATAGAAAATGCAAGATCGTGCAGAAATAAAAAGAGAGAACACACTGAGAATTCTTGGCCAAATTTCAATTTCATTAGCTGTTATGAGTAATAAATTAGGCATAATATTTCTTCACAACATCAGAGTTTACAAGCCTAGGCAGATTTTCTCCATACATTCTAGTTAGAATTAAAGGTCCTCCTGAAAAAGCCTTCTTCACCACATATGGTCCCTCATAGTTCGGCACCCATTCTTTGAATACTGATATCTTCTTCAATACTAGATCCCCTTCTTTGAATACCCTTGGCCTGGCCTTCTTGTTTTAATCTTTTGCTATCCTGCCCTAGTATCACCAACACGTCTTCATCAGGGAGATCAAAATCTAGAGGCTCATAATCTTCCACGGCATGATCTGCAAGATGGTCGGCAATTATATTGCCTTTTATGGCTTTTCTTGTCATAAAAACGATGTCGTACTCTGCTAACAATACTTTTCACCTTGCTATTCTATTCGATAGATAGGGCTTCTCACATGTAATTAAACGGATCTAGCTTGGAAATTAGCCACGTTGTATAGTACAATATAAACTGCCTAAGTCTTCTCGAGCTCCAAACCAAAGCACAACATAACTTCTCAATCATGGTATATCTAGATTCACAATCATTAAACTTTTTACTCAAGTAGTATATAGCTTGCTCTCTTCCAGATTCATTATGTTGTCCCAGCACACAGCCTATGGTCATTTCTGTGACCATTAAGTACAAGATCAATGGTCATTTATCTTGTTGAAAGCTTCTTGACAATCAACATACCATACTCCAAGATTTTTCTTCCCGGGTAAGCGAAAAATCAGTTCACATGTTACTGTCAGTTGGGATATGAAACGGGCTATGTAATTTAAGTGTCCAAGAAAACTCCTTACTTCCTTTTCCATTTTAAGCGCTAGCATTTCCTGTATAGTTTTGGCTTTATCCGGATCAATTTCTATCCTCGGCTGCTCACAATAAAACCTAGTAACTTTCATGTTTTTACTCCAAATGAGCATTTGGCAGGGTTCAATTTTAATTGGTACTTTTGCAATCTCTCAAATAGTTTCCTCAATATATACACATGGTCTTCCTCAATCTTGGATTTAGCTAATATGTCATCCACATAGACCTCAACTTCCTGATGCATCATATCGTGGAAAAAAACGATCATCGCTCATTGATATGTAGCCCCCACATTCTTCAAACCAAATGGCATTACTCTATAACAGAATGTCCCCCAAGGCATGACAAAGGTGGTTTTCTCTTTGTCCTCCTCTGCCATCCTAATTTGGTTGTAACTAGAAAACCCATTCATGAATGAATATGTGGTATTTTTAGCAGCGTTATCCACTAGGATATCTATGTGAGGCAATGGAAAGTCATATTTTAGGCTTGCTTTATTCAAATCTCTATAATCCATACATACCTGGATCTTCCCGTCTTTTTTAGGGACCACAACCATATTGACTACCCACTAAGGATAGTGAATGACCGCTAGAAATCTTGCGTCCCATTGTTTTTTAGGGCGTATTCTCCTTTTTATGTTTGACTGAGGAACTTCCTTTTTATCAAAGAGATCTTATGCACAACTATATCAATATCTAAACAAGCATTTCTGCATAAGTTCAGGCAAAAACATCTGCATATTCATGCAAAAAAAGAGATCATTTTTTCTCTTTCTTCAGTCATAATGAGGGTGCCAATTTTTAACTCCTTTTTCTCTTGCCTAGTTCCTAAATTAATGATCTCAAGCTCCTGACTAAAAGGTTTCCAAGCCTTTTCAGAATTTTCCAACAACCTAGTAAACTTTGTTATATCTTTCTCTGCCCATCCCTCGTCGTCAAGAGCAGTGATATTATTGAAATTTGACCAATTATTCTTAATGTGGTAGTTTTGTGAGTGGTTGGAACTTTCAAAACTCTTGAAAGTGTAAGGTGTGTTTGTGTAAGAGTGTTTATTTGCAAATGAATGATGACATGTCATAGATAAAAAGCATGATCTTATTAAAAGAGTGCTCATTTAACAAGGCAAAATCTTGCAGCGTTGTGAGCTGGATTACCGTCAAGATCAAAAATGAAACACTACAAGGTAAAATCTTGCGGCATCATGAGCTGGATTACTGTCAAGATCAAATTGAAACACAACATGTTCATGACCAAACAAAAGCAATTATTTTTTGAACACAACAGGAATGGGCTCCATCTTCCAGTTCTAGAACACTTCTCCTACAGCTAATTTTCGCACGAAGGTTCTTGCAGAGGGGGGATCAATGTTGTAGATGGAGAGCTACGGGAAATCTGCCTATTTTTCCTGGTATTCAAGAGTGATGACATGCAGATCTCTTATACCAACTTTGATTACCTCCGCTACACTGTGGAAGGATTCCTGAAGCAGTGGGATGACAAGGTCTTCTTCCTTTGATTCCCTTCCTTCGATCTTTGCCATCCTTGTCTCTTTTTTTTCTGAGTGACTCGATTGTAATCCTCTTTCTTCAGCTTATATCCAAGTCCAAATCTTTGATCTGCACATTTCAACTTCATTATGTTAATTCGCTCCAGCATTTCACTAACGGGATCAAATTGAAAAGGGATTCCATTCTGCAAGAAATATTTCGCGGCCATTTTTGCAGCTTCACAGATCTTTGGCTTCTTCAATGTTGCGCCCTCAGGGACCCCTTAAAATTAATTTGACCAATTTAAAGTATAACTAAGTCATTGCACTTAATTAAATCATTTAATTGGACCCTAAATTAATTCTTAAATATAATTATACTTTAAATTGGTCCATGATTAAATCAAAATGACCTATAAAAAATATAATTATGTCTTCCGATTTAATTTTATGCAGATTATCCAATAATAAATTATTTTAGCCTTGAATCTACATTTTTCCTTCATTTTTGGGCATGAAAAAGGTACAATCGACCTCTCAAAAACGTCTAAAATTTTCACCTTGATTTTTATCGATGCCAACCCCTTTTATTTTATTTTATTTATTTTTATTTTATTTTGGATAAATTTAGGGGAATAACTCAGAAATGGGTTATGACAACATGACTAACTAAAGTCTTGGTGTGACTGGGAAGTAGTATCTAAGCTTTTTATGTGCGACAAGAATTCATCCCGTACCAGTCCTATGTTTATAAGGAGGATGCCCAGATGTTTTGCACTTGTTAACTCTGTATTTTCAAGGAGTATAACATGCAAAAGTTTGGACACATGTCAACATGCAACTTGTTCCCTTTGGGTAAAATGCTTCTTGCCCATTGACAATTCTATCATAACCAACCTCACTCAACCCATAATCTGACTTAATCATAAACAAGCATGCCACAACATATAATTTATGGTGATTTGTGTAACCATCCCATAATAGTTCATCATAATTTAGAAGATCAAAAAATTTGGTCGCGTCTGCATTGGGTTTTTATCTACTATTATGCATTCACCTATAACACTTTGGTTCATTCTCATCGTATCCATAACTACATTCCTATAAAAATTAATGTTGGTGTCACAAATCCATGCATGTTGTTGGACTAAAAGTCGAACCAACCATGCTTTGTACTATGATCTCGTTAGGAACAAATTCTTCATAATATTCATACCAACACAAATATTCTTATAAGCACCCTTTTGTAGGAGATGCATCAGTACAACATCTGGATTACTAAATGTTTTATTTTTGCACCTTCTACATAGACATCTTATACCATGTTCACTAATGTTTGGGGTGATTCATGATATATCCATGAACGATCATTCATTACTTATATCAAATCTATATACAATAATCATGTATTAATTAAATATATTAACTAAATAGATACAAATTTCCATAATCTAAAACAAACCGTAACATGTACATATCATAAATCCATACAAAAAATTTATATGATAAAAAACTATAAAAGAAACAACAGAACCCAAAAAAAATCAATATACTTCAGAATTATGCAAAATATTAACATATTAAAATTAAATAAAGTGGAGAATACTAAAAAATATCGAATTAGAACACAAATGCTCATAAACTTAGTGTTGTGGTTGCTGAATTTGTTGTGAGAGGTTGAACTGTGATGAAATTAGAGGGAAAGGGTGGCTGTAGAAAGAGGGGAGGTAGAAAGTAGGTTCGATGACCAGGTCATAAATTAAACAATTATCAACAAAATATATCCTTTTGTAAATTTGTAGGTAGTTTTATCTATAACGATGTCACACCATCATACTTCATATATTTGTGAATCCTACTGTAATTTTGTCCACCATTCCATTGTTATTTACCAATGTAATTACCGATGAAATATATTCATTGGTAAATGCATAGGTAGTTTTGTTGGTAACAATGTCACACATCATTGTACTTCATATATTTTTTAATGCCACTATAATTGCGCCCACCAATCCGTCGATATTTACCAACATAATTACTGACAAATATATTTGTTGGTAACTTCGTCAGTATTTCTATCATAACCAATGTCACGAAATAATTTGAATATGTTGTTATAGCTTTAGACTTTGATTGGTTGGATTTTTAATTTTGAAAGAACTGGAAAAAAAAGTTATGAGGTAAAAAGCATAATGAGTTTATTGGAGTGAAAAAAACTAATTTTGAGTAAAAACACGAGTGACATGAGATTTTTTTTTAACAACTAACCAATTTTTACAGATGTAAATCATGTTAAATTAGAATAACATATCACCCCTTCCCAATGGCGATGTAAGGTTTCAAATCCAAGTTTTGACGGGAGAAGATGGAGAGGGTGAATTATGTGGTGGAAAAACATGTGTGACAGACTATAGAAGATGAAGAAATATGGTAATAAAGTTGGTATAAGTAACCAAGATGTGGGCAAGGTTAGGGCTAATCCGGAATCAAACAATGGTAATAGGGCCAAAAGACCATGGTGTACAATTGGATGGCATGTTCATTTAAAATTATTATCAATTGTTACATTCATATAAAGTTGTAGGAGGTGATTTTTTTTCAAGAAAATAGCTCTAAAAGCTTTAACAAGAGGCAAAAGATTTGTCCATTTTACCTATTGGTGATTCAAGGCTTAATCATCTTAAAAAGAAAAGGAATGATACAATTCAAGCAAGGTCAAATTTGGATTTTGGTGTTAAATTCACTATTGTCTAATTTTATGATACTGAGCATAATTTTGTATTAAATTGTTGGATCAAGCTAAACAAAATCTAGAAGATTCTAGAGATATTTTTATGTATGGACAAAATTTCAGGTCAATCTTAGTTTAAAAAGGCTTTGCGATATATGTCAAAACAAATTGTATGAACTATGTTATTTACTTTCTTTTGACTTGCGTACTTCTTATTAAGAAAAGATCATTTTCCTATGAGAATGTGATAACTTGTTTAGGAAATTTCCTAGTTCTACAAGGAAGCTTAAAGGAAGGCAACAAGGATTCCATGTTTTGAGCAGATTCTTTAACGCTACAATTAATTATTCTAGACTGAAAAAAATAACAAAAAGAAAGCAATCTTAGCAATCAATTCCCATTATTTTTGTTATTCTCTTCATGTTTAGTCATAATTAATACTTTACTTTCAGATAAGATCCGAGGATTGTTTAGATTAGTGTCCGGACTTACTAGTACAGGTTGTGGGTCAGTTTTTGGAATTGGATCAATTCAACTTATTAAAATTGATTTATTAGGCTTTATTTTTCAGAATTATTTAAACACATGCAAACCTAAATTTAATAATACTAAACTTTTCCTATTTTTCATAAGAAATAAAGACAAAAAATGTAAGGACGACAAGAATATAACATATAATGTGTAAATAAAAAATACCTTTAAATACAATTTAAGAATACACAAGAAATTACTTCAAAATTAAACCGTTTAAAAAAAAAAACAAAGATTCAGTTTAATTGGGAGTGCTTTTCAAAAGCGCTTTTGAAAAAATTTGAAATTTTTTTATTTTTATTTTGAAGTTTAAATTAATAAAATTTGGTGTTTTTAGAACAGTTTGATATGCTGATGTCAAAAATAATTTTTTAAAAATAAAAAAACATAATTTTAATGTATTTTTGAATAAAAAATACTTTAAAAAACAACCACAACCACACTCCCGAACAGTAACTAAAAATTCAGGACAAAAAAGAAAAAGAAAACAACAAAAAACAGCAGAACAGGGCGCCGGGAGCCGGTTTCGACTTTCGAGGAGTGGCAGTAACTGTGATTTTTTTTTTTTCTTGCGAGGATTATTAAATTATTTATCAAAACGCAAATTCTCCTCCACTCCGTACCATGCGGCCCACCCTTCTTGTCTGGCTTGTATTTAACTTCTCCCATCCTGTATTTAACGTCTGTGTCGTATACTAATAATAAAAATAAAAAATATTTTTCTTAAAATACATTTAAAACAAAAAAAATAAATGTACTGTCAGTTAGATTAACAGTTACTTTCACTTTCGTCGTTGTCGGTTTCGAAGAGAAAGTAGAAACAACACACACTCACAATCTGATGAATGGATCGAAAAACATAAACTGATCACCACCCACCAATATATAAAGATCGAGCTCATGGATATTGCTTCTTATCAATTCTGGCTCTCATGAAATAAACGAAATATGAAGGCACTCATTATTCCTCCTGTAAGTAGTTATCTCTGATCTCTCTTGTAGTTTTTAAGGAAAACGAAATATGAAGGCACTCATTATTCCTCCTGTAAGTAGTTATCTCTGATCTCTCTTGTAGTTTTTAAGGAAAACAATGAATGAATATTCTGATTCGATAAGCTTTCCTCTTTTACCAAAAGTTTTCTTTTCTTTTCCTTTCCTGCCATAATCAAAGAAAGCAAGAAAGGAATGTAAACAGGGCAACCCCCCCCCCCCCCCCCCCCCCCCCCCAACAAAGTAAATAATAATATTCATGCATTTGTGGCTCAAAAATCGTTTCAGGGCTATGAGAAGTGACTTGACTTGCCTTTGACCGGCAAGAGAGGCGACATGATATACCATTTATAAATACATATCGCTTTACAATTACGTGTATGCGTGCTGTGTAGTGAACTCGTTGTTCTTTAATGACTTTGTTATTATTTCCATGTTCTATATATATATATATATGTTCAGGTATCTCAGCCTTCGGATTCGAAGAGTAGGAGATCATATTGGTGTAGCGTTTTTCCTGCTGCGTCTTTTCTTTTTCTTATTATCTTTGCAGTATATGCTTTTATAGCTCCAGATTACAAAGAGGTAATCGGTTTGCATTGAATTTTCAATATTTCTTCAAGTTAATCACTGCTTATTACCATCGTTCTGCGTTGATATCTCAAAATGGATCCTTAATATGTAATCCAACTGTTTCTCATTTTCTTGTTTTATGGTCTCTTTTTTTTTTAAATACGCACTTAATAGCAAGTATTAACTTTGTTGGATGCTTATGACTCTGTCCTGCAGAAATTATCAAGATGGGAAATAGCTGATACTTTTCAGAACTTTAAATTCAGCGATTGTAAGGTTGTGTATTTTTTTTTCCTGCAAGTTTAGATAATTTGCCTTCAAAAATAGTTGATGGTTTTGTTTCTTACATGGTTCTGTATATTATAGAATCGGTGCAGGCCTCCTGGGAGTGAGTCCTTACCTGAAGGGATTGTCTCAAAGACCTCTAACTTTCAAATGAGGCCACTATGGGGCTTTCCAAAGGTAAAAGTTTATGAGCTCCATGACGGAGTGACTGATCATTCATATCTCAGAAAGTATTCTTGTGACTGATCATTCATATCTAAGAAAGTCAATTCTTGTGACTGATCATTAATTACTGTCACCATTCAATCACTTCTGAACAAGTTTTCAAGATGGACATTTATATTTACATGTGACTGCATCAACTCTGCCATGGGTTTGCCATCATTGACTGCATGAAGGTTGAAATGTGTAATGTGTTTCCATACATTTGCTTAGGGAATGTAGCATAATCTTCCTAAAATTGTGACTTTCTAAAACCTTCATGCTGTAAGTTAATTTTATAATGAATGAACTTTATAAAAATAAATGTTTCAAATGTGGTTGATGGATGTTGAGACTTTTTAGCATGTTTTCCTCTGATTCTTAGTTCATATATAGATATAGCTTACAAGCTGTGAAGCTAGAGAAACCACAGATGATTATTTGACTGTTAAATGCGATTTATTACATGTATAAGTACTACCACAGATACACTTTTTGGTTGAACAAGAATAAGTGTTTCTGAAAATGGAAGCTGGAGATATTTGGTATTCTGAAATTTTTGCTTAATGGAAACTCATAATATCAATTTCTCATGCTGCTGATGTTGCTTGATTAATATTTGGCTGTTGTGCTTCGCCTTGTTTATTCCTTTGATTTCAAAGTGGTAAAAAAAAATTGCATCTGGTTTTGACAGAATGAGGACAATTCTTCAATAAACCTATTGGCTGTAGCTGTTGGAATAAAGCAAAGAGATCTTGTCAATAAGATGGTGAAAAAGGTAAGAATACTACAAGTCAACTTAATTTTTCTCTTACTTCTCTGTTTTAATATTTATTTAATTTTTCAGTTTCTCTCAAGCAACTTTTCTGTGATGCTTTTCCATTATGATGGTATTGTTGATGAATGGAGAGATTTTGAGTGGAATGATCGTGTTATACACGTTTCTGCCCGTAATCAAACTAAATGGTGAGTTGCCTTAGCCTTGGGATCCATTGATCATTACTTGTAGAAATCAAATAACCTAAATATAATTTTAGTGAGTTTTTGTTTTGATGATGGCTAGGTGGTTTGCAAAGCGGTTCTTGCATCCTGATATAGTTGCTGCATGCAGTTACATTTTCCTCTGGGACGAGGACCTAGGAGTAGAAAACTTGAATCCTAAACGGTATGTTAATTGCATGTCTCACTTTTTTCTCTGAATAAAAAAAAAACTCAATTTTTAAAGGCTTTTAATACTAGGACCAATAAAATCCTAGTCTTCATCTGAACATTAACTCTTTCCAGTACAAAATGTTCAAATAAGTCATGTGCCAGTTAGCATGTAATCATGTACTAGCTTGTCCATAATTGTAGATGAATGAAACATGTAAAATGTTGTTGAAGTCTCTAACCGGAAATCTTCAAACTTGGAAGTGTTTATCCTTCGGTCTCGTGAATAGCTTAAAGGCGATAAGTCTTGCTGCCCCTGGAAAAGTTCATAGAGTTTGTGAAGCCCCTGAGATATCTCTATTCAAAGGCTTCCACTTTTTTTCCATATTAACATTGAATGATTAGAAATATTGGCCTAATGTGGTGTGAAGTCCTTCACATAAATCTGAGTGGAAGGCTTGCCTTCAGCTATTGATTTTTTTTCAACGCCTTAACAGGATTCAGATGATGGTTTTTTCCTCAGTGCCTAAAATCAAATTTTCTTGCTGCATGGTTACTCCATGAACATCATATAGTAAAGACTCCAGGAAGGGTATTAGCTATTTTCATGGGTATCAGATTGCATAGACCCATCTTTTGGGGGTTATGAGGAGCTTCCACAGGACTCTAGGACTCAACGTAGACAA
Organism: Salix brachista; assembly: GCA_009078335.1. Lineage (NCBI taxonomy): Eukaryota > Viridiplantae > Streptophyta > Magnoliopsida > Malpighiales > Salicaceae > Salix > Salix brachista. Next base: position 11,535,035 of record CM018590.1, read on the forward strand.
CATCACTAGTTTCTTGTGAAGGCTAGGAACTTGTCAAATGATAAATTCCTATTCTGTACAATTTGCAGTGTGTTTTGCCAATTGAATTTTTATTTTTGTAGATTCCATGAGATGTAGTAATTCATCATCTAAATACAGGTGGGAGTCAAGAGAGTATTTACCATTATTTGCTGCCTCTAATTATCTATTCGTTGTGAGATTATTTAGCATCACCTAAATGCATGCTTCGGAGAATGGGAACGTGATTTTATTTTGCGTTATGACAAATTTAGCCATCTGTTTGCCAATGTGTGCATGTGTACATGAGGTGTGTGTTCCATTGCAAATTAGAAGCATTTCAGAGAAGAAACACAAGGCTTGAACAGTAAAAAGAAGGCATTCCTTATTAAAGACTAAAGGAATTAATAAAAATAAGGTGAAAATACCTATGGTTCTGTTGGTCGTCACGATTCAGCTTTGATAGTTTCAAACAGAAGTCCTTTCCCACCATCTTCAGCTCATAGCGATCCATCATCTTGCTGCTTTGTTTCTTGAAATACTATATTTCAGGAAAAAGGACATTTTGCGAGCAATGAAAAAGTTACATGCATGCAGAGATAACAAACTATAAATTCATGATATGACAGTTCATATTCCAATAATTAATCATCTTATTTCTTTGAAATTATTTGACAATTCTAGGTATGTTTCAATTGTTAAAAGTGAAGGGCTTCATATATCACAGCCAGCCCTTGATTATAAATCTCTGGTACATCAGCAAATTACTGTCCGGGCAAGCAAATCAGGAGTACACAGGTTCGTGTGTCACCTCTTTTTTCCTCCTTTTAATGATTATGTGCAGTAATCGGTACTTATCATCCGACCTTGTTTGGTTAAATTTTTCTTGACAATGTTGGACCATGGACTCCTTTATTTTGGGATATGAATATGTTCATTTTGGAATGTTACTGATACTTTGAACTGTACATAAGGGCATACTTATTCTTCTCTCATGGCATGTGTTCATTGTTATCAGAAGGACTTACAAGCCTGGTCTTTGTGATGCAAACAGTACAGCTCCTCCATGCACAGGGTAAAAAAGTTCAGTTATGTTACATATCTGTGAGTAGCTTTTTCAAGGAAGCTAATAACCCCACCCTTTAGATGGGATTTAATTGTTTCTCTTGACAAAACTAAGCTGGAGATCTAAATTACAGGTGGGTGGAAATGATGGCCCCTGTTTTCTCGAGAGCTGCTTGGCGCTGTGTGTGGTATATGATCCAGGTGTTTTATTGAGGAGCTTACTTTTTTGGTTATTTTGCTCTTGCATCAGTATGTGAATGTGTATCTGTGTTCATTTAATGCCTTCATTTGGACTCAAATTATAAGAGTATCATTTACAAATTGCGGGTGAACTTAATCAGGGGGAGTTTTTCTGTATGAAAATGTAAGAAAAATGGTCAATGGGAAGGAGTTGGTTGGAATTATCCATTTCTGTCTTCTAGAAATATCACAGTATTGGATCAGGGGCTGCTTATTCATTTCAGAAAGTGATGAATGCTGTCATGGACTACTACTTTTCATGGGCTCTTGTGTTCTTTATAACACTTCTAACTTGGTGTCATGGATTCTGTTGCTATCATACATCCTTTATGCTAAATTTATTTTGCAGAATGACTTGATCCATGCATGGGGTCTAGACTATCTGCTTGGTTACTGTTCACAGGCAAGCTACACTCTTTTTGTCTCTTTCTCCCCCTTTCAACTTTATCTACTTTCTCTCTCGTTTGCTCCTTCCAATATATATACTTACCAGAAATCCTACTGGCCAAGATTTTGATAGGGTGATCGAACAAAAAATATTGGTATTGTGGATGCGGAGTACATAGCCCATTATGGTCACCCAACACTTGGAGGTGTGGTTGAAAATCAGGTTAGAAATCTTACACGGTCATGCAGATTTTGTTTCTAGAGTTTTCTCGTCTAAGCTTTTGGTGTTACTTGAGATTATAGCCACATCTGGTACATCAAATCACTTAAAGGGCACACACATAAGCTGCAAGCATGTACATAAGACTGTTTCTAAAGAAAAGGTATAGTTGTAGTATGATTTTTTTCGACGGATGCCAGTCTTTCTTTCCAGAGTTCATAAACAATGAAGCAAACAGAACAAAGAAATGCAAGGTTGGTCTGAGAAACTTGTGGGTTGGATTTGAACTTGCACCTATAATATGCAGAAAATGATGGGTTAATAACTGTCGTGCTGATGAAACGGTAAATTACCTTGCTAGAAAAATCTATTCATTCATCATAAAAGAAATCGTAAATTAAGTTGACCTCTGTTGATATTTGTTGCAACTATAGTAACCGGCTCTCTTGTTTCAAAAGTAAAAACAACAGCCCCAAGTCTCATGTCATTACCAAGTGGCTTTATGTTAAGTCTTGTGTGGTCACTATTTTTTCTGTGTGCAGTTTCAGAAACATGAAAAGTGGTCCATGTAATACGAATCTCACGGATTAATGCACTTGCTCTCTTTGATTTTCTTATGATTGCTTCTAGTGTGCTCCTCGGTATTCCCAGGACCCATCCCTCGCGTGCTTGTGCCATGGCCGAGCTAGGTCATTACAGACAATAGAAAATTTTATTCCTGCTATTTTAATTGAGTCCTCACCATGTGAACTTTATGTAAACTTTCAAACTCGTTTTTGATCATGACATGAATGAAGTATTTCAATTGCCTAGTTTCAAGAGAAGTTGAAAAGCATCCCTTCTTATTTCAGTTTCTGTACTCCGACCCAATATTGATTTTGTTAGAGCTAAGAGCATGCCGGAGGATCCAAGGGACTCTTTTTGATGCAACTGCAATGACCACTTTTCTTGTTTTAGAAGTTAAAATTACTGTTTACCATCCTTGATTGCCCTACTCCTGAGAATCTGACAAGCATGCCTCTGATGTGGATTCTCTCCTTGTTTGATTGTTCTATATAATTGGACTTTTCATCATCTCTGTATTGCAGGTGCCTTCTCGTTCACAGAAAACAGATCCTAGATTGGAAGTAAGTACATGTCAATGTAAATGATTTCAAATTGTCTTTTTTTGTTAGAGTAGTTGAAAATCATCCCTCTTCATTTCAATTTCCTCACTTGACGTATCGTTGGCTTCATTCAGAGGTACAGATTGTTAGAGAATAATATAAATAATATCCCAGGGTCTCACCTAAAAGCTTAAGAGGTGAAATGTTTCTTAACATGGTATCAAAACCTTGTTGACCCAATAGCTACGAGTTCGAGTCTCACTGCTCTCATTTTATTTGATAAAAATTAAGCAAGCGGTAGTATGAGTTTATACAAGTTCAAGCTCAAAGAGATTTCACTTAAAGAGGTTTGTTAGAGAATAATACAAGTCATATTCTAGGATTTCACTTAAAAGCTCAATTGACACGAACATGGCGAGTCTAGCGCCAATTAACCTCCTAGTTTCATAAACATTTCTCTCCCTAGTAAGACATTCTTAGAAATTGTCTTCATCATTACTGGTAGGTCGTTGAGATTACTGCCCATATCTTCAATTTCTAAAGGAAAATTGAAAAACAGTAAAATAGGAGCACTTATCAGGCGTCTTGGGCACAAAATGAAAAGGAAGAGGGGTCAGGGAAAAAAGCAGAACTTGTAGGCTGTACCAATTCTAACATATCTCTGAAACATAAACTTGTGGAACAATCAAACCTGTTTTATGATCCTCGGCACCATTGCAGGTGAGGAGGCAGTCTTTGATCGAGTTAAAAGTTTTTCAAAAGCGATGGAAGGAGGCGGTGGAGGAGGATCAATGCTGGATAGATCCATACAAAGAGGCGGCGAAAGAAAGCAGCTAGATAGATGCATGTACGTGAAGCTGTGCACACTTTGCTCCATCGTGCATTCATTTTATAATATATATATATATATATATATATACATATATATAGATTTTCCAGAGGCAAGAGGCCTGGAACAAACAAGATGAGATGTTATACAGAGATCACAAGCTCCGGGGTCTTGACTGATAGGAGAATTATTTGCAAAATGTTATATAAAGGTTAAGTTTGTAATATAAAAGCAAAATGCTCAAACATTAATTAATGTCTTTGAAATTTAATGAAACACCATTCAAATAGATTATTGGCAGACTCAAATGTTTTTTACTCCAATCTCCTTTAAAAAAACCTAAAAATCACTAGCATGGAAGGGTTTTTAAGTCTTTTTCTTATAAAGTTGAACTATTACAATGCTCTCGGTACTAGAATTTTTAATGTTTCAAAAGTGTTTTTATATGCTGATGTCAAAAATAATTTTAAAAAAATAAAAAATATATTTCTAATAAAATATAAAAAATAAAAGTAAAAAGAAGTGATTCATGGCCCTCTTATGCCAGCATTTCCGGCTGATGGAGGCGCTTCTAATGAGGTGATGCTTGTGTCGTGGTTCATGACTGTTGGGCAACAATCATTTTTTATTTTATTTTATTTTCTCTCCTCTTTTTTATCACACCTCGAGCTAGCCAAGCAACAACTAAAACAAATGCCCTCTAACTTTATTCTTATTCCGGTTATAGTCCTCATTCTTTTCATCAATCTTTGTTCATTTTATATCCTTGTATTATTGGTTTTCCTGCTTTATTCTTGCCAAAAGTGAAAATTGCGATATTAGCTCAGATGACTCAGCATATTAGCTCCTAGCTTTCTCTTCAAAGGAAATTGCGAGTCATAAAGGAAAGAGGGGGAGGAAAAGGAGAGAACATAGGAAAAACATTATCAACTGTTACTGTCTGCAGAGTGCAATTATGATATGGGCACGCATGTGAAATATTCACAATTTTCATCAGAAACACAAGATCCTTAATTTGATCTTGAAACAGCACATGGGTTGCTGCACATCTTCGTTATAAACCAGGTCAATGAGATTCTCAAAACACTCTTCTCAATGCCGATGTGGCTGCAAACCCTACTGCCACTCATGAGCCCCACAAGCTAAACTAGTAAATAAACTTGCCCAAATCAGAAAACAAGTTCAGTTCAATATGTTTGCTCTATGGAAAAAATTATCATAAAAGAAAGACAACTAGAATAAAGGGATTCATTATAAATGGTGTATCTAGAATTATAACTCCTAAGCCCCCCTCCACCTTACAATTTCAGCAACTAGACTTAATTGCCTCCTACCCAACTTCCACCCACCTTGTTATTATCGCTATCAGCACCTACATGCATTAATATCATCGTATCAACCCAACCCTATCTACAGCATAAGTGCTTTTACAGCACCGATTAGCATGGAGGGATCCCCGTTCATCAGGACATTATCTGTTTGAACTTGGCAGGATATTAAAAGTATAAGAATGATTTTATATCGCAAGCCCCACAACAAGGCCAGAGCCATTGTCAAAACAAACATTCTAATTGATTAACGAGCTGTTGATGCATGCTTAAGAGGTGCAACCATAGAAGATCAAGAAGAGGCTGAAGACAAAAGAAGTAAATGGCCGAGTGGAAAACAGACAACCAGCATATTCCAGCAAAAACATTAGTGGGCATTTGAGATTTCTCACGTTGATTTTTTAAAAATAAAGCTGCTACGCTAGTTGAATAATAGTAAGCAATTAACAAGTAAATTAAGACATGATCATGAACATTAATCTTCTGTCAGGAGTAACAGACCACCACTACTGAGCACTGAGAATTAATATATTCTTAAAAGCAACTACTTGGATTGTCACGAACCCCAACGGTTTGGTAAACATAGGAACAATGCTTTCTCCATAAATTGCTAATACATACCTCGTCTGGTGTCCACTCAGTAGGCGTTGTCGCGACTCCCTAAAAAAATTATACACAATTCTCAATGGAAATAGCAACAACCCTTTCCCTTTACCTGGAAATAGCAACAACCCTTTTCCTGGAAATAGCAACGCTCAAACGCTAACAGTGACCATATCATATACTAGTATGATGGCAGCAATAAACAAAATTATAAACAAACAAATCTAACAACAGATATTCTCCTCTCCCCAGCAGTCACACTTGCAACAGAATCAAGAAAAAGCAAAAGAACTAGAGATGGCATCTGAGGCAATTACAGGTCTTGGGAGTGAAGGAACAGAAACCGAAAGGCCTGTTTGGAATGTTGCAATTGATGGCATAGCAACAAGGAGATGGCAGGCAAACCCCTTTAGCACCTCCACAGCAAGTGCACATTGCACATATCTGAAAACCATTCAATCTTCTCCTGCTCTCATTCATCATCATTTTTATCTCCATAACCTTCAGTGGCTCCATCAATGGCACCATCTCATTACTTGTTGTTGCTGACCCATTTACCTCCAAATCAACAAAAATTCATCCACAAACACCAATTTAGACATGAAAAGTAAAGGGATCTACGAATTAAGAGGGAAATATGGAAAGAAACAACACTCACCTGGCTTGTGCTTGCACTCGCCTCATTGTAATCGATCACATTAGCTAGGAGGAGCAGCAGCAGCATGAGAGGCAAAGAGACCCCATAAGCAGACATGATGAGATGGGTTTTTTACAAGGCTTCTGAAATATGTGAGAATTGGCAATTGGGGTTTTGAGTTGTATATGTACTAGAACAAGTTTTTGAATTGCCGCATCATTAAATGTAACTTATGTTACGGTTGATGGGTTTTTTTTTTCCGAGGAGGAGGAGGTTTAAAAGAAGGGCGTGAGGGAGATTCTCGTGTTTACATGGTAATAATTAATTATATTTTTAAAATGTTTATTTTACAAAAATAATATGTTTTTTATATCAACATATAAAAACAATATAAAACATATTAAGAAATATTTTTAATAATACATTTTTATAAAAAATCATGAAATGTTGTTTCTACCACAAAAATAAATAGCTCCTAACAATTGTTCATTATTATGATGTGGTTGTAAACGTGTTTTTTTTTTAGGAAATTAAAATACTTTTTTTACTTTTTAATTTTTTTTTATATTAACTCATTATTTAAAAAAAATATTTAATTATAAGTTTTACAATAAAAAATAATTTATAAAACATTTTAGAAATATACGTTAAACTCCATTACCAAGCCTAGCATTACTACTTTAATGAGCTTTGGATTCTTATGCGATATATATATATTACTTTGATAACGATTGCTTTTAAAAGTATTATTTAAACACGGAAAAAAAACTATCAAGCGAAAATTAAAAAAATCATAAATTTATCAAGAAAACAAACCTTGATCATAAGTAAATATCCACCCATAGAAATCAGAATTGATCATGGAAACAAAACATCAATTTATATTCTGAATATTTATCTCTTCTTATCATTGGTTAGTTAACAGAATCATCATATAACTTACCCTAACCATCAAACAACCATAATGTTCGCACTAATAATTTAATTCAATGACATCCTTAAGAACTAGATAAGTTGATTAATCAAGAAAACATAATTATTCGCAATCTATGTTTGATTTGATTGAATGTTCTCCTTAAAATTAATAACATAGACTTGTCTACAATAATTATTAAATTAAGTTACTTCACAAGTTTATATACTACAACTCCGATTTTGATATCAAACATAGCAATATATTGCCTACAATAATAACTTAGAGTCCGCTCTAGCAATTATAATAAACAATCACAAGAAAAATAAACTTAGAAAAACAAACATATTCATCATATAAACTAAAAAGAAAAGGTAAAATAGATCTCACAGCTCTTGAAATGCGAAGGTTTCTGTTTCCTTGCATGTTTGTTGAACAACTAATAAAAAAGAACAAACAAAACATGATTTTTGGGGTTTGTGGAGGAGAATGGGTGTTTTTTTTTTTTTATCTTTTATGCTATTGCTGGCCACCTATTCTCTTTTTCCTTTTTATTTTTATATCCTAGAAAAACCTAGTTCCTATTTCAGAAAATAATTCTGAATAACCTTGCATTGAATCTTCAAGATTTGACTAAGAGAAGCTAAATTTCCATATTAAAGAGTTGGATGTTGGTTTGTTGCTTCAGAACGCAATTTGGGCACGTTTCTTCATGAAACCTGTTTGCTGGTAGAATTCAGTTGTCATCATTGAAACATCATATATCCATCATATGACATATTTTTGGGCTAACATTTCGAGCGTTGATAGGCCTTGGGGTTAGGAATCCATCAAAATTGAGTTTGCATCCATTGAACTTTTATAGCTCAAGCTATTTAAGTCAGAGTGGCCAAAGGTCAACACTCGCATAATACAAGATTTGACTTTGAAGGTTGCAATTTCCATGCTCTTCCTTATTTTATTTTCTTGTCTTATCTTTCAGAAATGAATTGATGTTATCTTTTAATGCCACTGAATCACTTCATTTCAACCTCTAGAGTGCATGCTCTACACAAAACTTTGACTAACGGTCAAATTTGCCAATTACCTCCAAAAGTTCCTTTAAAACATAAAACAAAAAATATCAAGGCATTTTATATATAAACACATAGGCAAAATACTATTTAAAAAATATCAAATAATACGGTTGCATCAAATACCCACACACTTAGCCCTTGCTCGTCCTCAAGAAAGTATAGATAAAATCAAATTGAAAATAGTTATTATCAATCTCTCAATCTCCTATCAATGTCCAAGAATATAGGCATTATAAACAAGAATATAATCAAGAAGAATAAATAGTATTTCATGAATTTATTTACATGCAAACTTCAAAACTCAATTAAATGTCGGGATTTAAATGAAATCTATATCATGAGAAAGTGATAGGTCCTCTCATTGATACACACTCCAACACTTATATTTTTTGGTCTTATGTGTTTAAATCTCTCAAATTCAATCGATGAATATATTCTATCAGAAACTTGTTCTTCAATCTCATCTTCATTACTAACATATTACAAACAATGCATAAATCAAAAGGTCTTACTTTTCGGTTGTAATGGGGATAAGGTTAAGGTGAGATAAAAGAAAGTAAAAGAAAAGGTTAAAATCAAAGGAAGTAGAGCATTTTGAAAAGTGATATTTCAAACAAGATATTCCATCTAAGCACATAAATTTTCCACCTTAAATCATCAATGCTTATCTTCTTTTGATTTCAAGTTGTTTTAACATAAAATCTTAAGAACATAAAATAACACTTTTCTCTCTCTCTTTTCTTCTTCTTTCTTGTTTCTTCATTTTTCTTTTTTTTTTCACCTTTGGTAACTTTGCCTATTTTTTCATCAGGCATCACTTCTTCTTTCTTTCACACACTTTCCAACCATAACTCCATGAGATATCACAATTATATGCTCTAATAATCCTTGTCCAAGGGAAAAGGAAAACATATAAAAATTAAGGCTTATACATGGATAAAGCAAAGAATAGATAAACAACCTAGGATAATCTGCTTACGGTTGACTTTTTAATTCAAGTGGTTAAAATTCCTAATACCTTTATCATCTTCATGTATATATATATATAATACGAATGTAATCTCAACAAGATATGAAGCAAGTTTTAGAGATACTTATCATTGAAAAAATACACAATTAAAGAATATAATATTGAAGGCTTAAATGCTTGCATTGTTATAACACTATAAAGTCAACATAACATATTCTCAAAGTCAATCCCTAAACCAATTAAAAATTAAAATCCACATGCACACTCCTTCATTTGATTTATATCTTCATCTATCCTAATTAATTATCATATATAATATTCATATTCTCATAAACCAATAGGAGTTCAAAAGATTAGACATAGAAATTTTTATTTTTATTTTTTGCTTTTTTTGGGGGAAACAACAAAAAAAACCAACATTCTCCCAATACCCCCACACATAAAACATAACATTGTCCTCAATGTTGAAATAAAAGAAAAGGAATATAACAGAATGATAAAAATAAAGTAAAATGCAAAAAATAAAAGATAAGGAAAAAGAAAGAAAAGATGATTTTTTTTTTGCTGGGTTGCCTCCTAGTAAGGATTGTTGTTTTATGTCATTAGCTCGATATGCTGCATCCTCATTCTTCATAGATTGGTTCATCTAACTTCATAGAAGCATTGGGTTCTGTCATCCAATCTCCATAGAAAGGTTTCAAGCGATGCTCATTGGCCTTGTGTACTTTGTTGGTTTCTAAACTTGTAATTTCAACTGCACCATAAGAAAAAAATTAGAAACAGCAAAGGGTCCAATCCAATGAGAGCGCAACTTTCTGGGAAAAAAGTTTCAAACGCGAATGATAAAGAAAGACTTTGTCTCCAACATGAAACTCTTTTCTTGTAATCATTTGGTTATGAAGACTCTTAGTCTTTTCTTTGTAAATCCTTGCATTCTCATAAGCATCATTTTGAATCTCTTCTGACTCTTGCAATTGCAACTTTCTTGCAATCGTAGTGGCATCATAATCCATGTTATATTTTTTAATGGACAAAAAATCTTTGTGTTTAAACTCCACTGGTAGATGACATGTTTTTCCATAAATCATCCTATAAGCTGACATTCCTATAGGTGATTTGTAAGCAGTCCGATAAGTCCAAAGTGCATCATCACCAAGTCATAGACTCCAATCTCGTCGGTTAGGTTGTTTTGTCTTCTCTAAAATGGATTTGATTTCTCAATTTGAAATTTCAGCTTGGCCATTCATTTGAGAATGGTATAATGTGGAAGTTTGATGAGTCACATGATATTTGCGTAACAATGCTTCCATTGAACAATAGTAAAAATGAGTGTCACGATCACTAATGATAGCTTTTGGGATTCCAAACCTGTCAAATATTTGAGTCCTCACAAAATCTAAAACAACCTTAACATCGTTAGTTCATGTGGCTTTCACCTCAATCCATTTGGACACATACTCTACAACAAGAAGGATATAAAGATTGCCAAAATAAAAAGGAAATGGACCCATAAAATCAATACCCCAAACACAAAAAATTTCACATACAAGAATATTCATTAAAGGCACTTGATTTTTATAAGTGATATTACCTTTTTTATCCATTTATAACTTGATTTGCAAAAATGATAAGCATCCTTAAAAATAAAAGGCCAATAAAAACCACTTTCAAGTACCTTATGGGTCATTCTTTTTGCTCTAAAATGCCTATCACAAGAATGAGAATGACAAAAGGTGAGAATGGAATGAAATTGATATTGTGGTACACATCTCCTAACTACTTGATCCACACAAAATTTCCACAAACAAGAAGTATCCCAAAAATAATATTTAGCATCAACTCTTAACATGTCATTTTTTGTATGTAGCCAAACTTGGAGGGAATTCTTTGGTGACTAAATAGTTCATCAAATCGGCATACAATAGTCTTGTAAAGGAATGTAACATACAACTGCTCATTGAGGAATGTCTTTCTTATTGTTTTGGTTTGTATATCTTAGATCCTCAATTGACTCAAGTGATCAACCACATGGTTTTTGACACCTTTTTTTTTTTATCTTTGATCTCAAAATCATATTCTTGTAAAATCAAGATCCTCGGAATCAATCTATGTTCGGACTACTTTTTCTTCAAAAGATAACTTAAAGTTGTATGGTCAGTAAAAACAATGACTTTTGTACCAAGTACATATGACCTGAATTTTTTAAGAGCAAACACTATCGCAAGTTCCTTTTCAGTTATATGGTAATTGCGTTGCTCTTTATCAAACATCCAGGAACAATAGACGATAACATACAAATTCTTCCTTATTCTTTGCCCAAGCATATCCCTTATCGCATAGTCACTCACATCACACATTATCTCAAAAGGCTCATCCCAATTTGGTGGTTGGATGATAGGGGCAAATGTGACACATCTTTTAATCTCATCTTGGGCATCTTTACATGCTTGATCAAACACAAGATCCATTTTTTGGCTAATAGTTTGCCGAAGGGTGCGTAATCTTTGAGAAATCTTTGATAAAATGTCGATAGAAACCTATATGACCTAGAAAAGAACGAACTTTCCTTATGCATAAGGAGGCAATGATGAAATAACATCTATTTTAGCTTTATCAATCTCTAATCCACGTGATGACACAACATGCCCAATAACTATTCCTTGTTCCACCATAAAATAAAACTTTTCATAGTTCAAGACAAGGTTAGTTTCAATGCACCTTTTCAAAATCAAAGATAAATTTTCTAGACATTTATCAAAAGAATCACTATATACCATGAAATCATCCATGATAACCTCAATTATTCTTTCAACATAGTTAGAAAAAATAATAATCCTGCATCTTTGAAAAGTTATAGGTGCATTATAGAGAACAAAGGGCATTCTCCGATATGCATATGTACCAAATGGACATGTATATATAGTCTTTTCATGATCCCCGGGATTAATAATAATCTCATTATATCCACTATATCCATCAAGAAAGCAATAAAAAGATTTACTTGCAGCGTTCAAGCATTGATCCATGAATGGTAATGTAAAATGATCTTTGCGTGTAACAAGATTTAGCTTTCTATAATCATCACACATTCTCTATCCACTAAAGATGCGAGTAGGAATGAACTCATCATTTCTTTTTTTCACCAACATGATTCCGATCTTTTTGGGCACCACATGAACTTGCACCACCCATTTACTTTCTGTGATGGGGTAAATGACTCCTGAATCTAACAATTTCAAAATTTCAGTTTTCACTACCTCCATCATAGGCAGGTTCTACCTCCTTTGTATTTCCCTTATTGGTTTTGCATTGTCCTCCAATAGTATATGATGCATACACATTGAGAGACTAATGCCTTTGATGTCAGCTAAAGTCTATCCAATGTTCGTCCTGTGAGCACACAACTTCACAAGTTTTTTCTCTTGCGCATTTGTCAAACCCATTTTTGCTATGATAACATAAAATGTATTGGCTTTTTATGTGAAAGTACTAAATCAACAAAGACATTACCATGGGGAATGATTTGTTAAGCTTCCAAAGCCAATGCTAATTCGTGCATGTTTTGGGGGAACATATATGTCTTTCCATCTCTTCGATCTTGGTAAAATCATAGCCATAACTCAAAACTACGCCTAATCCATCCTCACAATCAAAATCATAAACTTGTTGCACACACTTATCAACTTGGTCATAGCACGTGATAGAATAAACATTGCTATAAGGATATTTCATTGTATTATGAAAATTAAAGTCTATTTTTTCATCTCCAACCTCCATAAACAAAGTATCCTTACCACAATCATTTTTTGTATTGACAGTTTTAAAAATGATCTCCCAAACAATATAGGAGTGTTGTTTGATGAATCACAAGAATCATGTGTCATATCAGGAATATAAAAGTCACATGGAATAATAAAATTATCAATCTTGACTAGGAGTCTTCTATCACACCAAGTGGGTAAACAAAACTATGATTCACAAGTTGTATTACAATGCTAGTTTTATTCAAAGGCTCCAAACTAAGAGAATCATAAACATGTTTAGGCATAACATTAATGGATGCACTTAAATTGTATAAGACCCTTTTAAAACTAGCATTACCAATAAGACATGGGATAGTAAATGCACTTAGGTCTTTCTACTTCAAAGACATATTATTTTGAACAACAACAGATACAACTTCACTCATACTTATCATTTTATGACATTTTAGCTTATAGGCTCTTTTAGTAGTACACAACTCCTTAAAGAGTTTGGCATACTTTGAAATTTGCTTGATAGCATCAATCAAAGGAATGTTGAGTTCCACTTTCTTGAAAACCTATAAAATCTCTTTTTTTGTCATTTTTTCTTAGACCTAGAAGAACTCATAAGAAAGGGTGGAATTCTTTTAAAAATGAAATTCTTTGAGTGGGGATTTACCTTTGAGTGTTGATCGTTGTCTCAATTTGTGGAGGAGGAGGATTTTTCTTATTTGTACTCAATTTGGTTTTTATCTCCTCTTCTTCCTCCATCTCTATTTGTTTGACCTTTTCCTTTCAAGTTCTTTCCCACTTCACAGCATGATCACACTAACATTCTCTTTTAGATTCAATGCTTAGGAGGGCAATTTTCCATTCATTTGTGGTTCTAATTTCTCTACACTTGAAGTTACTTGCCCCCATTTTCTTCTCCAAGTTGTGAATACTTGACCTTGTTTCTTGTTGAAAAGACATAACATTTTTTTGCAAGGTCACAGTGTTAGAAGTCAAAGTTTTCATCATCTCACGAAGATCATCATTGGATGATGACCCCATAACATTAGAGTTTGTGAATGCAGGGGGTTGTCTTGCTTGATAATTCTGTTGGGACTTAAATTCATAGGGATGGAATTGTCGGCCTTGATTGCATTGTTGAGGCGGGTTCCAAAATATAAGTTAGGATGATCTCTCTATCTGGGGATTATACATGTTTGAAAAGGAATCATACTTACATTGGAGTTGTCCATTAAACGCTCCATCAACTGCATTAGCTTGTTCAATGTAATCTTTTTGTATTGTTAGACACATATTCAAACCATGTCCTTGTAAGGAGCATATGCTACAAACTTTCACTTGATGTATATTTACACAAGCTAAAGAACACATAAGAAAAGTAAGATCATTAACTTTATTCTCAAGGTTAGAAAAATTTACCTCATTTACTCGTTTGCTTGAGAAGTCTCCACGGGTGACAAACTATTTTGAGTGGCTACCATGTTTGAGATCAATTGGCGTGCAACCTCGGGTTTCTTATCTACCAATGCTCCTCCACTTGCAGCATCACCACAACCACCTCATAAAATTAATAAATTGTCATAAATTAAAAAGAAAATTGTTACTAATACTCTTAATCTAGCAGTTACATCCTCTCTTTTTCTTCTCGTCACCACAACCACCTCATATACATTATCTTTGTCAAACTCGTTCCTCATTCACAAATATCAATGTATCCCAACACAGCCACCTCACATCCTTATACAATAAAACACAACTACACTAATCACCTCACATCTTTCTATTATGCAAAGCTAGTAGAAATTGAACATATGTTGTCACCTTTACTAGGAGATAAACCACTCACATATTTGAGCACGTACATTAAAATATCCATTGAAGGAGATAATGGAGTTTCTAACTCTTCTAATTAAAAATTGTTTTTCATTTAGACTTCATTTAATTTATCAAAAAAGCACATCCTTGCCACCAATTTACATCAAAACACTATAATTTAAAAATCCTAGACAAATGATAAAAGGGGAAAAAATCTTTTTTCTCATTTTACAATCTAAAAAAAAGCAATCAAACCATCAATCCATAAAAAAATTCAAACTAAATCCAAAAAATAAAAAGAAAAAAACAAATAAGTAAATTAATTAATAATTTACAAGGACCATACACAATCCCATACCACCATAACCTAATAATTAAAACTTTACATGTTATCACACCAGACATCGCAGTGGAATTAAGAAAATTAAAGATATATAAGGAGTCACCACCTAGTTTATGGTAATTAGAAACTCTAATTGATCTTCAAATATTCTTAGGTAAGAAAGGAGTTTTAGGTAAAAGACTAGTTATTAAAAAAAACTCATTACCATATAGTATCCTACCTAAGAAAAAAAAATTATGCTCTAAACTTGTGATATTATACCTATTGGGTTTGTCTAAACTCAATATGAGTTTAGTAAGTGATTCAAGATCAAGGCCTAATCTTGAAGTTCAATCCTCACAGTTAAAATGTGATTGTTGGACCCAAAAGAATGGTAAATATTCATTTTGGCCTTTAAACCTAATTTTTTTTTATTATATCCATATCATATCTATAGACCATAATTCACTCTCAATGGACCTTTTAGGGTCATACTAACCTAGTCGAACTCAATTCTCATAGAAAAGTGTTAAAAAAATAAATCATGACAGGCATTCTCATGAATATAAAATAAATAAAAATATTAAGAAAATAGATTAAAAAAATAAACAGTAATAAAATATCAAACACTATATATTTTTTCTTGTTTATTTTATCTTAAAATTGACCTTATTGGTAGGATAACTGATCCAATTGGAAAAGTAAGACAAGAATATTGTAAAACACCCATCAACTTACAAATTTAAATTCAA
The DNA here is from genome assembly GCA_009078335.1 of Salix brachista. Classification (NCBI taxonomy): domain Eukaryota; kingdom Viridiplantae; phylum Streptophyta; class Magnoliopsida; order Malpighiales; family Salicaceae; genus Salix; species Salix brachista. Next base: position 11,551,050 of record CM018590.1, read on the forward strand.
TTCAATTTTTTTTATTCTTTTTTTATTTTATAGATTATAAATAAACAATTACAAGTAGAAAGATTAGACACAAAATTAACAACTCTACAAATTATTTTCATGAAACAATTTATTATGGATTAGAAACAAGTAATTACAACACAAACAGATAAATACAAAATCAAAAACTAATAGTTCATGACTCTCATATATGTCTAAAATGTTATAAAATTATATATTGTATATATGGATATATAGAAACCTTTCTACATCTTTCTCTTATTACATTCATTCATCATTATTTCAAGTTTATCTTAATCTACATTTAAATTACTTTTGATATTATCAATATTTATGCATATGTGCCTATAAATAGGTGTATTGTTGAGATGATGGATGAGCGATATGTAATTATAAAGAGATATGAAATAAGAGTATCTCTCTCCATTATCTTAATCTCTATTGTTCTTATTATTATACTTATTCTTTACTAAGTCTTATATATGACTCTAAATATATACATAAGTTTATTATTGAATGCATATAATTACATAACTATATAATACACTATTAGCACACATTGTTCAATAGTTTTCATCCTGAAACATATAATCATATTTGGTTTGTTCATAAAAAATTAAAAAATATATATATACCTGAGTGTGTGTGTCTATTATCTCTTACACTCATTTCAATAAAAAATTAAGTAATACTTCTTTGAATCTTATTCATCACTATATTTATTATTGTTTAGATTATGTAATTTTTGCAAATCATAAGTATGCTTTGTGTTTATTAGAAGATCCTATCCTCGTTTGACTTGCCTTTTTTATTGACATAAAAAATTCTATTGTGTGTTTACAAATTTGGTGAAATACTATTTGTGGTTAAGGTACAACAATGTCATGTATCATTTTTGTTTTATTTAATAATTTGATATTTTTGAGTTTTTAATCATTTTATTTTTATGAATTTCTTATATTATTATTTTTTACATATATCATGGATCCTTGATGCTAAAATTCATCAGGATGTCATGGGTCTTAGAGACACCATTTTAAATGGTAAATACAACATTTAGTCAAAATAAGGCAAAGACCGTGATTTCTTTACGCCATGATCTCTATGAGAAGCTGAAAATAGATTATCTCACAATAAAAAATCCTCTTATTCTCTCGCAAAATTTAAAATAAAGATATGACCATTAAAAGATGGTTATTATCCCAAAAGATCGTTATGATTGGATACATATACAATTGCAAGATTTTAAATCAATAAGTGAATACAATTCTGCAATGTTTAATATCAGTTCTAATTGGAATTATATGGAGATAATGCCACCGATAAAGATATGTTATAAATAAAACATTTGTTATTTCCCATGTCTTGAATGTGCTCCTACAACAACAACATAGAGAACAAGGTTTTAAAAAATATTTTAAACCGATTTTCATATCAACTTGTGGCTGAACAAAATAATAACTTTTAATAAAAAAATTATGTATCATAAATATCAAATAAAAGAAAACAAATATGAAGCGATAAAATGATATACATAACATCTTACTAACATTACACAAATAAACAAGTTCACTAAAACAAATGGACAAAAACTCAATTATCAAGCTTTCTACTTCGTCACATTTTCTATCTAATTGCTCGAAATTAATATCTCCAACTAATGTGCCAACGATCAATTATGTAAAAGCCAAAGTCTCGATTAGTGGCGGTGTTTTTCACTATATTTTAAAAGTGTTTTTAAGAAAATTTAAAATTTTATTATTATTTTGATCATTTTGATATATTGATATCAAAAATATTTTTTAAAAAATAAAAATAAAATCATTTTAGTACATTTCTGAACAAATAAAACTTTTAAAAGCAACCTCAACCATACTCCCAAACATGAACATATATATTTTCTTAATTGTTTTTTTCTATGCCATAAAATAATTCGTTCAAACCCCAATATGGTTCTAGTGAATTAATGGTAGAGGGATGTAAAATATCCATTCTCTCTTTACGAGGTTATTTTCCCGCCATTCTTTTCAGCATTATTTACCTTCGATGATACAACCATTTTAACGGTGACAGATAGTTTTAGGCTTCATTTCACTATATGTTCAAAATTAAATTAATCTCAAAAGCATGCAAATTCCCATCCTTCGTATTCTATACAAAGCACTGTCTCACTTCTCATTCTCATCAAGGTTTTTTCTACCATTGCAGGGACAATTTATTAGATAATAATATAAATTATATTCTGGAGTCTCATTCAATAATTTAAACTCTTAGGTGAAATGGTTTCTTGATATAGTATCAAAGCCTTGTTCACCTAACGGTCACGAATTCGAATCTCACCACCCTCATTCTATTTGATAAAAATTAAGCATAAGATAATATGGGTCTATGCAAGTTTCAAGCCCGAAGGACTTTCACTTAAGGAGGTATGTTAGAGAATAATATAAATCATATTCTGGAGTCTCACTTAATAGTTTAATCTTTTAGGTGAGATGATTTCTTGACACAATCTTCCATCAACAATGTATTTGAGCCTTTAATATAGTGAAGACGAGCAAATTTGCCCGCGCGCTGCGCTGGGCTTTTTTTCTATGTAAGAAACTAATTGATTTTATACGTGTTGTAATTTGTTATTTTCATATTTAATTAGTAAAATTATAATTGATAAAATCTATTAAAAACGGGTTTTTTTCCTGCCTAAGAGTGATTGAATGTTGCTACTGTTAAAACTGTTTTGATAATTATTTAATTGATAGATTGTACAATTGGAATCAAAATTTATTTGTAATTGTTGTTTATGTTTTATTTGTTTCCTGAATTATTTCATTAACAAATAGTAAAATTACAATCGTTGAATTGTAGCACAAATGAGTGATTTGTTTAATCCAGCAAACAATTTGATTGATGATTTTGTTTTAACTATTTTGGTAATAATTTAATTGGTAGATAGCAAAACCGCAATTGATAAAATTGACCAAAGATATATTATTTGTTGCCTGCAACATACTAATTGTTTGTTAGACATGTTTTAACTATTTGCGAAATAATTTATTTGACAGATAGCAAAAATGCAACTGCTAAAATTTATCAAAGATGATTTTTTCTTCATATTATTATATTAAAAAAATTTAGAACACTGAGTTTAAATTAATGTGAGATTTTTAAAGAAAAGTCAGTTCAAATTTTTATATATATTTTAAGACGTTAATATAAAAAATATCACAATATATAATTAGTTTCTCCTATTTTTTAAAGAAAAAGACCATAAAATAATATATATAAAAATTTAGGACCATCAACAATTTTGTTACATGTTAAAAAATTTGGTACCGACTGTGGCGAAATGCAGGGCAATTTTTTAATTTATTATTGTAGATAATTTGACATATTTTTTCTACTTGTCTTGTCCACGTGTAGTTTCGTATATTTCTTTTTTGTGATATGAAATCTGAAATATTATACATAAAAAAAAACACGGAAGTTATTTTTCACAAAAATAACATTGACTAATGAATTTTTATCACAATTATTATAGTTGTCATTATAAATATTATTATAGATAATTAATATTCTAATTATCTTTCCTCGTATTATTATATTAAAAATATTTTAGAATAATGATAGTAAATTATCATTTGTTGAAAATAATAAACAGGTCATTTATTTATATATATATATGAGGATAAATTTGTATTTAGCTATTTAAAAAAATATGCGCAATAACCTTAATGCCCCCTGCGGTTCTTGTGAATTTTTGTCCTCATGGATATTTTATTGTGCAAAAATATGGGAAAAAAACAAAACTACCACCAAACAATCTAGTAATGCCAACCAGTCCCGTGGGAAATTTAAAAATACATCTGAAGGCAGGGGTTGAGGTGCACTGAGGGGCAAAATCGTTAATACACTGCTGTAATCCATAGTGTTTTGTGAGTGTGTGCACAGTGTTTGAGCGAGCTATTTTAGATTTTTTCTTAATAATAATAGTCGTGGTGCGCGTAAGTTGGCCCAGACACCCCGATTATAAAAAAAAAATTATAAGTGGAAAAAAAGCATAAAAAAATGTAAAAAATGGGGCTCCTGGGATTATTCGTGGCACGCGTAAGCTGGCCCGGACACTCCGATTATTAAATAAAATGTATACGTGGGAAAAAAAATTGTTCGTGTAAGCTAACCCGGACACCCCAATTATAAAAAAAAACAAAAGAAATGTATAAGTGGAAAAACAAAACAGGAAAAAAATGTAAAAAAAAGTGGCTAAAAAAAACTGTAAGGGGAAAGCACCTTTTCAAATAGTAATGAGAAACAAAAATCATGGTGCGCATAAACTGACCCGGACACGCCAATCATAAAATAAAACAAAAAAAAATGTATAAGTGTCAAAAAAAAAACAGGAAAGAAAATGTAAAAAAATAATGGGTCGAGAGATGAGTCGTGAAAAATCATGGTACGCTTAAACTGACCCGGACACCCCAGACATAAAAAAAAACATATAATTGGAAAAAAAAACAGGAAAAAAATGTTTAAAAGAAAAGGGGTTCGAAGATTAGTCGTGGTGCATGTAAGCTGCCATGGATATCCCGATTATAAAAAAAACAAATAAAAGAATCCTGGTTAAAAAAAAACACAAAAAGCCCTTTCTATAATAGAAATGAACAGAGAAATCATTGTTCATTGCTGTTCAAATAGGCAACCTATTCAAAATTATTTTCGTCGATTGTGAGATTCAAACTCTCGCCTTCGTTAGCACCCGCACGCCTTAATCACTCGGCCAAACAACCTCGTTGTTCTGTCCTGGTATACAAATAATACTTATATTATTATGTAATTTCACTATTCAAGTGTAAAGTGCTTCTGAGTGTAGATTAACAGTGTAAAACACTATTTAAAATCGTGAGCTATTTCAGCTTTATAGATAATTCATTTAGCTTTTCGTTCAGAAATGCATCAAAATAATATTTTTTCAATTTTTTGAAATCATTTTAACATCAACTCGTCAAAATTATCTAGAAACAACAAATTATTTTAATTTAAAACAAAAAATAGAAATAATTTTTTTGTTTTCAAACGCACTTTCCAAACGCATTCCCAAACACCCCTGCCATCTCCCATAAAAACCATAGTTCAATTCACCTTTTCAAATAGTAATGAACAACGTAAACCATTGTTGAAATCATTGTTTATTAATGTTTGAAATTGCGATCTCCTTTATCTATTCTATAAAATAATAGTCGTGGTGCGCGTAAACTGGCCTGGATACCCCGATTATAAAAAAATTATAAGTGGGAAAAGGAAATAGAAAAAAATGTTAAAAAAGTGGGTCCGGGGATTATTCGTGGCGCGCGTAAGTTGCCCCGGACACCCCTGTTATCAAAAACAAATAAAATGTATACGTTGGAAAAAAATCATGGTGCGTGTAAGCTAGCTCGGACACCTCGATTATACAAAGAAACCAAAAAAAATGTATAAGTGGGAAAAAAAAATGTAAAAAAAAATGGGTCCGGAGATAAAAAAAATGTATACGCGGGGAAAAAATCATGGTGCGTGTAAGTTGATCCGTACACTCCGGTTATAAGAAAAAACAAAAAAATGTATAAGTTGAAAAAAAAACAGGAAAAAAATGTAAAAAAAAAAAAATGGGTCTAGATATTAATCATGGTGTGCGTAAGCTGGCTCGGACACACAGGTTATCAAAAAAAAAAAGCCTGGAATAAAAGGCACTTTTGGAACAGTAATGAATAGTGAAAACACTGTTCATTAATGTTCTAAAATCAATTTGTGGCCTGAGAGATTCGAACTCTGGCCTGCGGGGAAACGACGCACGCTTTAACCACCCACCCATAGGACTTGGTTGTGTTGTTGTAGCATAGAAATAATACTTATATTATTAACTTTTTAAAAGCAAAATCCAAAATCGTTTTGTTGCCTGAGAGATTCGAACTCTCGCTGCAGGGAAACATTGGACGCACGCCTTATCCATCGACCAAAAGACTTCTTTATGTTGTTATACTATAGAAATAATACTATATTATTAAGTAATCTCACTATTGAAGTCCACGATGCTTATGAGTCTAGATGAATAGTGATGATTTGCTACAGTAAAATCGTGATCTGTTTTAGCTGTATTGATAATGCATGATAACGAGATTTATGTGGGTTGAATATTATCACTTATGGAGTGACCAAGAGCTGATGTGGCCCAATCTCCAAAATGATATTAAAATCATTAATAATCTATTTTGCATGTCCTAAGTAGACCTTATATTTTCTAGGACCAAATCTTGATTAGCAATGCATCAAGAGAAATTGAAAAACCTCCTAGCCTCCCTTGATGCCCTTGCTGCTTGATCAATCAAGATCCACAAATTTTCCCATATTATCATTATTTTCCCTTGCTAAATTATCATGGAGATTCATTCAATGACTTTTTTGCTTCTTATTGTGTTAAAGAACCATCAAACCTTAAAACTTAAGTTGTTAGGTGAAACCCTAGAATATGATTTATATTATTCTCTAACACATGTTAAGGAACCATCTCACCTAAAAGCTTAAGCTTATAAGTGAGGCCCCAGAATATGATTTATATTATTCTCAAACACACCCCCTCAAGTGAAAGCCCTTTGGGCTTGAAACTTGCACAGACTCACATCACCTTGTGCTTGGTTTTTATCAAATAGAATGGGGATGGTGAGATTCGAACTCGTGACCGCTGGGTCAACAAGGCTCTGATACCATGTTAAGGAACCATCTCACCTAAAAGCTTAAGCTTGTAGGTGAAGCTCCATAATATGATTTATATTATTCTCAAACAACACACTCCCTCAAATAAAAGTACTTTGGGCTTAGAACTTGCATACAAGCCCACTTTACTTTGTGCTTAAATTTTATCAAATAGAATGAGGTTGGTGAGATTCGAACTCGTGGTTTATATTATCATCTTGTTATCCATTTTCTCCTTAAAAAACCATGATTTTAAGTTATTATTTCATCTTTGCAAGGCTTGTCCATTTTCTCCTAGAAAAAGTTATAACTAATTAGCCTGTCTCGTTGCTCGGGTTGAAAGCAGAAAACTAATCTCCACAAAATAGACTCTCCATGAGAAATTTGGTGGTTTCATGAGTATTGTTCAGGTCAATATCATCAGTACATCGTCGATTCCCAAATCTTAGCCTTTAAGCAATATGAGTGCAGAATAACAGCGTTGTGTAGTATGTACACGAACATGAATCCATATCAAAATTACAAAAAAAAAAACATGCATTTATAAAAAATAAAGGAATATAAAAAAAAAGGCAATGATCTTTTAGGATTATATTGACACAGTCTAAATTAAATCCTATATAAAAATGTTAAAAAATAATAATTATGACATCAAATAAAAGACATAAAAAATAGGAAAAAAAACAATAAAATAAAGTAAATAAAAAATAGAAATAAACAATAATCAAATATCATGTAAAAAACATGCTATTTTTTGTGTTTTTTTAAATATATTTTTTAAAAAAAGTTATCTCTTAAAAATAATTATATTGTTAGGATAACAATTCTAATTGAAAAAAAGTAAAAAAAAATATAGTCAAATCACCCATCAACTTACAAACTTTAATTCAATTAAAAAATGTTTCATTTTATTTTTTTGCTTTTATCGATTATAAATAAGCAATAACGAGTTGTTATGTTTTATTTTGGCCTTTATTTTCTTTTTCTTTTTTTCATCCTTGTTATTTTTTTTGGTATTGAGGTTTTAATAATTCAATTTTATCCTTCGATTCAAATTGACCATATATTATGCTATTCATTTTGGCCCATATTCTTTTATTTTTTTTAAACTATATTGGACTGCCTATTTTGGCTAAATACTAGGTATGGACCCGTGCTATTTTGATGGTATGTATTTTTTTGGCATAAATTAATATTAAGATAATGCAAATTGGTTTTGTCTGTGGTAGAGCACAGGGCAAGTGGCTCATTTTATATGAGAAGGGTTCATGCATGTACCCATGTATTTAAGAAATTTGAACTTTACCATTGCCTCTAATTTCTAAATTCCAAACCAAACCCTAAATTCTCCAATAATTGCTTCAAGCATAACTTTTGCCTCACTAGTAACCATTCAAATCATATCCCATCTCCAAACATAAGATGTAATATGTAGTTTTTAATAAATACAAGAAAAGTAAAAAAAAAATGAAGAATAATATGATTTAAAGAAGGTTAAATTCAAACTTTGATGTAAAGTTTAATATTGTATAACCATATACTATTGAGCATATGTCTATACCAATATGTTGGATTGAGTTGAAACTTTACCAAAAACTTGTAGAGGTACATTTCTATGTGAAGGTGAAATTTTAGATCAATTGGAGTTAGAGAAGGCCTTGCGATATAGGTCACAATAGACAATATGATTTTTGTTATTCACTTCATTTTAGGCAACAAAGAAAGGTTATTTGGAGTTTATGTTGGGTCTTATTTGGTTCAAATTAATGAATATAGGTTTGGGCCACATGGAGTTTAAAGTTGGATTGGATTAACTAAGATGTCCAGAGCAGATTAGATTTTATAGTCTATTTGGGACTTTTTCAGGGATGACAAATATGATATTAGCATATATAGGATATTCATTTTGGATTTTTATTACTTTCTTATTACTTTTTGGATTATTATTTACTTATTTAGGTTAATTTTATAAGTTGACTCAAATCAGCACACATATAAGGATCTATTAAGGTTATTTGAAATAAACTTGTGTTTTGCGTGATGCAACACATTTTCTTTGCTAGGACAAAGATTAAATCTGACTTATCAAGGTATAACTGATCTTGTGATGTCATTCAATTCAATTCCAATAGTGTTGGTGTCTTCGGATAGGTTTTTATTTTGTCACACTTCTTAAACCTGTTTTTTGGCTTTCTTGGCAAAGCATCATCTTCATTGGGGGTTACTTTACCACTTGATAAAGAGGTCTACACTAGTTTGTATCAGATCTGGGCTCTAGAATTAGGTCATATTCTTCTTGTTTTTGTTATCTTATTTGTCTCGCGTCAATTTCTTTTCATCTTTTTTTTTTAGTCATAGTTTCTTTATTTCTTATGTTTATTATAGTTATTATGTGTTTATTATGATCTATTTAGAATAAAAAGATATGAAGAAGGAAGAAATCAAAAAAGATTATTTGAGTTAAGACAAGTCTTTAACACATCTATTTTGCATCAGAATATCAAAACTTATTGTAATTAACTCTAAATTGATATTATGGTTATTTAGTGTGAAATAATACTAAATGTCAAGTTTCAATAAAGTTTGACATCATTTTGCCTTGGTTCTAAACCCATGTTTTAAAGGTGTTATTTCAAGTTAATTGTGCATCCATATATCAAATCAACTCGGAATCAACTCAAACTTTATAATCTTTTTACTGGGATCCTAGTTGAAAAATATATTAAATTTGATCTCATTTGGATACTTTTTTCTTAGGTTTCAAAATTGGTTTTTTCTTACTGTAACGAGTCTATTTTGTGTTAGCTTTCAAAACTTGTTTTTTTTTCTATTGATTTTGTTCTTACCAAGATATTGTCATCATATTTGTGATATTTGACTTTTGTTTGAGTCATTTTACATCGCTTTCGCATCTGTTTGTCTTTTATTAGTTATGGTCCTAACAAAAGTCAGATTTACAATTTCAACTCTAAATCAGTGTTCTTCTTATCGTAAACTCTATTTTTGTGTCTTCATTTTTTTTCCTATTTGTTTCATGTATTTAGCAAGGGAGAGGGAACATGGGAGGATTCAAGCTCAAAGATGCAAAAAACTAAGTCATGGTTTGGAGGTTTTAGAACAAGAAGTTGCATGTATAAAAGATTATTCTAGGAAATTCATTTTTTATGGGAAAAGGATATACATCGCCAAATGAATGAAAGAAAAAGAGTCATCGTGGTTATTATTAAAAAATATACATGCAAGTGGTCAGTATGTCGTGTTTATTTAAAACTTTTATCAGTCACTACTTTCATACAACGTCGTTGGAGAAAGATATTAGCAATAAGGGAATTTTAAAGGCTTAAACAAGAGGCTAACGAAGTCGTTAATGATTCTATTCAAGATTCAAGGGAAAATATTCTTGAAGAGGGAGAGAATGATACAATCTAGATATGATCAAATTCGAACTTTGACATAAGGTTTCATATTTTCTAGCTATACGTTAGAGAGCATATCTCCATATTGAATTGTTGGATTGATCATGAGGTCCGCATTAGTTGATATTCTTCTATGTGGAGGTGAAATTTCAAATCAATTGGAGTTTTGGAAGGCCTTGCGATATAGGTAATATCAGGTTGTATGACTTTTGTTATTCACTTTCTTTTGAGCAATAAAGAAAGCTTGTTTGGAGTTAATCTTGGGTCTTATTTGGCTCATATTAAAATATATGGGTTTGAGCCACATGGGGCACAAAGTTTACTGAAGTTAATTAAGATGTTAGGATCAGATCAAACTTCCTAATCTATTTAAAACTTCATAAAGATGACAAATCTAATATTAGCATACATAGGATTTTGGATTTTTATTACTATTTGGATTTTTATTACTTTTTTGAGTCAATTTTCATGGTGTTACAGTTCTCAAACCTCATTTTCAAATTTTTTTTATTAAAGTATCATCTTTGTTGGGGGTTGCTTGACCATATGATCAAGAGTCTAACATCAATTAAACTATAAGATGGTCAAGGTAATTTTCTCTTATCTTTTTAATCTCATAATACTTCAAAGAGATTATTTTAATTTGTCTTTATATTATATAAATTGATTATATTTGCATGATTGATTTATAAAAATGATTTTTTAATCTTAGCAACCAAAATTAGCTTATAAGATAAAATAAATAAAAAAGTATCAAATAAAAAGATTATCTGGATTAAATATTTGCATATGCATTTGTCTCTTATTTTTACTAAGAAAACCAACTTTTCATTTGGTATTTAATTAATGTTAACAAGCCATTTTCAATTTATTAGTTCATATATGTTTTGATTTATTTTATTAAACACAACAATATATATTTTTTAATTAAAAAAATCATTATATCTAAAGACACATTTATAATATATAGGCCTTCTTCTATTGTATTAAATTTTAACTTGAAACCCTACCCAAAACATATCGCAAATCATAGAACTAGTTACTTAATAAATTACAACAAATGGGTGTTTAACTATATACCCATTGTTTAATCCTCTCACATTTTTCTATTCACTCCATTTCTTATAACCAATTTGTTTCCTTCTTGGTCTTTGAAGATTTTATCGTTACTCGCTTCAGTCACTAATCTTTCTTTTTTCTTTCAATTCAATTTCTTAAAATCCTATTTCTTATGGTTTTGTGCACTCACATCTTTTCCAAATTAGTTTACCTCACTTGCCTTGCATGATGACATGACATATTTTTGCGTTGAATTAATTATCAATTTTATGAAATTGAGATTTAGCTCATTTTTTTTCTTAAAAACCAATTGATAGATAAAGGACCAAAAATGACATCATAGGATGAAATAAAAGCCTTTTATAAGTAAAGGCTTGCAAAACAATATTTTTGTCCCTATATTTTATTTGTTTTCATTATTGATCCCTTTTTATTTAGATATTTTTGTTGACCTTAGACTTTATTTTATTTATGTTTCAATCCTTGAATCGAGAGAGAAAATACAATAAAAATTTAGATGAGAAAACCCTCTAAGGCCATATTTTATGTATCAATAACTTTGATTTTGATGCTCTTGGATTTGTCTTAGAGAGATAAGCGCATTGGAGGTAGGTTTCACCTTTAATTATTATTTTTAATTTGTTAGGTGTTTTAGGATTAAAAGTGATTTTAGCAAAGTTTCTAAGATGTTTTTATTTAAAAAAAAAAAAATTAGAAATAAATTTTAGAGTTCCAAAAACTTATAACCTTAATTTTTACGCCATCAAAGATGACTGAAAAATAGGGTAGAGAATCATCTGCCACAACAAACCAATTGTCGTTTGTTTTGAAAAACTAGAGCTTCATAGCAAGAACAATAAATAAATAGAGGCTTATAGGCCCAAATGTATCTAACGAGAGTAGAACATGCATAAAGTTTATGCATCATAATACCCGAAAACAATACATATCACATACATGCCGACAGACCACATGCATAACTTGCAGAAGAGATGCTTCATAAAACAAGCTGAACAGGGAAAACTGGACAAGAAAAAAATCAGAAAATGGGAATCAGAAACATGAAATATTCGCTTTATGGTTTCACCAAATGTGACAATATTTGCATATTTTTATACAATGCTGCAACATGAAAGTCAGAGTCAAGTCTGTCAGATGAATTGCATTATGAACTTGGCATGAACTCTATACATCTCCAGCAATGGGAAATGAATTTACAGACAGGACTTTTTCTGTTGTCCAAAAGATTGTAAGAAGTACCTCGACGATATCTTGGGGGCACTATCACCGTTCATCCCCCGATGTCAATATTATCATCACCAGGGGGCATTTGTCTAGGTTCTGATAGCGAAAGTCGCCTTGGCTTTGTTGATTCTGCTTCAACAATCCCTTCTGATGACAAAGTCAACGCGGCAGATCCTGATGAGGACCCCAATAACCGTCGAACAGGGGCATCAGCTGAAGATGATGCTGTGAGATTGTATGTGAAAATTCCCATTGGATGGTGAAACTTGCAACTTGGACCAAACTTGCAGCTTCCATAACGAGAGTAGAACATGCATAAAGGTTCTCCCTGTCATGAACAAGACATAAGCTCCAACCAATAATTATAAAGTAAGAAACCAGAGTTGAAGCACAGATCTTTCAAGCATGTTTGAACTGAAAACAAAGTCTATACATTCCCGTGTGATCATTCATAAACAAAAATTGAATTAAACGTGGGATGGAGAACTTGATTCATTATAAAAATAGGTGTTCAGGTTTCGATATGATTTATCAATATTAGCCAGATTTTAAGATTCCTTGGTAACTAATTTATTAGGATTTCTAGTGACACATGTATGTATGGCTTTTGCTTCAAATCAAAATTTAAAAAGCACTCTCAATTCTCAATTAATGACTTGATCCCATACATCAAATGGCACCATGCCGACTTAAACCCCTGAAAGTAGACTTTTTTTTTCTTCGTTTCCTATTTTCATTGGTTTTATTGGATGCCACTGGTATATTAGTAGAGGTTGTTAGAGCAGGTATAATATGATTCATTTTTATAAGAAATAGAGGCTAGATTAAATTTTTCACTTAATAATTCCTTGTTAGCACATAAAGGAAGTACTGTTTTATTTTTGAATATTAGTATTGCCAACCATAATCATTACTCTTATTATTCGCAACAAAAAACTGGAGCTGCATCATAAAATCAGTTCTTGATTATGAGGTCCTAGGGAAAATTGGATTGGTGGTTTCACATTGAGGATATTTCCAAAGGCCCAAACTTTTCTAAACTTAGGGACGATTAAATGTCAACCATGGAAAATCCATACACGCCCCTCTTATTCTCTTACAGTTAATGCCATATTAAGGTGTAATCTTATGCTACTTGTCACCAAAAGTTTACTCAATTCCAAGGCTTAGCTTAGTGGAAGCCACCTTCAAATTATGTAATTCTTGGACTTCTAAATAACACAGTTAACTACTAGCTAATCCAACCGCCACGACCCTTAATACAAAAAAAGTCCTACCCTGTCAACTTGGACCAATACAAGGAAGGAAAAACTTTTACTCTAAGTGGAGCAGAATTGCAATTTATTCATATTGATTGGGAATTGGAACTGCATTTTGGTAAAGAATTTGAATTTTGGGTTCCATTACAAACTATTAGGTCTGACTAGCTATCATTTGTTTTTTGAGATGCATGCAACATAATAAAAAAATTATTGTGTTTTTTTTTTAAATTCTAGAATGCAGAGGTAAAAGTAACTAGTTTTATTAGGGTTTGTCTATTCTAAACAGGATTACTATCTTCTTATATAGGAATCCATTTCTTTCTTGGACTCTGAGTGTTAGGATTCTATACAAAGGTATGTAATTGTTCAATAAGGATTCAGAGTCAACAAAATAAAAATTTCCAGCAATTTGGTTTTGTAACCACGAGCCACAATGTTACTTGGGTGTAATTCCCAAGAATCCTAGGTGTGAAGCTTACCAATTTCATTTTGTAACTACGAGCCACAATCTTACCTGGGTGCAATTCCCAAGAATCCTAGGTGTGAAGCTTAGTTTTTCCTCCTAAGCTTAGGTTTTGTTAGGTGCAATGCACAAACTAAATGGGGATATAATTACATGGAAGTAAAAAAGGGATGGTGGAAACCGAACTCACCGGTCGTAAAGGCAGCCCTATTGGACTCAATACACAGTCTGGAGTGGGAATTAGTCTCTCCCTTGGATGGTGGAATCTACAAACTGCACCAAACTTACAGTCTCCGGTCTTCATGTAAAACTGGCATTCAGGCTGACCAGGTCTCTCAGGAAAAACACTCTCTCTTTGCAAGGCATAAAATCCCAAGGGGACAGAGCCAGAACGGTATGGAGAAAATGTCCCTTGAGATCCTGCATTGACTGATTCACTCTGACGTGAGGTTCCATATATCTGACTGTTTCCTGTTTGTTGCTGACTCTCTGGAGATGATACTGAGCCAAGCTGACCCTGGAAAATAGTCCAAAAAGCATGTCACATTTCTCGATACTCAACTCATGCACGCAGAAAGCTTAGCATGTGAATGTCAACTGCAAAATAAAAAAGCATTAAAAAAATTCATTATGCCCTTGATTCAGCTGTAAGAGCAAATGTCAGAGCCTACTACCAATTCATTGTTGGACCGCAGCCCAAAATAAAACAATAAACATTTGGAATGTTCTAATTGCACCTAAACCAATCTTAGATATTGAGATGATGTATTTGTTGGTCTCGTTTAAACACCATATAGATGCTAAAATTGTCCGAGGATAATAATAGTTGAGTAAATAGCTTAGTTTAAATGCACTAGCTAAAGATTGGTCACACTTTGATGGAAACATTAACAGTCATTTCATTTTGCTCTTTGGAAATCTTGATACTTTCATATTTTTGCAGCTATGGCTGGACTTCCCTGCAATTTGTAATCCCAAAATGGTATCATGCCACACATTAAAATCCAAAAAGCAAGATTCCCTCTTGACAGAAAAATTGTGCGCCTGAAGGCATAGCAGACAGCCAGACACCTCTAAAATAATCAACATTAATTGCACACTCAATGCTGGGGAACAACCAATTGAACGCTCAATTCTGGGTGTTTACAGAGCTTAGGTGAGGAAAAAATTATTTGGCGGGGTCAAGATCAGAATATTATAGGGATCAATATGAAAAATATTCTAATTTTCAAGGACTACAGTCAGCTTGGTAGGCATGGCACCCTCATGAATGAAATAAACACCAGCCCTATGCACATGGAATATTGAAATATCACTGAACAATGTCTCCTATAGTTTTCAGCAACTCTGCCACAACATCTATCATAAAAAAATACCAAACACCCACCTCCAAATCCAATATCACCAACACCCAAAACAAACACTAGCACCTTATACCCCAAATAAGCAGAGTCACCCCACCATCATAATCACTAGCAATGCAGCAATCACCAGCCAACCCCAATCAACTTTAACCAAGCTTCAGCTTCAGTCTCAACCCCTAATGCAACTAAGGGTAGCTGATACTTGCATGTTCAGATGTCCCAGAAAATAAAATAACCAAAAATTTCAGCAAAACAGAAACTACCTGTACAAGGCTACTAAAAGAGTTTTCCGATCACAAGTTAATCACTATTTATATAGAACTAGCAAATTGTACAAAAAGCTGAGCGAATTTAATGTACAGAAAGAAATACAAGTACCAAAAAGATGTAAATGTGCAATCTGTTCAACATTAACATCTAAGTACTATGAGTGATGACCCATTTTCTCATACTTAAAAGACATGCTAATTAAATCAGTCAAAACAAATCAGTGAAAACAGCTTGGATTCAAGATTTCAGACTTTGGCTTGGGGAAGACATTTAATTTGATATTTTGGTGTATTTGGTTTCTTATCAAGCTAAAGCTAATTGGCACTGGAGGATCCATAAAAACGATCCCATCCAGTTTTTGATTCTTTGTTGTTGTTGATGGGTAGTAGAAAAAGCACTTGACATGTTAAGAAATAGCTCTTTCAACTTTCAGGGAAGCAAGAAACAACTTTCCTTCTTAGATATATCATCTTTAAGGAAGGAAAAAGCTTTCCATAAAGGGCATAGAGCATGTTAGGAAACATCTTTAGAGATAAAATGAAAATTTTAAGCATTTACTTGGAAATCTTTTTAAGAAAGGGACCAAATTCATCACAATATTAAAAAATGAGGCAAAATTTTCATCCTAGCAAAAATCATTAGGCAGCATACAAGTGAACTAGGATAAAAATTGATAGAGAATAATATAAATTATATCTTGAGACCTCACTTAACAACTTAAGGTTTAAAATGAGATGGTTCCTTGACATGATATCAGAGCCTTGTTGAACAAGCAATCACGAGTTTGAATCTCACCACTCTCATTTTATTTGATAAAAATTAAGCACCAAGTAGTGTGAGTTTGTGCAAGTTTCAAGCCCAAAGGGCTTTCACTAGAGGGATTGTTAGAGAATAATATAAATCATATTTTGGAACCTCACCTAACAGCTTAAGTTTTTGGGTGAGATAGTTCCTTGACAAAAAAACTAGTCCATTAAAAAGATTAGAGGAATTAATGGAGGAGGAGAGCTGCTCTCATTGTGTGATCCTAGTCCAGTAGCCTCCAAAGCAACAAAGAAATTGTACTTGATTCCATTCTCTGACAAAAGATAAAGAAGAGCTTACACTATATGCGTTCCAGCCAGGGACTGATACGACTCCCTGAGGTAGAATCAAAGGTGTATAGTTTGAAGGAGCTTGCCAGCGTGGGCTGGTAATAAAAGATGCTCTTGACCAGTTTGTTGCAAGTCCTCCTGGATAAGATTGCTGACCAGGGGTAGTTGGAGAATTGACAGTAGGGTAAACTGGAGAGCCACGCAAAGGAACCATCACATTAGCTGGTTGAGGATGATGAAATTTACAAGTGCTACCATACTTGCACTGTCCTGTTCTTAAGTAATAAGCACACTCTATCTCACCCTGTAGATAAATAAAAGAAGAGAGTGAAATGAAAAACAAAATGCATGTCATCTTAGGAAGCACACTTGCAATAAAGAAGAGGGGAGATAGGGGATGTGCAAGGCAATCTCATCCCACGAATGGACAAAGACATTACTTATTTCCACCAGAAACATAGCGGAATTGAATAAGAAAAACTTAAACCACGCCGTCATTGCTTTTAGCAAAGGAACCCTCAGACAATTTTCAACAAGAGATATTTCCCATTCATTCCAAGAAGGCAATTGGACATAGATGATGGAAAAAATACAAAACTAATGGAAAGAATACAGAACTTATTAAATATGAAAGTCTTCGAAGTAAATTCAAGAAAAATGACACCTAAGAGTGCTCCACACCATCCTAAACATTTCACTGGATTTTCTCCACATTCGTATATATTCTAAACATCTTAGTTTGTTTTCACTCATGCAATTAGCTTTCAGTTTATTTCTCCCTCTTGTTCACACAGCCAGGACTACTGAATGGGCTGCAATAATTATATGTCAAAATTGTATCTAAACAATCAAGTCAAAATTTTGTGCTTCTCATCAATTACATACTACATAATAATTATTGAACATGCCTATCATTTAATGCAAGTGTCCTAACTTTTTCAAGATATAAAACGTACAAATGTGAATCCTGCCTTTTTTAGACTCCAACAATAGGTGAATGCTACTGACCAAATTTTTCAGGTGTTATCAGTTATCCTTCATTCAAGAAAATTTCCCAAAGAGTTATGGCAGGGATAACACATTAAAGAAACATCCTAATTATTATATAGGAAAATGGAAGTAAAATTTGGAAACTGCGAATGACATGCCAGAATAGTACAAATGTCAGCACCGAAAGCTGATGATGCACTTAAGTTATTTTTAAAGAAACCAAAACTAACCCATGCATTTCTTCATCAACAAAGGTGTTTTCTATTCCAGAATAAATTGTAATGATAGGTTTCTTACTAAAAAGAGTTTGAATTTCAGTCTTCGGTTATTTTGTAAGTGGGGGCAGAATTCTAATTTCTCATATTCCTTCAAATTATGGTTATTTTATAAAATTTCAGAATTACTTGAAGGTTTAGTCTTATTTAGCAATTTGATGTCTTAATTCTCAATACTTTATTCCTGTTTAGTTTCTTTCCTAATCAAGTAAAGATTAGTAATCCTAGTCTTTTAAGGAGTCTTAAGTCTCTACAAATAGAGATGCTATTCTTTTATTCTCAACAGAGTTGAATTATGAAACAAATTGAGTTTTAATATCAATTTGAAGGCAGAGTACCTAAGGTTTCTTTTCCTTTCTCTGTTCTTCCATTTTCTGGTAACTCTCTTTCTGACTTTCTATTCTGCTGCTACAGGGTGGTGAATTTTACAGCCCAGTTTCTCCTTTTTTCTTCCTAAACAAGTTCTATTCTACACTAACTCCAAGAATAACAAACCCTAGCTAACCACAAATCCTGTAGAACATACATCTCAAACCTGTCCTACATCAAAAGCCTTCACAAGTCTGTATGCCTTTGAACAGTTCTACTCACAGCATCGTCCACATGAGTGAAAGAAATGGAGATAAAAGATCAATTAAAAAAACCCTGCTTAATTTAGTTAAAAAATAAAAGATCCATACCGGTCGAAGTGGATAGCCCAAAATATTTAAAGACACTCTTCCAGAAACCCCAGCCTTGTCTCTAGGGTGATGAAACTTGCATGTGGCTCCAAACTTGCAAGTTCCAGTCTTCAAATAGTACTGGAAAGCAATTAAAGTGTAGAATTAGTTTTAGAAACCAACAATTACAAGAAAAGGAAATTGCCAATCTTTTGATTGAGTTATAGGATACCAGAAAAAGAATCAGAGGTAGCATAGATCAGGATAGAAGACACTAGGAAGAAAAGGAGAGAAGGGTGAAACCATCAACAGTTCTAGTAGAGAGAAGAGAGACATCAATACTCAATCATCAACAAAGCTATCCAAAACATAGAATTAGAGCTTCTAGTGTTTTAGAAAACACCAAAAACCCAAACTAAACCCTCTAACCATTAGGGGCATGACTTGGTAAATTCAAAAGCAAAAATCAACTCTACTAGATAGAAAATAAAATGAACTTCTAATTAACACCAAAGTCTTCAAATGATTAGATGAGAACAACTAAATAGAAAATATCAAATAGGAGAATAGTAATCCTAAAGTATTTTTTTTGTTTCACCAACATCATATAAGAACTATGAACTAGAACTTCAAGCACCACAAGCTGAATTTAACTTGTTCCTTAAACTTCTGCCTCTCATGCTGAAAAATGGTGTAAACATGGATTTTCAATTACCTAACCATCTCAATACTCAGATTAAAGTGTAAAACCTTGTAACTATCTGATACAGACAACAAAAGAAGCAAAATTAACATATCAAGGGTATTTATTTAATCTCCTGTTTTAATGAAAAATCCTCTAGGTCTAGGTTTTATTTCTGTTTAATATTTTAATTTATTATTCTTAAGGTTATTACGTTTTCTATTCTAAATAGGGATAGTTATGCTGGTTTACGAATAAAAGTCCTTGTTGGATTTTAGACTTCTAAATCTCTAAAAATAAGAATGTCGTTTCAATAATTTGATGGCAAGAATTTCCAGCAACTTGCTTTGATTGTGCGACTCAATCTCCCTCAGGTGTGACCCTTTAAGAGCCCTAAATGTGAAGCTTAGGTTTTCTATCCCCATGGTGGGACTCCTAAAATTCCTAATAGCATGACTCTAGCATACAAAGCCCTTCATTTAACCTTAAGACACCCATCAATAATCGCTAACAACATCTCATGCATACCTAATAGCCCTACAACAGTTACCCATCACATATTCAGCCTGAAGTCTCCTAAAACACTGTTCAAGGCCACGAACAACACCTGAAACTTGGATCCCCAACAGCCCCAAATCTGTCCTGCATCACTACCAGTACGTAAAGGACTGAGGTCTCCAATTATACAAGAATTAACAAATATCAACTCAATCATCAACATTATTTTTGGTCTTTCATTGCGATTGTTATAAATTAATACATCATTATTGCAATGGCTCGTGAACAAGGTGTAATGCTAAAAGTAGAAATAATGAAAGCATGAAGGAAAAGAAGAGAACCAGTTACTCTTCTTTACTTCCATACAATTTCAGCCCATCAACATTTCTAATTCTCTAATTTCTGCCCAATACATTATCTTAACACGTATCACTTGGGAGATATCCCATGAACATGCTGTGATACTCAAAGTACAGATAATGAAAGCATAAAGGAAATGGAGAGAACCAGTTAATCTTCTTTACTTCCATACAATTTCAGGTCATCAACATTTCTAATTCTCTAATTTACATCCACCACATTATCAAATACATCACCTGGGAGATGCCCGACAAATAGTAGGCGTTTCCATGATATTTTTAAATCATCCTATAGACAAACTTCAACTAACCATATCTTTCCAGCTAACTTATGAAGGAAAAATATGTCATGAAAAAGTCTTGCATGGTGGGATAAGACCATTCTGATAGATTTAAGTGGCAAATAGGTCAAGAGCCAGATAGGGACCCAGCCAGGACATTTGTAAAACAGACTGCTTCAAAATCAACTAGAATACATTCATTCATATTAAACCATTTGACTAAACTATTACATTAGTAAACAGTCAAAGAATTAAACTTCCTACGCAGACACTTTCAAATCCCAAACTCGACCACCCAATTCTCCAAAACACAATCAAACAACTAGAAAACCAGAGGATCTCAGAAAACAACACAGGTTAGGTAAATGAGCTCATGAACATAAATTAGAATACTTTAGAACCACACAAATGAGAAAATAAATATATGTGTGACAAATCTCATCTCTCAAGGTCTAATGGAAAATCTAATCCTTATAACAACCACATGATACAGGTTTCACCACTGCAAATACACATGAAAAGGTGCAGAAAAGAAATTTCATGTTCACATTTACTGTTAATGACAAAAATTCAAGAACATGTGAGGGAAATGGGGGATTACACCATATGATTTGCTTCAAAGGATTCACAACAGAATAGTCTGAATTGAAGAAAGTTTTTCTGGAAAGAAAGGCTAAGTCAGTTTTGTTTTGGCCAGTCTCTCAAATCTGCAATTTATATAAGCATACTAATAACTATATTGAATAAGCTCTACCAGATAGCTAGTTTTTATGAGTAGAAGAATGAAGATTACTATATAGTAGTTTCCCATTGAGACAACTACCTATCCCCCACTCTTCTAGCTTCTCTGGACCCTGGCAGAAATTCTGTCTCCAGTTGCATTATTTTGCAGTGCATATCTTAACTTTGATTTAATTACTGTCCCTCCTCTATGGTCAATAGGATCTCATTCTCATATTCCATCTACAGGAAACATGATTAATATTTCAATTTGAGCAATTCAAGAACTCACAACGCACCCATTTGGTTCTCACAAAATTTCAAGGTAATCACTTTTCGCAAGACATTAAGAGCTCTGTAAATCAGAATGTTCAGAACATTCCCTTCTCAATACACAAATCCAGTGCTTCTATCTATATGTTTTATTCCTACTTTAAGGGGACTACCTTACTAACTTGTACTGAAAAGTCTTACCATATTGTTGTCAGATATTCTCAAGCACATGGAGGCCTACTAATTTATTTAAAGTGAAGATAAGATCTCAACTATGCAGTGGTATTATATATATATATATATATAATATATATATAAAAAGATGGGAAAATTGTCATTATCTTAGCAGAAAAGTCTAACATATTACATGATATCACAGCTTAAACTCCTAGCCAACAATCACTTATTGACACCCTAAGCATACAATCTGAAAAATAGCATCAACAGGTGCTGGTAATACATACATGTTGCCATCTGTGGAAAGTGCAAGCCAACTACTATCACATCCAGTTTGTGAGGTTGCAAATTTGAAACAATCCATTCATTGCAATATAAATTATCTGAACGTTGTTTAAGAAAATCATTTAAATAAATGTAAAAAAAAAATATTACTACTTTACCACGAGCACATGTCCTTTTGGAATTTCACTTGGATAAAAGCAATATTATAAGAGAAACTTTGTTTCAAGTCAAAGTAAGAAAACTATACAATGGTGATTCTGTGGTAGGAATCAGATCAATTCCCTTATTCTTTACAATAATAAAATGGAACAAATACAATTTTCTGATATTAATTCCTCTTGGTAAAATAAGTGACATAGTTCATGACTGGTAAATTTGAAAAAATGAAATCCACATAAAGCAAGCTAAGGATCATACCTGGCATTCTGGTTGTCCTATTCTTTCTGGAAATTCTCCCATCATTTTGGCCGTTGCAATAGCCTAGAACTCAACAAATCTTAGTTCTACATATAAATCCAAGTGATTTTTTTTGTTTAACAAGAAAACATGAAAATTAAAACAGCTAAGTGAAAATGAGCATGCCAAAACACGAATTGGGATTTTGCTACTCCATGCAAGGAAGCAATTACATCTGAATATATGCATAAAAGAAAACATTTTTCGATACAAAAGCATCCCTCCTGCCTACATCCAACCATATCATTATGGATACATCTGCATTCAGTCAAACAAAAATCACGTGCACGGCCAAGTGTGTGGATGTTTGCTAGACTGACAAGGGAAAAGCAAATAAACATGCACCAAAGGAGAAAGGAAGTTCAGAAAGATTTCTTAAGGATATTCAGTATAATTCCCTAATTTAAAACAACTCAATAAGTGGGTTCAATACATTTTGCTAGAGCTTACTAGTAAATCAGTTTTTAGAAGCAGACTATGTTGAGAAACATTATTTGATAATAGAAGCAATGAAAATCAACATGTAAGTACAGTTGAGTACATATAGTTGATTAAGTTCAATTGTAAACCAACCAAATAGCAACATATGTAATAATTCTGTAGCATTTCTATTACAATATGACAGAAACAACAATCTACCAAGACTGAGGTGCTCAGTTCAACTGCATTCATCGATTCTAGATAAAAATCCAATTGAAAATGTAGTAATATTACTGTAGTTTTTGTGATCCGAGAACAATGCAGCTCATACCAGCTTCCGGTTAGGAGGATGATTAAATCGGCAGGTAGGCCCAAATCTACAGAGGCCTGTTCTTATGTAATAAGAACAATCCGGCTCTCCAGGACGCTCAGGATACGGCCCAGCTTCCATTGCTTCACTAGATCTCAGGTTCATTTGCCACATTGCATCTGAAATGAAAATGGACAACTGAGGTCAAACATATATGAGAAATCTCCGGTAAACAGAAACAAAGAATGATTTCCCAATATTCATTTTCTCCATGATCTCCTATAAGGACCTCTCTAAATTCTGTTTTCCCTGTCTGTATTTATGCAGAGTTGCTCAAATCAGAGAGTGAAGGGTATAAAATAGGAAGAACGTGAAGCTTTGTTCAGGGCATAATACTTGAGAATTTGCATAATAATAAAGGGGACAGCAAGAGGCTAAATATTTCCATGCAAAAACCGTGGGTTAATTTTACAAACACCAGTTAGAATGTAAGATTCTTGGACAATTAAGAAATTGTTGCTTCTCATTACATTTACATGCAACAAAGGCCGAGACAATGTTAGGGTGCTTAAAACAGAGGTTAAAATTCTGATCCTCTCAACCCATCAGCCGACATAATCCAATATTCTTATAACTTTAGTCAGAAACGAGCTGGAATCTAACAGATTCAGACACGATCAGACAAAATTAACGACAGGGAAGGGTAAAACGGAGAATTCTCAAGCATTTTAACTAACAGGACCAAGACAATGAACTGTTTTTCTCTCATTAATTTCCAATGACCATCACCAAACCAAAGACAACAAACAAACCAGGAAATTTAATATTTTTATAATCATAAAAGACAACAGAGAGATAGACAGAGAAACATGTGAACCTTCGCTTAAAGATGGTGACATAGAAGTTTCCTCGGTCACAGCTGGCAGACCACCACCACCACCACCACGAGACATCGGAATTCCGGCATCAAAATCCATTTCTCACCCTGCTCATTCTCTCTATATCACCAAATCTACAGCTTTCCATTCTCCTCCGGAATTCCCATTCCAACATGAAAACCAATAATTTATGTGTTTTTTTTTTGTTCTTTCAATCTTAGTGAGGATAGAGGGTGAGTTCTTTAATTTTTTTTGCTATTTGCTCAGAGAGAGAAAAGGGGCGTAGTGTCCTCCTCTCCACAAAAACTCGAGGAAGAATAAAAACCAACCAACCATCCAAGCCCAGACACCCCTCCCTTTCTTTCTCGCTTTTCTTTCTATCTCGCGTTTATTTATTTACTTTTTTAACACTGAAAACAAACGACTCTCGCAGATTCTCTCGTGTGGGTAGAATATTTCTACTCTCTTTGTTTTGGCGCCACGTCATGGAGTATTGGTTCCTAGTCTTTCTTTATTCATTTCCTACACTTTGGCTGTTTTTCTACGCTTCATGTGAATGCTGATATACATGCCATAATTACATATCAGTCCCCGACCTCTATGGTGAATTAACATATTACTCACCGACGGTTAAAATTTTGCTAAATTCTCCATCAATTTCCTTGTCCTAAAATTGATTTGTATGGAAATTCTCCATTTCAAATATGACTAGGATTATATTTAACTAGCTATATGCCCGCGCGTTGCCGCGGGCATTGCTGCGTATATAATATTATATAATTACATTACAAACGATAAACTTATAATATAAAAGTTTAGAACTACAATATAAAAGAGTTTGTTTTGTAAACATAGGTTACATCTTTTGGTATATACATAGTGTCACAAAAGATGACAAAAGAGTGCTAATTATACAATTTGTACATCAGCGCAAAATAGAGGGATGTTGAGGTGCAGAACGAAGTGAAATCCCTCCTTCGAAATGAGACATATCATTTTGTTGCTAATCTTCCTGAAAAAAATAAAATTCGCAAAGTAATAAATGAAATGATGAAGAAATTAAGTAACGCGTTCAAAAATTTCAGGAAATATTATGGAAGAATAAATGCAGTAAATCAGTAAAGAAACAATTAAAAACTAATATCATATGCTGTAAAAATCATTGTAGACATTAGAAAAAAGGAAGAGAAGACTTGGATGTATAGATAAAACATACATACATATATGTACTTGGAGAAAGCGAATGGGACGAATGATAAAACAATTCAAGTAGATCTAACATAAACATTTAGACAAAAACAATGAATAGCAGAAAATGAATCATTATCAGTAACAACCCTAAATTTTTTTCTTCTATTTGTTTAATGTTTCCACTTACAAAAAGAGTAAATGAAGTATGGGAATTTTTTTTTCGGCGATAGAAATTTCGGCAGAGTTTCCCCTATATCGGGAGATCCCAAGTTATTTATAACACAACCTGCACACAATTTGAGTAACATTTCATCCATAATCACATCCATTTTCAATACAATCAATTGCATAATTCAATCTAGAATATGTTCAGGACCATATTTATTCCTAAAGTCCATTATAAGATCTAGTAAAACAATCAATACACAATTTTAACAATAATAAAAATAATTTAGGCAATAATGTCAATAGTTGAAGAGAAAAAATCATCAGTGTGAAACTATAAGAAAAAGAAACATCAATTTTAACAGAAGCACCAACATTACTCAAAACTAATAAAAGGCTTAATCCAGTTATACGGCTAATTATATAGCATATACATTGGCTGTATTATGCCTTTTTAAGTAAGTTTAATAATAATCATGCATCCTCAGTTGCATTGTTCAACAAATCTAAAGCTAATCATATAGTATATATATTGAATGTATCATGCATTTTGAATTAACTTCAGTAACAAAAACTAAGAATGCATATGTGTCTTAAGTAACAAAAATTAAAAATGCATAATTGGTGTGCAAAACGACCTCTGATGATGGAGAAAGGTTGTCTTTGTTCTGTCTTAGCAATTAATATCAATCATTAAAATAAAGCATCCATAACACATTTTCATTCTGTATGTGTATATAATTACAGATTACCTGAAGAAGTACAATCTCCAAATAAAACCAAATTATCAAAGTGGTGTATTCAATTACAGAAAACAAATGCAAATAATCAAGAAATGTAGCACCTGAAGAAGTAAACATCAAAAATCAGATTCGAGTGCTAGATATATAGTTTGTTGAGATTGTGAGAAGTTGCAGGGAATTGAAAAAATTAAGAAGAAGAATGGTGTTCTAAGAAGGGAAGAGAGAAAAGAGAGAAAAGAGAGAAAGAATGAAATTTGAATTTATTTACTGTTGCAATATTTCTACACACACATGCTGTGTATTTAGCATTTTTATATACACATTTCAAATACCATATATTACCATCATGTATATTCTAGAATGTACATTCATTTACACTCTAACATAATTGACAACCCGGTGCAATTTGTTTTGAGAGGATATTTGAAAGTGTGATAATTTGAAAATATATTGAAATATTTTTGGTTTGGCCACGTCCTTCCAATGGTTTTGGTTTGGCAGCTTCTTCTAATGGGCTGTAGGTTCTGGTTTGAAGGTGCTGCCATGTTCACGGTCAATTTATTTATTCATGGCTACTTAATATTATTATTATTTTTTTACTTGTAATTGATATTTTTTAATGTTTTTATATTATAATCACTATCAAACTAACTCTATGTAAGCCATGATTCTGAAAATAGTATTATCAAAACAAAGGTTGTGTATTGACTTAAGTTGCTTTTTACCATCAACATTATCAAAGCACTTCAATAATAATAAAATCTCTTTTCCCCTTCTGAGTTTCAGTGCATGTTTTGAGAGCAAAGACTACATTTAAATTCTTGGAATTAAATTCGTTGTTCAGCACTTCTTCTGCTTGGAAAATCAATCCGCTGAATTCAGTGCTTTCCTACTTTTCCAATCATTTCTTACTTTAAACTTGTAATCCAGGAACAACGAATTTGCATAATCAGCAGTTCCTAGACTTTAAAAAAAAAATCTAACTTTAAGAGAGCTATGCTATCACGTTTGCATGGCACAGCACTCTACTTATCTACCAATTTGAGCATTCAAACCTCACTCAGGCCATCACCCACATTCCAATATAGAACAAACCATCTAATGGCTGTACCAGTAAGTTTGTCTTTCACAAAGTTCACTAAAATGATTATCACAAAGTTCATTTCTTCTTTAAATGTCTTGGGATTTTGTTGGTTTAAGAGAAAGCAGAGCGAAATAAGTTTAATCTCATTATAATCTTTCAATTTCGATATAGAATTTTTTTTTTTTTTGCTGCAAGTGAAACTTTTAATTTCACTGAATTGGGTGTTTATTTCCATTTTAAGTTATGGTCATTTTCTTCTAGAATTGCTGAATTGGGCACTGTTTTATGAAACATTATGACAAAAGTCTCATCTTTTCAGTTTTTATTCTGTTTGTTTTCCTGGAAAATGAAACATTTTAGTGATTCGTGGGTTTAGTGACCCGTGAGTCTAAAAGACTAAAACCTTTTGCTAAGTTTGACTCTTGGGTTTATTTCACTCTATGCTTTGTTTGTAGTTGGAAAGTGAGGAATTTCTTGTGTGAAAATCCTAGAAAAGAATATCAGTATTTTCTACTGTCTAAGAATATCACTCTATGCTTATAATTGCTAGAAAGTGCAAGAATATCTACTATAGCTTGTCCTTAAGAACCAAAAGCTCATGTTTCTACTGTCTTTCATTATTAGACATTGCGTGATATGGTCAATTGGTTATGTCCATTCTGATAGCCATTTGTATGCAAGTACTATTAATCCAAAGGATTATCTTATTGAACTTAAATTTTCAATTCTGTAAGTAATAGAAAGGGACAACAGAATTTTCAACAGAATTTTAATTGGTAGTTTCTTGCAATGTTTTTTTTATTCATCTCTTCATTCTTAAAAAAAACAGAGTGCATATATAATTTGCACATGCGGTGGTCAGCACAACATAAAAAATTATAATTGATAATAAATTATCATCTTCTTCCTTATCCTTGTGTCTAGAGATACAAAATTGTAATTTGATTTTCATTTTTTCTGGTTTACTTGCATCAATTTTTGAGTTGATAGATGTGATGAGTTGGTTTTTCTGTTGTATTTTCTCTCTTATTGTTTTCTTTTAATGCACCATGACAGTGGTAAAGAGGGAAACTTGAGCCAAGAAGAAGAAAATATGTTATCGAATCCATATCATCTAGTAACAGTCAGATGAAAAATCTCAATCCTATATTCAAAACCAGCAAACGAACCAAACTGTTTATTCATAACATATTCGTAATAAAAACTCCCACAACCATAATAAAAATCAGCAAAGTAACTGTTAAAAAGCACAACAAATTGCAAGGTTTCAAAAGATTTTAACCGAAAGCTAACTAACCTCAAAAGTAGGGTGACAAAGGGTGAAAGGAAGTTTTTGCAGCAGCAATTTGTGACAATCAGCAGATACAACCTCAACAAAGAAGAGGAAAAGAATTAGAATGAATAACGCAAGAAATCCAAACGACAGCTGAAAAGAAAAATGGAAGAAAGACGAAGCTACCAGAGCAAACGAAAAGCAACAGAAACATGCAGCAGACAAAACGTAAAAAACAGCAAAGAAAATCTTAAGAAAATGACTTAACAAAGCAAGAGAGGCGGTGCAGTCCCGAGAAGAAAATATCAAGAGAGAAGAAGTCAAAATTAAAGCATACAGTCCTGCAAAATGAACAGAGAAATTCATTAATGCGAAGTGACATTTAGCAAAAAGACCAGTTGAAGAAATGGAACCAGATGGCAACAGTAAAAACAAAAATCAACAAATGAAACAAACTAAAACAAAAATCAAGTTATGAACCGAGAGTACATACAAACCAAATCAATGCTCAATTCATTTAATTCATCAATGCTCAATTCATGTAATTCGGTTGCATGCAGAGAATCACAGCAAACCAAACCAGACCGAGAGCACCGGAGAATTCCAAACCGTCGATCAACCCAACCCGAACCCAATTAAACCAAAAACCCACTCCACCCAACCCGAACCCAATTAAACCAAAAACCCACCCCCCAACACACACAAACGACCAAACCCAAGCACCCCGACCCCAAGAAACCGAATACCCAACAAAAACAATGAGAAACCAAAAACAACCGAACATGAATCGAAGGAGAAAAAAATACAATCAATTAAAAATACAATCAATTGCCAACACCCAGACCAGAAAGAGCACGAATCGAAGGAGAAGATGGAAGAAAAATGAAAAAAAAACAAAACGACCCGAAGAACCCAATGTAAAGAAACCGGGCAAAACCAGAAATTGACGCAAAGAAGGGGTGAAAACCATACCTCATCAAACACCCAGAACGACCCGAAACTAGCCCGCGAACCGCCATCCTCGACCGCCCGACCAGCCCTCACCACCCAGCCCGCCGCTCGCTCTCTGCTCAGAAAGGAAAAAAACGAAAAGAAGCAACCTTTTGTGAGTTGTGTTTTAAATGAATGGAAGAGACGAAACACGCCCCCACTAAGCCACAACAGGCGCCGAGTCATTAAGGGCAAAAGCGCCCTTACACTGCTCCAGTCCACAGTTAACTGTGAGGGGAGCTACAGTTTTTTGGCCACAACGTTTATTTGTTGTGTAATTATGACTTATTATCTGCGGGGTGTTTAGAAGTGTGTTTGGAAACTGTTTTTGAAAAAATGAGTTTTTTTATTTTTTTTTACTTTAAAATAAGTTCTTTGGTGCTTTTAGATCATTTGAATGTGCTGATGTCAAAAATAATTTTTTAAAAATAGAAAATATCATTTTGATGTATTTTTGAACAAAAAACATCTTCGTATAAAATCTATAGAATATTTATTCAAAAAATCTATATATGAAAATACAAATATTACATATTAAGTATTTGAGCTTTTCATTCTTTCTTTTTTTAAATAGAGTAAGGCCAAAAATCTATATGTGGTGATTTTATGGTTTGTTCACTTTTGTCCTTGTACTTTAAATTTTTTGTATGGTCCTGATTTCTGTTATATAAGTTTTGATTTAGTTCAATTGGGTCATTCGATTGAGATTAATTATATATTAAGGTTTCACTTCGGTCCTCCTTCTTTTAATTTCCGGATTAGGTTTAAATACCGTAATATATTTGGTACAGAATTTTTGATTTTTTTAATTTTGTCATTTGATTGAAATTGATAATATATTTGATTTTCATTTCGGCCCTTATACTTTTAATTTTTTATTTTAATCATTTTTTTTATTTCTAGAATAGTCCTTATTTTTGTTCATGTATATATAAATGTGCTCTTAGCTTTGATTTTTAATTTTTATTATTTTCTTATTTGTTGAGGTGGTATTTTAAAAAAAACTTTAGCTCTTAAATTTTATTTTGTGTCTATGATCATTTGAAAATTGATATTTCTGTTTTTTTTTCTCTCTTTGTTCTTTCTTTTAGTTTTATTATTCTTTTTATTTATTTATTTATTTATTTTAATTTTCAAGTCAAATGAATTTTTTTCACCTCATAATTTTTATTTTTATTTTATCATTTATTTTTTGATGTTTTGTTAATGTTTTTAGGATTTTTGTAGTCTTTCAATTATTTTTGTTTTTTTATTATTAAGACAATAATAATAATAATAATAATAATAATAATAATAATAATAATAATAATAATAATAATAATAATAATAATAATAATAATAATAATAATAATTTTAGTCTTTTTTCTTGCTTATTCTTTTGTTAATATTTTTGAGTTTTTTTTCCTCTCGGGATAATTTGATCATTTTTATTGTTTTGGCAGTAATAGTAATGATAATTTTATATGTTAAGATTTCAATGTTGTTGTTGTTATAATAGGGTGTGTTGATCTATTTTATTATATTAAACTTTGTATATATAGATATTATATTTTATTTTTGAACTAGCAAATCCTATTAATTTCTTTAATCCCAACAAATATAAAAATTGTTTGCTCAGCCCGCAATGTAGTGCGGGCAATTTTTTTAATTTTCAAGTCAAATGATTTTTTTTCAGCTACTAATTTTTATTTTTGTTTTATCATTTATTTTATTTTTTTGTTTGTTTTTTTGTTAAAGTTTTTAGGTTTTTTTTAGTCTTTGATTTAATTTTGTTTTTTTCATTATTAATGCAATAATAATAATAACAACAACAACAACAACAATAATAATAATAATAATTTTAGTTTTTGTTCTTACATACTTTTTTTTAATGTTTTTGTGTTTTTTTCTAGGGATAATTTAATGATTTTTATTATTTTGGCAATAATAGTGGTGATAATTTTAGATGTTAAGATTTCGATATTACTGTTGTTATGATAAAAACTATTGATCTGTTTAATTATATCAACTTTACATGTATAAATATTATATTTTAATCCCAACAGTTATACAAATTGTCTGCTCTACCCGTAACGAAGTGCGGGCAATTAACTAGTTAATTATAAAATAAAATTTATAAGAAGTCAAAATAAAAGTTGAAAGATATTTTTTTTTTCAAATTTGTAATATTTTCTTCGAGAACTATTAACATTAACAGAGTCAAGTAAATAATAAAAATAAATTACATAACACTTAAAAATAATTTCTCAAATCATATTTACTTTAAAATTAATTATCTTCGTATAAACTCTATCAAATATTATTCAAGAAATTTATATATGAAAATAAGAATATTCATAAAATCATGATAAAAATAGAGTCAGCCCAACAAAAGATGAATATATATATATATATGTAAAAACTAAAAAACAAATTTTGCTCTTTCTAATATAATTTTTTTTGTGATTCCAGTTGGGATGGAAACTAAACTTCCACACCTTTTCCAACGGTATATGTTTTGCCTTCTAATTCATTATGATGAGAAAGAACCATTCATTTTAAGTTGAGTTTTGTTGTTGATAGACTACATGAGCGATGAACTTGACTTAATTAATTAGTTGGGCTATCAGATTTTATTTATTTGGGAGGAGGCATTTTGTTTGGGTTTTATCCTTTTTTATTTTAATTAATTTGGGCTAGTTTTATCTTGGGACGATTATTATTTATATTGGGTTTATGTTAGATCCATTAGGGAAACTAGGGTTTTGGCTTGGAGTTTAAATACTCTTTCAGAAACAATTTCAACACACTTTTGATGATAATTTCAGCATTGTAGCTGACTTATGGTTGCTCAATCTTGGTTCTTGATTGAACTTTTCAACTCTTCAAAGAAGTGACCATTCTTTGTTGTAAATTTATACTTCCTTTGCTCTTCTCTAAATGTAGGCATTGTGATCGAATTGGTTTGTAGTCTTGTTGCATTGGAGCAAGTCTTCCATTGTGATAAGCTCATTCAAATCTTAGCAGACTTAGCTTAGATTGATCTTAGGCTGTAATTCCATTAAATTCCGCTAGGGTTCGCATCACCCCTAGCCAAGGATTAGTAGAGCATATACTTGTGATATCTCAAGGAATTATGGTTGGAAATTATGTAAAAAGAAAGAAGAAGTGATGCTTTATGAAAAGATGAGCAAAGTTGCCAAAGGTGAAAAAATAAGAAGAAGAAGAAAGGAACGTTTGAAATCAAAAGAAGTTAAGCATTCGTGATTAAAGATGGAAATTCTATGTGCTTTAATGGAATATCTTGCTTGAAATATCACTTTTCAAAATGCTCTACTTCCATTGGTTTTAACTTTTTCTTTTACTTCCTTTTAGCTTACCTTAACCTTAGCCCCATTACAACTGAAAAGCAAGACATTTTGATTCATGCATTGTTTATAATATATTAGTAATGGAGATGAGATTGAAGAACTCGTTTATGGTAAAAATATATTCATTGATTGAATTTGAGATATTTAAACACATAAGCCCTAAAGAAATGAGTGTTGGAGTGTGTGTCAATGAGATGACCTATCACTTTGGCATGTCTTAGATTTCATTTAAATCCCGACAATTAATTGAGTTTTGAAGTTTGTATATAAATAAATTTATGAAATACTCTTTATCATTCTTGATTGTATTCTTTTTTATAATGCATATATTCTTGGACATTGATGAGAGATTAAGACATTGGTCGTAGTTATTTTTAGTTTGAGTTTATCTATCCTTTCTCAATTACGAGCAAGAGCTAAATGTGGGGGTATTTGATGCAACCATATTATTTGATAGTTTCATCCACATTTAACTAGTATTTTGCCTATGTTTTATGTATAAAATTCCTTGACATTATTTTTTTATATTTTGAATGTACTGTTGGATGAAATATGCAAAAAAGAGTAAACTAGAGGTATTTGGCAGATTTGGCCGTCTGTCAATGTCTAGTGCAGAGCATGAGCTCTAGAGGTCAAAATGAATTGGTTCCACTGGAATTAAAAAGATAACATCCATATCTTCTGAAAATAAGGCTAAACAAATAATAAGAAAGAACATGGAAATTGTAGCCTTCAAAGTGACATCCTGCATTTTACCAATATTGACCTTCGACCACTCCGACTTGAATACTATAGAAGAATAATTGATGCAAAATAATTTTGTTGGATTCTAGACTCCAATTCCTATCAACCCTCAAAATTTTAGTCTAAAATGATGTCTTATAATGGAGATATGATATTCAAAGATGACAACTAAATTTTGCCTTCAAAGTTTCATGAAGAAACGTGTCCCAATTGCATTCTAAAATATCCAAACCGACATTCAACTCTTTATTTTGGCAATTTAGCTCCTCTAAATCAAATCTTGAAGATTACATGCAAGGCTATTACTCATTTTTAGGAAAATAGTTATTGAAGTGTTTAAATGTAAGACTATTAACTTAACAGAGAATTATTTTCTAAAATTAGAACTAGGTTTTTCTAGGATATAAAAAGAAAGAGAGAAAGAAAAGAAGGGAGGGAGGCTGACCTGCAGAAGATAAAAAATGTCCTCTCTCCTCCACAAACCAAAATTCATGTTTTGCTCTTTCTTTTTAATTAGTTGATCAACAAACATGCTTATATTTTATATGATTGTTTATTTTAATTGCTAGAGTAGACTCTAGGTTATTATTGTAGACAATTTATTGCTAAGTTTGATATCAAAATTAGATTTATGGTATATCAACTTATGAAGCAACTGAATTTAATAATTGTTGTGGATCTACATTTTTAATATTAGGGAGAATATTCAATCAAATCAAATATAGATTGTAGACACTTATCTTTTCTTGATTAATCAACTTATCAAGTTCTTAAGGTTGCCATTGAATTAAATTACTAATGCTGACAATGTGGTTGTTTGATGGTTAGGGTAAGTTTTACGATGAATTCGTTAACTAGCCACTGTTAAGAAGAGATAAATATTCAAAATATAAATTGATGTTTAGTTTACATGATCAGTTTTGATTTCTGTAGGTGGATGTTTACTTGCGACCAATGTTTGTTTTCTTAATAAATTTTGGTTTTATTTAATTTTCGCTTGATAGTCTTTGTTTTCTTTTGCTTTAGCCTAGACAACTTCTAAGCCCCCCCTAAATTGCATATCATAAAACATAAAAATCTGACTTTAAACATCCTTGTGAGATTGACCCCTTGCTTGCTCTATACTATCTTATGGTTTGTGTTTTAAACTAGGGTAATTAATTTGTGCGAACACGATATTACAATAATATTATACCCAATGTTTGCCTTTTTTTACCTCAATTAAGATAACATGTAACAGGATCAAAGCATAACATTCTCTATATAAGATAACTTAGTGATCTTAAGTGTAAGAATCACTTATAGAACTGTCATATAAGTCTTTCCATAGACATAAGTGATCTGTCCATATAGGATTCTCATTAGGGTCAATTCAATGTACATGTTTTATGACAAACACCTCCATATTAGCTCTAGACATCCTTTATACCTTAGCTTATAAGAACAATTATTTTTTTCATAAAAAAGAACACAATATGTATTATTCTCTATGAATTTAATAAATATCTAGTATTTAAGAGAGAATTAACCATAAATATTTTAGAACCAATATTTTGATGCAATAGAAATATCATAATTATAATAACATTATAATTTTCTTTGCAAAATATTTTTATTCCTTGAATTTTATCTTTACTCTAGATTCATAAATCAAATATTAGACTTATTAATCTAATATTATATAAATATTAAAGATAAATTAATTTTTTTATGAATAATAAATATATATTTACATGAATATAATAATATCTCAAGTAACCAACTACTTGACTACATGACATATTAAACTAACATAAAGAGTCTCAATCAAAGAACATTAACATTTCATTGATGTCCATATTAATATCAAGGAAATAAAGTCCTTTTTCTCTCCTTATTTTTTTATCCTATTTAACCCCTCCCCCACATGACATATTAAACTAACATAAAGAGTCTCAATCAAAGAACATTAACATTTCATTGATGTCCATTTTAATATCAAGGAAATAAAGTCCTTCTTCTCTCCTTATTTTTTTATCCTATTTAACCCCTCCCCCACATGACACACTTACAAAAATGAAAAAACTTTTATGTTCAAATTAAAGCCTAAACCCTCAAGTTTTTGTTTTCAAATTTCTTTAGATCAACCCTACTGGTGCATACGCTGTTTCAAATTAGATAGATTTTCTTCTTGTTCTTTTTAGTGTTGACAAATCACATGATACTATTTATCTTTCCTTTTTTACTGTCTCTTATGCTCCTCTTTATTTTTAAATTCATATTTTGTCTTCTTATTCCTTTTTACTCTTTGATGTTTTTATTTTCTTTATTTCTATAACCTTCTATTTATTACTTGATTAATTCTTTTTTGCTTTCCCTAAAAAATGTCACATTTTGGATTTCTTTTTTGAAAACTTTTAAAATAATTAAGAGAGAAGACAATAGTAGATTTTTTGTCATATTTTTTTAGGCATGATTTTTGGACCAATTTTAGGATTAAGCAAAATTTAATGTCATGGGCTCAACTTAGGCTTGAGATTTGAAAAATGCACTTTACTAGACCTTTGGTTAATGGGATGGGCTTTCCCCTTTCTTATATTTTTTTTTCTCCTCTTTTTCTTTTGAAAACTCATAATGATATATCAACAATGTTAAAAACTCATAAATATCTAAAATATAAAAACTAGTGTAATTGTATGAAAAGTTCTTTTCTATTTAATTCATTGAGAAATGATAGTGATAAAAAATAGATTATGATAATGGATAAGTTTTATGTGTTGGTTTACATTATAAAGTTTTCATTGCTCCTATCGATGCTCAGTTTATTTATTTTTTCTTATAATAAGAGCTTAGGACAACCGGAGTTTTATTCACTCACATGGGCCCACAAAGTATGCTTTCCGAGGGGTGTGGTTTCCTCGAATAAAAAAAAAATCTTATTGTCTTTATTGCTCCTATCGATGCTCAATTTATTTATTTTTCTTATAGTAATTGACAGATTTTGTTTAACTAAATTCTTAGTTTATTTGAATATCTCTTTAACCCTTTGTAATCGATCTCAACCTTAATAATATATAGAAGTTACACCTTATTTGATAGTTATAGCTTTCTCTCTAAATAAATAAATAAAATACTTGTGTTAGAATGTAATCTTTTATACAGGCGTGTCATCTTAGCAACTACACCCACGACTACCCACTTCTTGAACGCCCCCTTGTAGATTTGGAGTGTTTTACTATCTTGTAACAAAAGGCAACACAGGAAAAATATTAGACTTAATTTATTTATTTCAATTTAAACACGTACGTGAATTCTGCTACAAACATGGAATTGAATTATACATCAAATGAATTAAATTAAACTCAATTCTATCAAGGAATTGTTCCTCATCATGCTGTTATCAGTAGGGCTAGCTTCATTCATTCACTTAAAGTGCACGAGGAGGAGAGCTTGCCTTTCAATATATATATATATATATATATATATAGCCACCACCAACATCACAATTGGCCAACAGTATCCACTTTCATCTCTCTCTATATACAGTCGTTTTGGATCAAGCAGAGGAAGCCCTAGCAAGAGGTGAAGTAGCCTGTCCTGCCATGACAAGCTCGAACTGCCTAGAAGTTGCAGATTGAAGGGAAAGTAAATCGGTAGAGATGAGATTTTCCCAGCCCTGAACGGGGTTGGTATTTGGTGAGTCATGATCCCACCCTATGTGTGTCACATGCTTAACATTTGTTGGCAGCCCAATTTCCATTTCCACCTCCAATTCTTCAATCTCTTCTTTGTACGCTACAAAAGATGAAGACCATCAATAACTAGAAAACTAGACCATGCATGCGTGCGTGTTAAGGAACCATTTTATTTAAAAAATTAAGCTGTTAGATAAGATTTCAGAATATAATTTGTATTATTCTGTAACAGTAATTGCATGAGGAATATTTGTTCTTTAAAAAAGAAAGGAATATTTGTTCTTTAAAAAAGAAAGGAATATATGAACTGAAACACTTACCAAATAATTGTGGAAAGGTCTTCAAACCCTTGACTAGCTTATGAAACCCGGTGGATACGTTAGGCTTTGGAGCAAGGAACTTCAACGAGTTTTTCGTACTTTCTGTACTCGATGAGCTTTCCTCGTCTTCTTCTCTTGCTCCTTCTCAAGGACAAAGAAACATAAATCAAATAATCAAGTTTGCAGAGATACGGAAGAACAAAAAGAAAAAGTTACAAACAATTTTGAGAGAGAGAGAGAGAGAGAGAGAGACTTGACGCAGATGAATTTGTGTCTGTCTTTGCTCTTCTAGATTGGTGCACGCCTACGGCCACACTGGACTCGGAGACACAGCCAATGGAGAAGGGAAGAAGAACAAGCTTTTCCATTCTGTCTCTCATTCCGACATGAACAAGCTGAGAAACAAAAAATATAGGATGGAGAGAAAGAAAACAGGGTGGTGGTTGATGAAGGGCAACCCTACAAACAGAAATCGGTTTGCTATATTTTGAAGGACAGGAAGTTAAGCTGCACGTACGAGTTTAGTTGGGTAGAGAGTAGAGGAAAATTAAAGAGATCGAGGGAGAGAAATTATCGGACAAATTAGGTGGAACTGCTGTTTCAGTCCCGGTCTCGATCACTCAAAACAACCGGAAACCTATTACGTACCTTTCAGGTCTCTCCTTCTCCCATCTTTTACTTTTCTTTTCTTACTTAATCTGTACTCTACACCCAACTTGTAGTAGTACGTGCAGCTTAAGCGATCTTTCCGGTAAAACTTGGAATTAGCTGCTCGCCATGGAGACCATATTGCACTTTCTCTTGATTCTAAAGAAGACAACCATGATTGATTGTTAGAATAAGAGTAACGAATTTGTTGGGAAAATGATGTTCTTGGAATGGGGATTACGTATATGGTTCTATGATAGCTAGTTTTTCGACTTAAAAGAATATAAAATAAAAACCATCTTCAAATTAGACTTGTTTTCTATTAAACCATCTTCAAAGATTAGACATATACAAGGAGTTTGACTATGTAAACTAAGTTGTATGGCCTTGATCTAGGGTGATTTCCTGGCCAGGTTTTAATACCATGATCTTAATAAAGATATTATTATTACTCATTCATTCATTATTGTTTTGAAAGATAAACCAATTAAATTGATGTTATTTAAATATGGGAAAATAAAATAATTTTGATCTTAGATCTCACACGTTCTTCTCTATAACATCTTTACAACTCAAGCTACTAAATATGCTATAGAGTGAATTGGAAGGATGTTGTGCAAATAACAACTAATTTGAATATGAGTTATGAACAGCAAATCTTAAACATTTGGAACATAATCTATCTCATTCATTCATTCATATGCCGTTGAGAGAATATTGTACATGGCAAAATAAAAGGAATGAGATAATCCTATACACCTAAATAAATCTTAAGAACATTAAAAAAAATATTTAAGGTTTTAATGAGGAGAAGTCAATGCAAATTATACTCTTTTTTCTTCGCTTAGGTTTTTTCTCACTGGATTTTTCTTTGCAAGGTTTTAATGAGGAAATTTGACATTGTTTTAATGAATCCTAAAGTATTCAAATATGGATCTTGAAGTATCCATATAAAGCTCTCTATTGAATTCTAAAGTATTCAGAAATCACACAAGAATGTTGTATTCTTTTTCTCATTGGGTTTTTTTATGCAAGGATTTTAACGCGGCATATTTTTAAGTACATGGTCATTCAAGGGGAAGTGTTATAAATCCATGATTATGTGTGTTGAAAGTCGTTGACAGTCTATAATTATGTGTATTGAATGTCCATGTCTCTTGAGTTTAGTCTCTTGGATTTTTTGACCCTTGAGTTCATTTTTTTCTCCTATAAATATATCCACTTGTCTTGTATTCTTAGAACTTGAAAAATTGAAGAATTCATAATAAAAAAGGTATTTCTCTCTTATCTTTTTTAATTATACTTTGAATATTTATGCTTTTATATGTTGATTTTTTTTTCTTTTTACAACAATTTAATAAATTAAAAGGTAAACTATGGCTAGGAAAAAAAGTAATTAATTATTACTAACTATTGATTGGAGAATTGAAGATTGGTATGAGTTCTGAGATAATAAAAAGAAGTACATTGCTGGGGGAGTTCTTTTAAGAAATCAACAAATTAACAATCATTAACCTATGACCATACATATTATTACAGTAACCCTATATCACTCACATCTAAAAATTACATTAAGGACACTTATTAGGGGATTCTTTGGTATTACTCCTTTCTTCAACGAGACTAAAACTCAAGGAATTTTCTACAATATTGACTATATACATATATGTAATCTTCTTCTATTTTAATGAACTTCATGTATATTCTTTTTATTTGATTGCTTCCATGTAAATTATTTTTATCTTCTTTTCATTATGCATTTAGGTTTTTTTCTTTATTTTAGAATTCATATTCACAATATTTTTTTGCTACATAGCAACTGTCCCTTGCTCTTAGACGCCAGTATGTGTTCATAGCCTTAGGCATGAGGGTGCACCAACGAGTCATTGCTAGGCATTGGCAGCACACAGATGCAGGGGTAGCATGCATGGGCAGTGCAGTTTTCGGAAGCGACCATAACAGGTGCGTGCAAACAGCAAGTTCATGCTTCGCAGCACACTGGCCTTAGACGATAGGCTATCTAAGGCTGCTTGGGTTGCACATGAAGACTAGTAGCATGGAAAATCAGTTTGGATAGTTGGTTTGTGGGCTGACAGACCTGGGAAATTACGAGGCAGTTATGGGGTAGTTGGTTGTTATGTCCTCTTTTAGTGGATTTGCTTAGAGGCAGTTTTCCTATGTAACTTCCAATATATTATTTTGTAATAGGTGCCTAATCGTGTGTAGCATGCAGACATGAGATTGTGCATAGCAAAGACATATTGTTGTTGTATATTCCTTTGTTGACGGATTAATAAAGGTTGGTTGTTCCCGTAAATTGATTGTGTTGTGTTTGATTTATTACTTGTGTTCTTGGTTGCCGAAATTGGTGAGAGTTTGAGGGGAAAACTCCTGGGTGTGCGAAATACTTAAATCTTAGGTAAACACGAGTGATTTGGGAAGAAGACTGAGTTTAGTAACGGGACTAGACTGTCGCGCTGGGATCAAAATTGTGACAAAATTTTTGTCCCCATGACAGTATGCTTCCACAGCTACATCAATGGTATTTTTGTGTGTTGCCTAGTTGCAGGACCAGACATTCTTGTTAGAATATTATAAGAAAATATTCTACAACATCACAATTTGAGATGATTCTGAGTTCTACAAAAATATAAAGCCCATCAACAAGAAGATATATCATGTTCAATATTCTATCAAAACAATTGCATCCGCCCTTGCAAAAAAAAGCGAGCATAATTGCTTCCTAATCATAGTATCTCACCATTCAAATCAATCTTGCCAAGTAAAGAAAATAACAGACATCTTAATTATGGGAAACATTTTGATTTTTTATCATGTAAAATCTTCATAGTTGCTTTTGTGCTAAAGAATTCCTGTGAGTGTTCAAACTATTTCACAAACACATGCAAGTGATGCTTAAAGAATCATATAGATAGAGAATGAGCACAACCAAAAACTCATGAAAATTGAAATCACGTGAGTAGTGGGGTATTGACATTTGAAGACTTAAAACCAAGAATCTTGTAATGTTAAGCAAATGGCAATACAAAAGGCATAAAATGGAGCAAACAAATTTAAAGGTGTTTGACAATTTGCCTACACTAACTTTTATTATAAATATAAAATAGCACAAGACTTCACTAGTCATGAAATTTAGGCGGGACTCTCAAGAAACCTAGCATGCACAAACCCAGAATCTTATTACATCCAGGAAATATGCTTAAAAATCTCATTGGAAGATCTCACAAAAACTTCAATCTCTCTCCGCAAAACTACGCAGTCCAGAAAGCCTTTAAAGACTAAATTCTGATGCCACAATTGTTGCCACCACAACCCAAAAAATGCATAAAGAACTGCATATGGAAAGATACAATTGTTAGTTTTTATATTTAACCTTATTCTTGTTAATTAATATCAAATGAAGAATTATGAAGAACAATTTCTAGAGAGAAAGAGAATGAGATATTAGAAATAGAGATAAAGAGAGATAGTAGAAAAATGAACTTTCTTTTTCTTCTTATTTTGAAGATTATAGAATACTACAATTTATACATAACTATCTTAACTAACTGATTAACCACCTTATTTAACTAACCATCATAACCTCTAAACATATGCCAAGTGTCACAATCCTCTCATACTCTAACATCCCCCCTTCTTGATTTGACAAACCAAGCATGAGATTGTGACAGTGAATGTGAAATAGAGGAGCACTTAAGCCTTTGGTGAATATATCTGCAAATTGTTCTCTAGAAGACACAAATTGTATACATAGTTGGTGGTTTGCCACTCTTTCCCGAACATAATGAACATCAATCTCAATATGTATTGTCTTCTGATGCTGGACTGGATTAAAAGACAAAGAAACTGCATAGAGGTTATCACAAAAAAGTATAGGTGGTTAAGAAATGGGAGCTTTCATAAACGCTAACAATAGTTTAAGCCAGTCGATTCTGAAGTAGTTGATAAAGCATGATATTCTGCTTTAGTGGAAGATTGAGACACAGTTTGTTGTTTCTTAGAGGACCAAGACACGGGGTTGGAACCAAGAAATACAACCAAACCGGTAATGGACCGTCGATCGTTAGGATCTCCTACCCAGTCAGCATCACTAAATGTTGTTAATTCCAAGTTTCCTTAAGTATAGGTAAGAGCTAAGTGCATTTTATCATTTAAGTACCGAAGAATCCTCTTGATTGTTGTGAAATGTGTTACCATTGGATTTTGCATAAATTGACAAACCTTATGCATAGAAAATACAATATCAGGACGAGTGAACGTTCAAATATTGCAAAGCTCCTACAATACTGCGATACAAGGTGGGATTGCCATAAGACAAACTATCATCTTTGACTAATCTGCAATAAGGAAGACAAGGAGTATCACACGCTTTGGCTTCAGTCATTTCAGTTTTGACAGGAGATCTTGAACATACTTGGATTGTGATAAAATAGTCCAGTATTGGTATGATAAATTTGAGTTCCCAAAAAATAGTGCAAATCTCCCAAGTCCTTTATCTCAAACTCAACTCTGAGAGAGTGAATCACTTTGGAAATTTAACTGATATCACTGCCAGTAATTATGATATCATCAACATATACCAATAAGATGACAATGCCAAAATGCACTTGTTTCACAAATAGATATGAGTCGAAGTAGGTATGTTAAAATTCCAATGTAGGTAAAAAAGAAGTGAATTTGTCATTCTAGGCTTAGGGAGCTTGTTTTAACCCATATAGAGATTTATAGAGTTTGCAAACCAAAGTGGAATGGTGAGAGTCTTCAAATCCAGGAGGTTGAGCCATGTACACCTCCTCTTGAAGAATTCCATGCAAAAATACATTCTTGACATCTAATTGATGTAATTGCCAACAAAAATGGGCAGCAAGAGCTAAGACAATTCACATTGTAGTTGGTTTAACTACAGTACTGAAGGTTTTCCCATAGTCTTGACCTGGTTCTTGATTGAACCCCTTTAGCAACTAAATTTTCCTTATGTCGTGTAATAGACCCATTGGCATGTTTTTTAATCTTAAAAATCCACTTACACCCCACCATATTCTTGTTAGGAGGTAATGGCACTAAACTCCAGGTCCCCTAAGAACGAAGAGCATCAACTTCTAGTTCATAGCAGTCAACCAAACAAACATTTGTTAAGCAATCTTGTAAGTGGTAGGCTAAACTAAGGATAAATCAACACCCCCAGGCTCTTGTAGAGCTATAAGAAAAACTTTCCTCTTCACAATGTCACTTTTACTTCGAGTTTGCATTGGATGTACATTCAAAGGAGGAGCCTCAAGAACTACTTGTATGGATTCAGGTTGAAATGAGTCAACCAGTGGCAAAGGTCCAGTTCACTGGGTTGCAACATTGAACTCAGGAACCACAGGGATTGAGGAAAAGGATGGAGATGTGCTAGTAATGGACAAAAGTGATGGTGTATTGCAAGGTGAAATGAATATATCAGATGCACTAGTGTCATGAGATGTAAGCAATGCAACAATATTATTATGGGTGACAACAGGTATAGAAAGAGATGTATGTGACAGAGTAGGAGATGAAAGAAATCTCTTTGAATATGACTCTAAGTTTGTATATGGAAAGTCATGTTCATTAAAAGCAACATGTCTAGATATATATGTATGTTTCCTAGACACATCATAGCATATATATCCTTTATACTAAGAAGCATATCCTAAAAACACACACATAATGGTTTTGGGTTGAAGTTTGTTTATAAGATAAGGGTTTAACAAGGGATAACAAGCATTATCAAATATTTGAAAATGAGAAATGGCTGAAATATCTCTAAACAAAACTTCAAAGGGAGATTTTGTATGTCAGATTGATGTTGACATTCTATTAATCAAGTAGGATGCAGTTTGTACTGCATAGGTCCAGAAAGAAGATGGTAGGTTGGCATGTTGTAATAAGGTGATGGTAGTTTCAATAAGTTATTGATGTTTTCATTCAGCAAATCCATTTTATTCAGGTGTATATGGACATAACTTTTGATGAATGATACCCTTATCAACAAGAAAAGCTTGAA
This sequence comes from Salix brachista, assembly GCA_009078335.1. NCBI lineage: Eukaryota > Viridiplantae > Streptophyta > Magnoliopsida > Malpighiales > Salicaceae > Salix > Salix brachista. Next base: position 11,595,437 of record CM018590.1, read on the forward strand.
ATTGTTTGCTAACATACTCTCCCCCCATCACTCTAAGGAATCTTAATGGATTTTGAAAATTGAGTCTGAACATATTTGTAGAAGGTAACAAATACAAAATACAAGTCACTTTCATTGATTAAAGGAAAAAGCCAATAATGCCTTGTATATTCATCCATAAAAATCATATAATACTTATATCCATCAACAGAAATACACGGAGAAGGACCCCAAAGGTAGATATATGATATGAAAAGATTTTACAGACTTGTGGACACTATGAGAAAAAAGGAAGTTTACAAAACTTCCCTTGAAGACAATTATGCTGCATGAAAGCTGAAGAGAATGGTTTGCATTCTATATGTGCATTTTGTAACATCAATGTAACAATTTTATTTGTAAGATGACCTAGTTTATGATGCCAAGTAGAAGAGAAGACTAGCTGACCAAGATATGCTTGAGGTTGATGTTTGGTGGTTGAAAGAACAATACAGAAAGATGCAAGAGGAATGGGATATAGTCCATTACTGCACAACCCATTGTAAAAAATACTCCATGTGGCTTTGTCCTGAATTCGAAAACAAAAGGAATCAGAAATTAAACAACAGTTGTTATCCAAACAGATTCGATGTACTAACAACAAATTTTTAGTCAACTTTGGAACATATAGAACTGAATTCAAGTTGCTCGGCTTTACACTTGTGGGAATAACATAGTTACCAACATATAATACTAACAAACCTTCACCATTAGCAGTTTGAACTATTTCATTTGTGGGATAAGGTGTAGCAAAAGATAAATTGGATAATGCATTCATGTGATTGGTTGCACCTGAATAAGTAAGCCATACTTGAGGTAGATTCTGAGAAGTGGATGAATGAGATGGTTGCATAAGAGTATGCATAGCTTCCATTAGTGATTGTTGAGAGTGATGAAACTGAGCTGAAGATTATCCAAGTGATGAAGAAGGCATCTAAGGACCCTAAAAATGACTATCACTACTAATAAAGTTTGGATCGTTATCATTATAAAAGCAGTATTGTGTGGTGTGATTTGTCTTACCATAAATATGACATTTGGACCTCTTTGGATGTTTAGATCTAAATAATGGAGCAGTGTGACCTTCATTGTTGCACAATTGACAAGTGGGAACGAGTAGAGCTAATGAAGATGTATACTGAGAAGTGGGAAAGTGACCAAGAACACCTGGAGTTGGTGAGGGCAACACATGAGTTTTAGTATAAAATTGTGGTCTCGGATTGAATGTTCATTGACCTTGATTAAACTTTTCTATTCCCTTATTCCTATTCAAATGTTTATAGCTATTATTATCATAGGAGTAATGTCCATGAGATACATTAGACTTGTCATGACCCATTTATTGGTTATTCTCAGAATTTGCTCAAAATAAAAAAAATAACAAAAAAAAATAAAAAAGGCTGGCGTGCTAGAAAAATCAAGTTGGAAATTTTGGAAGAATTCGAGAGCCCAATCGTATCTCTATTGTGCCCAAAAACTAGAGGAAAATGCAGATTCATTATGCCTAAAGCATAATTATATTTTTAATAGGTCAATTTGATTTAATCATGAGCCAAATTAAAGTTTAATTATGTTTAGAAATTAATTTAGGGTCCATTAATTAAGTGTAAGGACTTAATTATAATTTAATGGGGTCAAATTAATTCTATTAAGGGCTTAATTGGTGAAATTAAGTTTAGGAGCCTAATTCAAGTTAAATTGAGAAGATTAGAATTTTCAAAGACCAAATTGGATTTTTATCAAGTCAATTTGATGAAATCAGGGGTGATATCAAAGAAAATCAAAAGTTTAATAGTCAGAAACCATCATCTGCACGCAACGAGTAGTTGAAGAGCCATTTTCTTCCCTATAAATGCACGCAGTGCAGAACGATGCAAGGGAGGGGGGAAAGAAACAAAAATAAGAAAAGGAAAGGAAAAAAGAGCAGGGGAAATATCATAGAGGAGATAACATTTTAAAATACATATCATTTTCTCCCACCATAAACAAGCCACAACAACAACTCCTTCTTTGGCGGTAGCAACAGCAATTGCTGCTATTCTTCGATGATAGAAACAGCTTTATCATCTTCTCTAGCGACATACAACATTTCTTTTTCCCCTCCGACAATAGCGGCAACTGCCTTTTCTTCTTCATCTCTAGTGATAACAATAACAACTACACTACTCCTCCTCCAGCCACATCAGTTGCACTTCTCCGACGACAAGCAGTAACTTCTCTTTCCCTTTCAGCAACAACAACAGCCGCACCATTCTCTCAACGTAGCGACAACAACTTCTTCTTCTCCTCCAGCATACACCAGCCTCCACTCCGCCTCCAACTCTCATCCATTCTCCAACCGCACCTCCTACGTCACCAGGTAGTTTCCTTCCCCTACCTCTTCCATAGCAGTCGTCCATTATTCATGTAATACGTGAACAGTGCATAGTGCATTAATTCACTCTGCACTTTTCACATGTTTTTCTTTCTTTCTTTATTCTTTTTAGTCTAAACCCGTTTAATTCACTCTAGACTATTCACTATTTTTTTCTTTTTTACTTTTATTCGAGCTGGACCCGTTTCAACCCAACCCAGTCAACTAGGTCGGTCTAGCCCAACTCGAACATATATATATATAATAGAAAAAATATAAATTTTCATTAAAAAAAAATTGTTTGTGTGCATACGACCAAATTCTAATAATTCTCTCAGCATATTTTCACCCAAAAAAAGAGCATTTTTCTCATGTTTTAAAATGCAAAACGGATATTGTAACCAATTTATGATATTTGTTAGAGTTGGGCCAAGATATCAAAAATCTTTCAACAACCATTTTGTTCATTTTATTTAGTTGTAAACTTTAATATGTGAGGTGTCAATATACATCCAAAATGCATTTTAAAAAAGACAATAAATGCAGTGTTAAAATTCAGACTTTAGAGTGGTTATGTTTTTGACCCAATGAGACAAGACTCCCTCACAAAGAGAGATGTACTTCGAAACTTAGAAAAGACCAACAAATAAAAATATGACCTAGAAAAACAATCAGAGAATAATGCAGTTTACCTTAGGTAGGGTACATTGGGGGTGATGCGTTTTCCCCTCAACAACAAGTCCTCTTACCCGAACTCTTGCATAGGATTAGGTTTCCTAGTGACCTTAATACTAGATGGCCTAAAAATTATAATCATAATTTTATGGTTATAAAAAAACCCTTTTTCCACGCCACCTCCTCCCATCTCTGTGGATGGTCACACGCAGAGAAAAAAACATCATCGTGATAAGACTGTTGGAGGTGATGCGTTTTCCCCTTCCACAACAAGTCCTCTTACCCAGACTCTCGCATACGATTAGGTTTTCTAGTGACCTTAATACTAGATGGCCTAAAAATTATAATCATAATTTTATGGTTATAAAAAAACCCTTTTTCCACGCCACCTCCTCCCATCTCCGTGGATGGTCACACGCAGAGAAAAAAACATCAACGTGAAAGGACTATTGAAAAAAATGGTGCAAATGAAGCTTTAGTCCTAGAAGTTGCAGTCATAGCAATAAGATATGATGAAGCAACAATGAGGTTCTCCACAATACATTCTTCAGCAAGTAACTGAGAGCAAAACTCTTCCAGAGTATTAACACTTTCTCTACCCCTATTCACACATTGAAATGTATTATATTCAAGAGGGAGGTCATTCAAAGCTAAAATCACAGTATCTTCATCAACAAAAAATACTCCTGCAGTTGTCAAATAATCTCTAGCCTCTTTTATTTTGAGAAAATATTGGTTGATTGTATGAGGGCCTTTTTGAATATTCTACAAATCAAACTTCATTTAGAAAATACTTGTCCTTGACATGTGGAAAATTGTTCTTTTAAATGAATCCAAAGATCTCTAGAGATATTACTACCAATCACACAAGATATAGCTATTGGATACAAAGTTGTAGTAATAAGTTGCATAATAGCCCTATCATGCATTTTAAATTTCAATACATCATCACATTCAACAACAGATGAAGAATAAAAAATCATAGAGATGATAGTTGTGATAAGAGATTGTAAAATCTAAAGTTGTGCAGTAATCACCATTGTTGCAATACAGTACTAAGCAATTCACTGAGAACTTATTACAAACACTTTGAGTGACACAATTCCAAGGAGAAAAGAAGAAGAAACAAACACCTCAAGATTGAATCAACACAACCTCTAACACATGTGCCAAGTGTCACAATCCTATCATACTCTAACAATTCTAGCACAAATAAGATTAGCAAACATCATTTACCATGTGAATTGAGAAATCAAACTAAGACCACTACATTTTATTGACACTAATTGTACTCAAATTTTCATGCAGATAAAAGAGACCAATAGCCGTTGAAAGTTAGAAAGATGCAACCTGTAGGACTATAGTTGACTCTGAGATTTCTAAGATATATAGAAAATATACGGACATCATAAAAGGGCTGCAATTTCAAAAAGAATTATTTGCTTGGAGCGCAAAGATGATTGGGTATAAACTTTGTGATGTGAAGATTCAACAGGTTAACATGAATTTATTTTTATTCTTGTGAAAAAAAACCACTATGGTTTAATTTCTATATATTTTTACAAGGAATGTCATTTATAGGATTTTTTTTTGATATATACAATGATTTAATATAAAAACTATTGAATTGTATTTGACTTCCCTTTACTGTAAGGATTTGATAACTTAATCTTTTTACTATTAATCTAATTACTTAGGTCCCATTATTTTACCGGTCATAAATATTGAAATATTCTAAAAAGAAATTTAAGATTTACTATTTCATGGATTTTGGAGATTTTTAGCATTTTTATATATTATTATTTTAAGCTAGGCCATAAGCAATCATAAAAAAATAAAAATGGAAGAGAAAATAGGAAAACAAAGATGAGGAAAATGTTATTATAAGATTGAGTATGGAGTGGTGATATAAGTGTTTCACTAATATTATCAAATAAGATAATTTAATTCAATTAAACACAATAACCAACAATATAATTAAAGTGCTTAAAATAAATAGGTAAATGAGAGAATTTGCAAACTCAATTTTTAGCATGGTTCAGCAAGCTTACATTTACACCTAAAGTATCAAATCGGTCTTGAGTATTATATTCCTTTACTAGTCAATGTTCAAGAGTATAATTCATTTGATGAATCCACATTGAGGTTTTTATACCACTTGAAGATATTCCCTCTTCAAGAAAATTATCTTACTTGAAGATATGTTTTTTTAACTTGGTAAAAATATCTCTTTTTACATAACTCTTAAGGGTTTAAAGGAGTTATTTTGTTATCACAACTAACTTTATTAATTGAGTTGATAATACAATTCAAAGTTCTAATATATTTAAATCTCACAAGATAATACTTAAAGGATTCAAAGGTGTTTAAGTGTAGTGAGAATGAGATTAAATACTCTTATACTATAATAAGAAGGTTTTAAAAGCACCAATTAGAGTATAATTAAGAATTGATGAATTTATAGTGTTTTGCACTTAGAATAGCTTGTATACTATGTTTGTTTTGATTTTTTTATATATACTCTTAGAATTCAATTCACTATATAATGTTTCTAGCAAACAACTAGACATATATAGTCATTAGGATCCTATTGACAGTTAAGATGGTCGACCAGTCCTCGTAAAATCCCAAGTGCTTATCATGAGTGAACAAACGGTCGACTAGTTCATGTAGAATTCAAGATTAATCAGTTTTAACCTAGGTGAGTTTTTATAATCATATATTAAATTTTTAATTAACCGTTTAAATTATGCATAGTGAAGTGTATGCATTCATTTTAGTTTGTGCTATGAAGATGAGATATAAGATTTACATAAAACACTAAAATGAATATACATATATATATATATATATATATATATATATATATATATATATATTTAGTCTTTTATATGTTTCCTTTTTAGACTTCTTCATGAGATCTTTTATGCTTGTTGAAACGATATTTGTATGAACTTATTTAAAGCTTGTTCTCAATCAAGCATATTATTAGTCCAATTTTATATTTTTGTTGTCATCAGGAAATATATAAAAATATAAAGGTCCTAAAGGTCAACAATATCATTTTTTATGATGATAATTAATATTGAAAGGATGTTTGCCCTTATCTTTTGCATGCAATATGTATAAAAAACATTAACAATTTTTAACATAAAATAAGTAAATATTAAACAATTGTATTTCAATAATAACTTATGCATTTAAATTCATATTTATTTCCCCTCTTTTGGCATGAACAAAGTAAAAGAAAATATAATAAAGAGATAAATATAAGCATTTTTACAATATAAATAATAAGAAATAAATATTCATTATAAATTAAAAAGGAATAAAAATATAAAAACATGAAAGGCATGAAACAATCAACCCAAGTGCTTTTAGTGCAAAAGCTAAGGTGGTAGATAACAAGAGAAAATATTAATCATCATTATTTTTATCTTTGTCACATCACCAACTATATTCTCTTGTATCTCTCGAATATATTGCATATTTGTCTCAAGTTATGTTAGTCAACTTTTTATCCTAGATCTCCAAGAGCTCGATGAAGCCTTTTTAAGCAAGGAAACAAGAGTGGTGTTTCAAAATCACTTAAAACTTATCATTAGTACCCACACGTTGTTTCTCTTTCTCTTTCTCTTTCTCTTCATGTTTTTTCTTACCCCGGGGCCTAAGATGGTCTTAAAAAACCCAAGCACCATCCTCATTTAACATGAATTTCATCTTGGTAATTGTTATATTGTTTATCTCCATTAATAATGTTCTATCTGTACCTATTAGATATCTCAAGATATTCAAAATAGTAGTTAGACATGAACCATGTGGAAAAGACTTTTGCTTTTGACTATATGCCCTTATCAAGTTTCTCATTATAATATAGGGTAGGTTTATATGACAACCTTGTATCATACAATAAATTAAGCATAAATCCATGAAAAGTCACTTCATCAAAATGCCCTTTCTTCAATAAAATGTTTTGGCTCTTAAGTTTTGCTCCAAGACCAAAATCATATCTACCAAAATGCAAAACAATAGCTTCATAACGGATAAGACCTTCAATAGTGGGTTTAACCTTACTTTAAAAGCTATAGGACCATCATTCTAAATACCTATAATTTTATATAAATATCACAATCAAATACAATTTGTTTTTCTTGTAAACTATTAAATACCCTAGGCTCCATATTAGTTCTCATATTTGCAAGGAACATCTTAATCAATTTAGAATATGTGGGTTTCTTTATATAAAACAATGTACTCTAACCCATTTGTTCAAAAATACCATATATCTTAAGAAATCTTTGAATATTATCACTTTAATATAAAGTTGGATCATTTGCCTTTTTAATATGCAATTTCATAACTCTTTGGTTTTTTCTCATTGTCATCACTCTTTAATCTTTAAGGAACAATACAAAAAAGAGTTTAATTTAATGTGATTTGGTGAAAATTAAATGGTGTTCTTTGGTTAGGGTTTAGGGTTTAAATTAGGGATATTTGTTCTGTTAAAAAAGTAACAATTATATTTATACTATCAAACAACTAGTTGATCGATGGCTTTGGGTTAAGTTGATTGGTTGAAACTCATACTGAGAATTTCTAAAAATTATCTATTGAATCTTTCTTTGCATTTAAAATGAAGACTTTTTATGTAAAAAAATCATGTCTAAAATCTACAAATTCATAAATAGTTTGTCTTTTGATTTTAAAAACAAAACTCATGTATACCTTTCAAAATAATCAACAATCACAAACATATATATATATATTACCTCTTAAGCTTTTAGTTCTAGTCGGTCCAAATAGATAAATGTGTAACAATTCTAATAGTCTTCTGTTGAGATGTGATTCTTGATTTTAAATGAAGATTTTACTTGTTTGCCTATTTGAAAAATATCAAATAGCTTTTCTTTCTTAAATGCAATATGTGAAAAACCTTTGACTAATTTATTATTAACTAGTTTAGAAAGAATATCCATGCTTATATGACCTAGTCTCTTATGCCAAAGAAACAGATCATTTATGCTTGCAAAACGACAACTTTTTATCCTCATATATTCATCAATTCTAAATTTTGTAAACATTATCTTTTCTATTTCCGACATAGATTACTTTGTTATTCTCAAAAATCAAATATTATACATGGTAAAACATAATCTTATAGTCTTTATCACATAATTAACTAATACTAAGCAAATTACATTTTAAGTTATTAATAGAAAATAATTCTTCAAATAAAGGAAAAGATTTATCTTCATTGTTGTCGACTCCAATGATTTGTCCTTTTAATTTTTCTTCAAAAAATTATTTATCCTAAATTGATTTTGGTAGAATATGAAAACAATCAATCATCTCCAATCATATTCTTAAGTAAGCACTATCTGAAATTCACTCCTCGTGCTATATGATTCCTACACATAAAAGTCAAGATGAGATTTTTGGCACTTATACCTTCTTAGGTCCTTTATTGTTAGAGATGGTTCCTTTGGAATCCAAGTCATATTACAAGTTTTTTTTCCTTCTTAATAGAGCATGCATAAATCAAATGACCTATTGCTCTATAATAATTTGACTTATGATTAGGGTCATATGTTTATTTGGCTTTAATAAAGTATATTTTAAAATACTTTTGATTTTTTTGAGTTTGTAACCTGAATCTATTTTATTAAAAAAACATGCTTGACTAGAAAACATGGTTTCTAGGATTTTTTTAGCCTTGGATGAGCTCACCTAAAGTTGTGTTCAACTTATCTACTTTTAAGGATTTGTTTTCACTTTCAAGTTCCACACACTTTATCATTATCATTAATAATAATACAAGTTTCTTTTTCCAAAAATAAAATTCAATAAACAAGCATGTATGGTTCTTTTTCAATGTACTATATTCCAAACCTAGCTCCAAAATTCATCATATTAAGATTTAAGAGAATGATTTAATTTGTCGTAAGTAAGCCTGAATTCATCATTCGAAGATTGTGCCTCATTTTCGCCTTTGATTACCATGAAGCCTATGTTTGCAACATGCTTATCTTCATCTCTTAACTAGAATCCAAGTCATCACTTTATGTCACTTTCATTGTTTATTTATTATAACAACCTTAATATGTCTATTTTGTTACACTTGTAGCATAGAAATGCTTTCATGCTAGATTCTTCCTAATTTTCATCCTTCTTGAAGTTTAAAAATATTTTATTCTCTTGCTTTTTCAGGAAAATTTAGAATTGCTTTGTAATTAGTGGAATGCTCTTAATTTCTTCATCATCATTTCTTCAACAAAATAAACGAATTTAAATAGCTTTTTTTTCTTCTTTTCTTGTTATTATTTTCCCATGGTAATCTCATGTGTCACAAAAAAAAATCCTCTAATGAAAGTTTGGTGAGGCCTTTTGCTTCTTGGAATGTCTCACCATTATTTCCAAAGTTTTTAGTAAGAATCTAAAAAATTTGCTCATGATATTGGCATTAGTATAATTCATACCAAAAACATCCAAACTATTAGTTATAATAGTCATTCTAGTAAACATACTAGTTATGGATTCATTTGGAATCATTTTGAATAATTTATATTGGTGAACTAACATGTATATTTCAAATTCTTTAACTTGGTTGGTTTCTTCATGTGTTATCTCTGAAGCATGCCTTATATTCTTACCATTTTTGCATGATGTGATTATATTAAACTCGTTTATACATAATGGATAATATAAAGTATTCATAGTTTTAACATCCATAGAAAGCATTTTTTTTATCATCATTTGTATATTCACTTCTAGATTTATAAATCATTAAAGAACTGTGACCTAGATGTAGATGATCCTTTCGTTTTGGAGATTATAACTAGTGGTTGTCATTATACATAAAGTCCAAATAAACTCTTAAAAATGAGATCTAAATTTTAATACCAATTATTGTTATGAAAATGAGGGAACTATAACACCTAGTAAAGAATGAAATAGGTGTTTCACTAATATTATCAAATAATATAGTATAATTCAATTAAACAAGATAACCAATAATATAATTAAAGGTTTAAAATAAATAAGTGAGGAAGAGAATTTCCAAGCTTGATTTATAATATGATTCAGCAAGGCTACACCTATACCTAAAGTGTCAAATCAGTCTTGAATATTATATTCTTTTACTAGTTAAAGTTCAAGAGTATAATAACCTATTGATGAATCTACACCAAAAATCTTACACCACTTGGAAATATTCTCTATTTAAGACTTTTCTCCCACTTGAAGAAATGTCATCTTCAAGATTTTCCCTTGGTGAAGATACCTCACCAATACCAAAAGTTTTTACCTAACTCTTAAAGGTTTACAAGAATGATTTTACCATCACAATGAACTCTATTAATAAAGTGGATAAAGTAATTCAAAGTTCTAGTATCTTTATATCAAATAAGATAAAGCTTAAAGAATTTAAAAGTGTTTAAGTGTACTAAAAATGAGATTGAATACTTTTGTGCTAGAATATGAAGATTTTAATAGCATCAATGAAAAGATTGATGAATTTGTAGTGTTTTTACACTTAAAATAGCTTGTATATTATGTATATTTGGATTCTCTTTCTGTTTTACAATTTGACAAGCTATATATATATATATAGCAAGCAGTCATTTCAGTCTCATTGACGATTAAGATGGTCAACAAGTTCAAATTGGTCAAGTTGATCATTCGACTAGTTCCTACAAATTCTTAGGTGTTCATCATGAATAAACAAGCAATTGACCAATTTATTCTGTCAAGAGAAACTATTAACTAATTCATATGGAATTCTAAATTTATCGATTTTAACCTAAGTGAATTCTTAGAACTATTTATAAGGATTATAATTAGTCCTTTAAATGTATGCATAGTAAAGTGTGCACATCATTTTAATTTATGCTATTAAAATAAGACATTAGATATGTAAATTGCATTATGTATTTTGATGTGGTTTAAAGATTTGAATGGATAAAATTTATTCATGTGAATAAATTTGTCTTTAAAATTTTACTATGGGCTCGTGTGCCCAAAATAAATTTAAAAAAAAAATCATGTAAGTGCCTAACAAGTTTTACCTATTTTGAAAGATGAATGAGTTTGTCGCAAGTTTGTCGCGATTTATATGTCGTATTGAAAAAATATTCATATTATAAATTGGTAAAGACTCATAATAATTTTGAGAATTTTTTAATTAATTCTAAAAATATATGTAAACAAGTTTTTTTTTGTATGAAAACAATAAACAATATTTCTTTGTTTTTGTATACCATAAAATCTTTTTTTGTGTGTTAACTAAAAAACTAATCTTTTTTATATTTTTTTTTTATCCAAATACTTAAAACCAAAAGAAAGAAAATAAAGAAAAACAAACAAATCCAAACATTATCTTTTTATTATTTTATTTGTTACATAACTAAAAATTAAATATATTTATATAATAATATAAATTAAAAAAATTAAATACACACATTAACATTTAAAATTACAAAAAAAAATCGGAAATAGTGAATATTTTGGGACATGCTGAAACAGTGGTGGCACCTGAACCCACGTGTCATCACCAGCAAAGTGGGAAATGGGTGGATCGGGAGTACCGTTCCTTCCTCTGCGGTGAGTCACCATCTCTTGCCAAAGAAGAAAAGAAAAGAAAACAACACAAAATCACTTTTTTCTTCTTCTTTTGTTGCTTTCAGGTTTGCTCCTTTTCTTCTCAGTTTGTCTCTCCTTTCCCATTCTTTAGATGATTGTTGTCTATTAACAAAGACCGAAGAACAAGAAAAAGAGTTGCAGAGAATTATGTATATTTCTTTGAATAACTCACTTGTACAGAGACCTATATATATACATGAGAATTACATAATTAAATAAGACTGGACTGCTAATATTATGCTAAGCAAATCTCCTACAATTTATAGGACTCTTGTGTGAATATCCAATAATCATGGTAACACCCTCCCTCATACTCAAGGTGGTATAGTAGATGTCATCTTTGGTTTGCTTAAGAGATCCTGGAAACGTCCTTGAAGAAGTGTTTTGGTGAAAACATCAGTTGTTTGTTGTTCAGAGGAGACAAAAACCAATCTTATGGTGCCATGAGAAACATGATGTCATATAAAATGACAGTCAATCTCGATGTGTTTTGTACGCTCATGGAAGACATCATTATGAGAGATTTGTATAGCACTTTTATTATCACAATGAAGCATAGTGGCAGAAGAATGAGGAACACTCATGTCAGTTAATAACCACCGTAACCAAATTAATTCAGAGGAAGCATCTACAATAGCACGATATTCAGATTTGGTACTAGAGTGAGCAACAATAGTTTGCTTTTTGCTACGCCAAGAGAAAAGAGAGTCACCCAGGAAGAAACAATATCCAGTTGTAGACCGACGATCAATTGGATTTATACCCCCAATCAGCATCAGAGTAGCTAGACAACACCAATAAGGAGTCAGCAGAGAAGTGTAAACCATAAAAGAGAGGGCCTTTAAGGTAAAGTAAGTATCCGAAACACTGCAGAGTAGTGACTGGAGCGAGGTGCAGACATAAACTAGCTCACTAAATGAACAACATATGAGATGTCAGGCCGAGTAGTAGTGAGATAGACAAGACTCCCAACAAGTTGTCGATACAAAATAGGATCAGCAAGAGGAGTGCCATCTAGAGGTGTATGTTTGCAATTGATTTCCAGGGAGTGGACTCTGTTTTGGTGTCAGTGATGCCACGACGAGAAAGTAAATCAGATGTATACTTGGCTTGTGACAAGTAATAGCCGTTAGAAGATTGAGAAACTTCAAGACCCAGAAAATAGTTAAGATGACCAAGATCTTTCATCTCGAAATGCTGACTAAGATGGTGTTGAACTTCGGAAATACCGGAAGCATCATCTCCTGTTATTATCATATCGTCAACATATATTAATAGAAGAACAACACCATGGTCAGTTCGTCGAATGAACAATGCAGAATCATGAGAATTAGAAAGAAAACCAAACTGAGCAAGAGTGGAACTGAATTTGGCAAACCAAACCCTTGGTGCCTGTTTTAATCCATACAAGGCTTTTTGAAGCTTACAAACTTTATGAGCATGATAACCAGGAGAAGGAAGCATATAAACTTCTTCTATTAAATCTCCATGAATGAAGGTATTTTTAACATCCATCTGAAATAGCTTCCATTTCTGAGTTGCAGCAATAGCTAATAGACTACGAACAAATGTTAACTGAGCTACAGGAGCAAAGGTTTTTTCATAGTCTATACCATACTCTTGAGTGTATCCTTTGGCAACTAAACGAGCTTTATAACGTTTAATAGTTCCATCAGAACGAGTCTTAATTTTGTAAACCCATTTGCAATCAACAAGTGTCTTGTTGGGAGGAAGATCAACTAAATTCCAAGTATGAGTTTTCTCCAAAGCTTGAAGTTTCTCATTCATAGCTTGCTGCCAAAGAGGGTCAGTATTTGCCTCATGATAAGATCGAGGCTCATGAAGAGTAGCAATAGCAGAATAACAATGAAAATCTACAAGAGAATAGGGAGTTTCTCTTACCCAAGTGGAGCAGCGAAGAGGATTGGCATGAGTAGGGGCAGGTACAGGTGCGGGATCAACAACTGGTACAGATTCAAAGGGATCGTGTGGTAAAGAGTTATTAGTGAGTGCATCAGAATCACTTGGATAAGGACTTGGAAACAAATCAATGGACGATTCAGTGAAAAAGAAGGAGTTAGTTTGGACAGAGTGGTGAAACTTTGGAAGAGAAGAAAACATGGTGTTTTCCCAAAAAATGACATGACGAGAGATGCGTAATCTATTGGATATAGGATCCCAACATCGAAACCCCTTGTGTTCATTCCCATAACCAATCAAACAACATATACGAGCTCGGGTTGTAATTTTGTATGTTCATGAGGTTGTAAAAGTACAAAACAAGCACATCTAAAAGGTTTAACAACGGAGTAGTCAGGAGGCTTACCAAACAATTTTTCAAAAGACGATAAATTTTGAAGAATTGAAGTAGGGAGTCGATTAATAGTATAAACAGCATTAAGAGCAGCTTCCCCCCAAAACTTTTCAGGACATGATGCTGTAATTAGAAAAGCACAGACATAATTAAGAATATGGCGATGCTTTCGCTCAGCTCAGCCATTTTGCTGTGAGGTATGAGGACGAGAACGTTGAATCACAGTACCATGGTTATTTAAGAACTGAAGTAAAGAAGAATCTCAATATTCCATGGCATTGTCTGTTCTAAGAACCTTTTTGGCATAAGAAAACTGAGTTTTAATCATTTTGGCAAAGGTCATGTATATTTATGGTAGTTCAGAACGATATTTTAGAAAATATATCTAGGAGAAGAACCCCAAATATCAAAATGAATTAAGCTAAAATGATTGTCTGAAATAGAACCATTATTGGAACAAGACAAGGCAGGTTGTTTTGCAAGCTGACAATGTAAACAATTAAATGACTTAACTTTAGTAGTGCCTAATAATCCACGAGAAATTAAAGGTTGGATTTTGTTGGCCGAGGCATGTTAAGTCAAAGATGCCATTGATAAATGGAAGATTTTGTGGTTGTACCAGCAGACACATAGTTTTGAGGAAAGTGAAGTGATGCAAGCTCAAATAATCAACCCACTTTGCGACCCATTCCAAGAATCTGTACCGTTTGTTAATCCCATATGTGAACACCAGAAGAGGAGAAGATAATTGTTAGGTTTTTCTCATACAACTAACCAACGGAGATAAGATTGAGTGTCAAATTAGGGATATGGTACGTTTCAGGAAGACTAAGATTGGATGTAGTGACATGACCAATATGAGTAATGGGCATTGTAGTACCATTTGCAGTATGGATTGGTGGCGAGGAAGAAACATTTGTTTTAGCAAAAAAAATATTAATATTAGTGGTCATGATTACAACACACAGAGTCAAAAAAACCAAGGAGAGTTATCCAGAGTAGCAGACATGGCAGTAGAGGGATTGGAGGAGATAACCTGTTTAACCATTTCCTCGAGATCACTCATAGGGACGAAGGGAGAGCCGATAGTAGCAGCAACAACAATTACAGAGAAAGAGCCAGGTTTGAACATAGTCTTAGATTTAGAGAACCCACCTTTTGGTCATGGAGGATGTATGGGACAATTTTCAAGAATATGGCCAAGAGCATGACAATATTTGCATTCTACAGTAGGGCAAGGAGCGAAAACATGACCTATTTGATGACAATTCTTACATGTTTGATTGCCGAATTTATGATACGAGGACCGAGTGGTTGCAAGAGCTATGTTAATTTGAGGAGATTTGTCCACATAGAGACAAGTTTCTTTAAAAATAATCTCTTGAATAGTAGTGTATAATGAAGGGAGTGGATTCCGATGTAGAAGAGAGGCTCGAACATATTCAGGTCGTTGAGCCATGAGTACTTGGATGAGGTGCAGGTGATCTTCACTGATGTTGGCCTGAGATAATTGATTCCAAATTGGTTGGACTTGAGCAAGGAAATCATTGACATAATTGACCGGATCCTTGTTTGAGACTATGAAGTGTAGTCCACAACTGATAATAGTGGGCAAGTATAGTGGTTTGATATCAATTAGCAAAGAAATCCCAGACTTCTTTTGTAGAGTCATAATTCGCAAATTGTATGTGAATAGCTGGTACTGAGGTGTTGTGAAACCATGTAATAATATGATGATTTGCAAATTTTGTATCAGATTCATCTTTCTTTTTGGTTGGTTTAATGATATCTCCAGTAACACTACGCCATAGTTCATGAACAATTAAGAAATTTTTCATTCCTTGAATCCAGAGATTATAGTTTGATCCAGACAAAACCGTTGTAATGGGTTATGAAATACCATATTTTTCCATGACGATGACAGGGAGTAAAACACAAGGCAGGCACACGGAAACTGTCTTGCGGTAATCTACCTCTGATGATCTGAGATTGGGACAAGAAAACTGGAAAGGGATAATTGGTGTCTTTAGCTCAATTGCAGGGGAGGGACACTGTCGGCGCAGGTGGCCAACGAGAATGGGAGAAGGAGAAGGGCTGTTGGAGCTGACGGGAGAGGAAGAGGAGCTGGGGTGGCGGTCAGTAGCCAATCTGGAGAAGAGAAGGAAGAGGTGTGGCTGGCGGCAGTAGGAGAACGAGAAGATGCAGAGAATGGATGCGAGGGTTGCGCTGGAGGCAGACGGGAAAAACAGGGAGCAGAGGAGGGACGACTGCTGGTGGCAGCAACTGCAGCTGCTTGCCGGAGAAGAAGAAACGATAAAAACGAGGGCTGAGGAGGGGCTGGCGGCGAAGCCGGAGACGAAAAAGGACGACTGGGGAGAGTAATTAATTACCCGTAGGTTAATTAATACGCAAAGTTCAATGAGATTAATTTGCAGAGAAGCATAGACCATGAACACAGATTATTGCAGAGGCATAGAGACCGATGAACAAGAAAAAGAGTTGCAGGGAATGATGTATATTACTTTGAATAACTCACTTGTGCAGGGACCTATATATATTAACAAAAAAACTAAAAGGCATCGCACAATTACTATTCATTACTGTAGCATCAGACCCGCGCGCACTGTGGACTCGAAATTTGATTCGGTGTTGCGCGCGAGTTTGTCTGCCTTAATTTTTTTTGTTTTTTTCGTTGATGAACAGTGTAATGTCTATTATGTCCCTCGATAAGGACAAAACATCGTTCAGGGCTTGAGGGGTGCGGAAGTAATTGCGCGCGTACGGACCGGTCCGGTCCGCCGCACTTTTTTTTTTATTTTAATATGTTTTTAAAATGGCTAAATACGAAACTAGCCCCGGATAAGACAAACGTGATGCATAATGAGCAGGGGTGTTTCGGTAATAGACAAATGTTTTTTATTATTTTTTCGAAATACTGTCGGCGGGTGTTGTACACGCGACCGACGGTATTCTGCTGACGCCCTCTTCAGATCGCGCGTGCAGCGTCGTGAGGTGGCCGAAAATGAGCTACCGGCGCACAGAGCGCTTCGCCTCCGCCTCCGCCTTATCTGTCTCCCGGTGCGGCGCGTTGTGTCTCCCGGTGTCCGTGTACGCGGCGGTGGACGGTTGAAGCCGTTTGTTCCTTTTCTCTCTCCTCGGGACACAAACGTACAGGATAGGCTCCCATGTTTGTTGACTTTACACATTAGTCCTTGAACTTCGAATTGTCTGTGTGTTACAGAGGAGCAGCCGAGTTTTGGATTTTCAGATCGGTCCCTTCTCTTTTAATTGAGTCCTTTGATTGAAATTAATTAAATGTTAATGTTTCACTTCGGTCCTCCTTCTTTTAATTTCCGGATTGAGTTTATAAAACCTTAATATATTTGGTCCGGAATTTGTGATTTATTCAGTTTTGTCCTTTGATTAAAATTGATGATATATTTAATTTTCATTTCGACCCTTATACTTTTAATCTTTGATTTTAATCCCTATATTTTTTTGTTTATAATCATTTGAATATTCATAATTTTTTTCCTACCTTTGCTCTTTAATATTTTTCACCTAATAATTTCTGTTTCTATTTTATTTTTTTATTTGATTTTTTGTTAAAGTTTTTACAATTTTATTAGTCTTTCATTTATTTTTGTTTCTTTCATTATTAACATAATAATAATAATAATAATAATAATAATAATAATAATAATAATAATAATAATAATAATAATTTAATATTTTTTTATTGCTCTTATGTTAATGTTTTTTTTTTAGAATAATAATGATAAAAATTTAATTGTTTTTCTTGCTTAGTCTTTTGCTGATGTTTTTTTTTCTTCTCATAATAATTTAAGAATTTTTATTTTGTTTGGCAATAATAACAATGATAATTTTTTTTTAGTTTCAGTTTTTTTGTTTGGTCTTTTGTTAAAAAATTTAAGATTTTTTTAGTCTTTCATTTAGTTTTGTTTCTTTCATTATTAACACAATATTAATAATAATAATAGTAGTAGTAGTTGTAGTAGTAGTAGTAGTAATAGTAATAATAATAATAATAATAGTAGTAATAATCAATAATAATAGTAGTAGTAGTAGTAGTAATAATAATAATAATAATAATTTAATTGTTTGAATATTTATTGAATATTCATAATGTGTGAGATCTAATATTATTGGGGGGAAATTCAACTCATACAAAAAATAAAATAACAAATTTACCTAGGTTATCTACAATTAAAACATATACGAACCACTTTTTATTTTGATTGTTTTATAAAGTATGTTAGACTAATTATATGTTTTAATATTTATTGAATATTATCGCCTAAAAATATATAGAGAGACAGAGAAAAAAACTGACCTCGGATTTTTTTTGTCAAAAAAATTAATATCAATATGCTTAAATACATTTAATATAATAATATGATTAATAAATCTTATAAAAAAAAATATTGGCTTTGACTTTAAATTTTATATTCTTTTGTTTAAGTTTATTTCGTAATTTTTTTTAATATTTTCATTTCTAATATTTCAAATCAAATATTACTAAGGAAAAAATACAACTCAAAAATACAAAATGTTGAAAACTTTACCTACATTATCAACTCAATTTTTTTTTCTTTTGACAAATTTATCTAGATTATCTACAATTAAAAAAATATGCGAACCACTTCCCGTTTCGATTACACTGTTTCTTTTAGACGACAAATGAGTCACTATAGGACGGAAAAAAAATTTATTCCTTAAAAAATTTACACTTTTTTTTTGTTTATAATGTGTCATATCTAATATTATTGGGGAAAGAAAGCAACTCAATTTTTTTTTTACAAATTTACCTAAGTTATTTTCAATTAAAAAATATACAAACCAATTCCCATTTCGATTATACAATTCCTTCTAGGTTGGGAAAAAAATTATTTATTACATATGTTATCTATTATAATGTTACTAATTAAATATTTAAATAACTAATTACAACATGTAAAAAAAAATTAGTTTTCTACATAGAAATAACCCTAGCGTAATGCGCGGGCAAGCATACTAATTATACCACGCAAAATACTCATTTCTATCATATTTTATCTATTGCAATTTTAGTGATTAAACATTGAAATAACTAATTATAGCACGCAAAAAATGTAAGTTTCTTTCTGGGAAAGAAAATTCAATATTTTTATTTATAATGTGTCCAATCTAATATTACTGGGGGAAAAATACAACTCATAAAAAAATTACCTACATTATCTGCGATTAAAAAATATGCAAACCACTTTCCATTTCGATTATACAGATTTTATCAATTATAATTTTATTAATTAAATATTAAAGTTGCAAAATACAATACATATAAAAGCAATCAATTTTCTATATAGATAAAAAAAACCCGGCGCATCGCGCGGGCATATCCCTCGTATTAACTAAACAATAAAAGTCGTGCCTGTTTTACTGTGCACCAGTGCACTGTGCACACAGACACAGTGCACTGTGGATTGCGACAGTAGTTTTTTTTTTTTCTTTTTTTTTCTAATTATTCTTTTTCTTCTTTTTTTCCCTCCGTTTTTGCTTCTTCTTTTTTTTTTGCCTTTTTTTTGTATTTTTTACTTATTATTTTTTTCGTTTTTTCTTATTATATATATATATATATTTTTTTTTTCTACTTATATATTTTTTTTGTTTTTTTTTTTTTAATAATCGGGGTGTCCAGGCCAACTTATGCATACCACGACAATCCCCGGACCCACATTTTTTTTCTTTTTTTAATAATTTTTTTTATTCACTTATATATTTTTTTTATAACCTGGAGCTCTGACCAGCTTAGGCACACCACGACTAATTCTTGGGCCCAATTTTTTTAAAAACAATATGGATTGCTACAGTGCTTTCACGCTTATACTTTTTTTTTTTTTTCTTTCGCTTATATATTTTTTTGTAACCATGGTATCTCAGCCAGCTTAAGCTCTTTTTTTCACTTATATATTTTTTTCATAACCACGATCTCCGGGCCAGCTCAAGTGCACCACCACCACTCCTCAGACACATTGTCTAGTATAAATAACTCACTTGTGCAGGGACCTATATATATATATATATACACATGAGAATTACGTAATTAAATAGGACTAGACTGCTAATATTATGCTAAGCAAATCTCCTACAATTTATAGGACTCGTGTGAATATCCAGTAATCACTAACACTGTCAATGCTCGAAGTGCTGGTGTTACTAGCTATGGCCAGTGGCTTGGGAGCAGTGGGCGGTTGAAGATCGGTCCATGAAAGAAGGAGGAAAGGGTGGGGAGCCACTGTGGAGGAGCTTGGTCTTGGTCTGGTGGTTTCTAATGGGAAAGGGGAGATGAAGAGGCTTGATTTGTTTGGGCTGGTGGGTGAGAAAAGGGAGTGGCTGGTGGTTAGTCGGTGACGGTGACGGTGGCTTGAAACGGAAGGGGAATTATAAGGGAAGGGTGGTTGGCAGGAGGTGAGGCTTCAGTGGCTGTTACTGATTTAGGGAGAACTGATCGGCGAAGGACAAAGACAGTTGTGAGGCTGGTTTTGGTGGGGAAAGGGAATCGGAAATGTGGTCCGGTGAGGGGGCTGAAATTTGATCAGGTGAAAGAGAAAATAGGATAAGGTTGAGGGTTTGGTCACGGTGGTTGAGGCTTTGTCTACTCACTGTGCTGAGTTTTTTTATGTAATAAATTGATTGATTGTTTTGCGTATTTTTATTAATTAGCTAAATATTTAATCAGTATAATTGTAATCAATAAAATTCATCAAAAATGAATTATTTGTTTTTTGAATTGAAGTGATTGAATGTTGTGTAGTACAGATGAGCGATTCGCTTTTTGCAACAAATAATTTGATTGTTGGTTGTGTTTTAATTGTTTAGGTAATGATTGCAATCAAATAAATTCATTAAAGATTAGCTTGAACAGTGATACTTGAGAAAAAAATACAAAACAATTAGCATGCGCAATATCAAAAGAACACCTAAGAGACTGTTCATGTTAATTGTATCAAAATACAAACATCCTTGAAAAAAACAAATTGCATGTGCAGTAAGGAGGTGTTTGACACTGTGTTTCAAAAGCGCTTTTGAAAAAAAAATTACTTTGAATTATTTTTTTTCGATCATTTTCATGTGCTGATATCAAAAATTATTTTAAAAAAATAAAACTACATTATTTTGATGTATTTCTAAATAAAAAACACTTTTAAAAACAACTTCAACCACACTACCAAACATGCACTAAAACAATTAACATGAACACTATCAAAAGAACACCTAAGAAAATGTTCATGCTAAATGTATGAAAAGAACACATAAGAGGACGTGAAATGCACTGTTGTAGGGCACAGTAAAATGAGTGTGGCTGAACAGTGATTTCACGATCTCATTTAGTTGTATGTCTTCTTTTTTTAATCAAATAATTTTTTTGCGTTGAAAAAAACTATGGTTCCGGCCGCGACAAAGCGCGGGTAAGTGGCAAGTATTGTTTATAATTTTAAAAAATATCTTTTTTTGGATCAAATGATTTTTTATGTTGAAAACAAATACGGTTCCAACTGCGACAAATTGCGGGTAAGTGGCTAGTACTATTTATAATTTATCAAAATTATTTATTGCATGCGCGGCAAAACAATTAGCATGAACAGTATAAAAAAAAAGACCTAAGCGACTGTTCATGTTAATCATATGAAAACAACACATAAGAGGGCGTGAAATGCACTGCTACAGTCCATAGTAAAATAAGTGTGGTTGAACAGTGTTTTCACCACCTCATTCAACTGTGTGTATTTTTTTCGGAGCATATGATTTTTTCGCGTTGAAAAAAATATGATTCCGACTGCGACAAAGCGTGGGTAAGTGACTAATATTATTTATAATGTAAAAAAATTATTTCTTGCATGCGCAAAAAAACAATTAGTTATTTATAATTTTAAAAAATATCTTTTTCTGGAATCAAATGATTTTTTTTAATTGAAAAAAATATGGTTTCGGTCGCGACAAAACACGGCTAAGTGGCTAGTATTATTTATAATTTAAAAAAAAAATCTTACATGCACAACAAAACAATTAGTTATTTATGTATGTATAATAAATAAAAAAACAGCCCCTTCTACAGCTGGCATGTCAACAACACTGTTAATGCTAATTAATTAGAATGAACAGTAGCTCGAAAGAATAACTAAGAGGAATTTGCTATGAAAACAACACTTTCTATATTTGGCACACCAATAGCACTGTTCATACTAATTAATTAATGGCCAAGAGGAAATGAAATGCACTATTCAAATCCATAGTGAAATGAGCATGGATGAACAATGATTTCATGACTTCATTTAGTTGTAGGTATAATAAGGTCGAAACGTTTCGTACTAATTAAAAAAATAAAATAAAATAGTATTGTTTTTATCTCGATTAAAATTTCAATCTATTCTAGATTTTTTAACCAAATTCCAGCTAAGACGTGTCGGTATCGCTCAACATGTGCCGTTTTGGCTTGAAAAAAAAAAAAAAACGGCTATGCTACTTCACTGACCGATGGTACAGACTTCCCACGTGAATCATTCCTAATTTTCAAAGCTACTTTCTCCTTTCTCTCTAATTTATTTAAAGCTCCGCAGACACACACTCAGGAATTTATGAAATAATTATTTTTTTATTTGTTTTTATTTCCATTTTAGCTGAGCACGGATGTTGGAATAATATGCAAGAAGCTTGGATTCCCCCCTTTTCTCATCTTTTCTTTTTTAAATTAAAATTTATTTATTTTAATTTTATTTTGGATTACTTCTTTATTTTAATTTTATTTTGGATTACTTCTTTTTTTTACAGAAAAAAAAAAAGAAGCTCGGGGTGGCATGGATTTAAAAAAAAAATCGAACTAATAATGCAAAAAATATAAAAATAATATCATCGATTTGATTTTTTTAACATAAAAATAAAGTTAAACTTTTTATGTTGAATTTGAATTATATTTGTTAAATTAATATTTTAATTTTTTTCATATATAATTAATTAATTAATTATATATGAACAGTCCAACATCAAAATAGACCGTCGAAACGCTCCGAAATCAAAACATTCTGTTCCAATTGGAAAAAAAAAACATAAAACGAAATGGAATTGACAACCTTGGTTCTGCATCAAAATATTTTTTGTTTTTTTATATATAAAAAATATAACCATCCAATCAAAGCTAAAAAATAAAAAAATAATAAAAAATGCTTTACTTTGTACCTAAACAAAAATTATTGTGGATTTTAGCAATAAAATTACCATTTTACCTCTCAGACCAAAAAAATTAACCCTCGGACCCGGGGGCATTTTTGACATTTCCAGAGGACATGCTTTTTATTTTTATATTGTTTGGGATTTTTTCTTATTTTTCATTTTAAGTTGCACAGTGAAACTACCATTTTACCCCTGTGTGCTGAAAAAAGACGAGGAACAGTGGGGGTGTTTTCAGTTTTTCACATATTCATGCACAATGAAACTACAAAAAATACCCCCTGAAAATACAAAAACGAAGGTCTAGAGTTAGGGGCATTATGGTACTTTCATGTTCGGTTCTTGGTTATCGCTGGATAGGTAATTTGTCATTTATTTATTTATTTATTTATTTTGGAATTACTGCAGGCGCGTTGTACGGTGCTTCAACAGTGCTTCGCGCGTAGTGGCTATAGGTCCTGTAAAATGTTCGGTCGTCATGTCAAAAGGTGTGGCTCCATGTCCTCTTCCTTCCAGTGCGTCGCGTGGTGGGCTAAGGGCGGCTGTAAAGCGGCGGTGGATGGTTTTTCCTCCTTTTCTCTCTCATGCTGCTGGAAAATACATGTCAGTCCTTCATGTTTGTGATTATTTTATTTTAGTTCTTGTTCTTTTGATTTCGGTTTTGTCCTCATTTTTTCAATGAAAATTTTGATTGTTTTCAATTATACCCCTCAATTAAAACTGATTATATATGTTGGTTTTCATTTCATTCCTTTTTTCATTTTTTTTGGTTTGTTTTTGGTTCCTTTAATTATTTTTGGTACGCAAGTTTTAATCTATTTAATTTTGTTCTCTGATTGAAATTGATCATATATGCTACTTTTCATTTCGGTACTTATTGTTTCTTTCTTTTTAACGAAATTACACTGCATTTTTTTTTTAAAATCCCTTTATTTGTTTCGGTCCCAAGGTTTTTATTTGTTACAGTTTTGCCCTTCAATTGGATTTAATAATAAATTTTATTTTTCATTTAGGTCCTTATTCTTTGAATATTTTATTTGGTATTAATTCTTTTGGTTTTTTCGGTCCTTATTGAACAATGTTTATTTTTTACCTGTATTTATGCATTTATGCTTTTAGTTTTTGTTTTTAATTTTGTCATTTTATTTTTTGGTGTTTTTTTTTTGTTCAGTCCTGAAATTTTAATTTATGTTGTTGATCATTTTAAAATTAATATTTCTCCTTTTTTTCCTTTGTTCTTTTTTTTTCCTGTTATTTTTATCTGTTTTTCATATCAGATGATTTTATGGTTTCATTGTTTGCACAATATAATGATTATTTTACTAATTATTTTTTTTATTGTTTTATTTATAAAAATGTTTGTTTTTTTTATTTTTTGGTGCAATTTAATGGTTTAATTGTTTGGGTAGTAATATTGATAATAATTTTAACCATTATAGTCATGATAATGATGGCAACATAGTCATGAATTTTCAATGATGTTTTCTTCTTTTTTTCGATAGAAAATAAACTGCTTATTTTTGCTATTTGATTATTGCAAGTATTTTCACAATTTATATTTTATTTATTGTATTTAATTTAAATTAGATTATAAAATAAACTAATCCTAATACATTGAATTCAATAATTCAAGTATCTGAATCTTCTTGTTTTTTTATGATGATGATAATTCAGATAAATTTATATCATTTTAAAATTTATATATTTTATAGGGAACTCGCACTCCACAAGAATTCTGCACGGATTTATTATTTTGCCCAAATTTATATTACAATAAAAAACTCACACAATTAATATTTTTTACTTTGAAAAAAATATGGTTCCGACCGCGACGAAGTACAGGTAAGTGGCTAGTAATACAATAAAAGTTGAACACATTGAAAAGATATTAAATATCCAAATTCTTTTGAGATGATACTGAAAAATATAAAAAAAATAATGTGAATATATTAAAAATATATTTTTGGTCTTTCTATTTTTTTTTGTTTATTATTGAAATAGAAAAAAAAATCAATATCTTATCAAAGAGAAAAATCAAATATTCTAAAAATGGCGCATTAAATGTTGAACGAGTTGAAAAAACATTAAAACTCGACAACACTGAAAAATATTGAAAATGACATAAATACGTCAAAAACAATATTAATTTTATAATAGTAGATTGACATTGAAACATAGTTTATCAACCCCATTTTTAAAATTATTAATTAAATTGAGATTTTATTGTTTACCCTTAAGTTTCAACTCTCAATTTGTTATGAATATTATTATAGTGTTACTCTTAATACAAGTTTTTTTTTTTTTAGTTGTATGCGGATTTATAATTGTCATAACCCATTTTTTGGGTTACTCCCCAAAATCTACCAAAAAATAACAAAAATAAAATAAAAGGGGTTGGCGTTGGTAGAAAAATCAATGTGGAAATTTTGGTTATTTTCGCGAGTCCGATTGTATCTCTTTTGCCCCCAAAAATTGAGGAAAGTACAAATTTAAGGCAAAAATAATTTATCATTAGATAAATCACTGTAAAAATTAAGTCAAGAGACATAATTATATTTTTATGCACCAATTTGACTTAATCGTCGGCCAATTTAGAAGTATAATTATGTTTGAGAATTAATTGAGGGTTCAATTGAAGGATTTAATTAAGTGCAAGGACTTAATTATGCTTTAAGTTGGTCAAATTAATTTTATTAAGGGCTTAATCGATTTGAAATCTAGTTCTTAAGTGTAATTTGAGTTCAATGGAGAAGTTTGGAGTTTTCGGAGACCGAATTGAATTTTTCCAATCCAATTGTGCAAAGTTAGGTGCCAAATTGAAGACAATTGAGAGTTTAATGGTCAATTAAGGGTCGAATCGCACAAATCGGAAGCCAATGACCAAAATAAAAAAGGGGCGCAAATTTAAGGTTGCTGTTGAAATTTTAACGGGGATACAATTGCATAAAATTAAAAGTTAAAACTAATTAAGGGTGCGATTGAACCAATTAAACATTGAGGGACCAAATTGTATTTTATCACACCCTCCTAAAAATCAATTTTGCATGTTCCTGCAGTGTTCCGACACCTGAACAGTGCAGGAACAGCTCTGCACCATGGCCCTGCAGCCCTCAGCCCTCTGCAAAAATGTAGAGGCAGCAACACACACAATATGATTGTCTGCATTCCCCTATAAATACCCCGTTCGCAGCTGCAAAAAGAGAGAGGAGGCAACAGACCAGAAAAAAGACAGAAGAGACAGAAGGGGGGAAAGGAGAGGGAGACGAGAAAAAGACCAGAAAGAATAGAGGGAAACAGAGAAAAAACCAGGGGGGAGAACCAGGGAGAAGAACAGAGCATTTTGAAAATTAAACAGAGACGAAGACAGATAAAAATTTATAGAACTAAATCATACATACGCAACAGCCGCAACCCATCTCCTTCCCAAGCTCCGGCGCCACTCTCTCTCTCCCCTTCGTCTCTCTCGGCCAGTTACAACCCTCTCTCTCTCTCTAAAAAACAAACCAGCGACCACCGCTCTCTCACTCTCACTCTCGTTTCAGCAACTCGGGCCACCCACTCCGACCACCTAGCATCACCCCTTCGTCACCAGCATCTCCACCTCGATCACCGTCTCAGGCAAAGGCAACAGAGGCAGCAGTAGCTGCTTGCAGGTGCACCGATCCTCTTCCGATGCTCACTCTGGCCACCACAGGCCACCATTTCCGATGCCACCACTATATGAAGAACCACCTCGACATCCTCTACACAACTGTATTAACAGGTACGTCGTTCGTCACACTCCAAAAACACTACATTCATTGTTCACAGTCTTCTTCATGCACGGGGGAGTGAATTAATTCACTCCCCCGTGCCACACGTGCCACTGTTCTGCATTATGCAGAATAGTGGGCTAGCTGGGCCGGGGATGAGGCCCAACTAGGAAAATGGGCGGGCAGTTAGGCCCACCAGGGGCTGTCAGTCCAGCCCTGATGGGTCTCTCGGCCCATAGGGCTGGACAGTCAGCCCAAAGATTTTGTTTTATTTTATCTTAAAAATGGCAAAAATATAAAAATACAAAAATTTCAAAAACATAAAAATGTTTTGTTTTCGTGCATACGGCCGGATTCCAAAGTTTTTCCCATTATATTTTTCGTAAAAAAAATATGTTGCATCTTTCTCATATTTTGAAACAAAAATTAGATATCGTAACCAGTTTACGATTATCCGTTGGAATTTGGCCAAAATATCAAAAATAATTATAACTATTTTTCTTTTATCTATTAGGATGTAAATTTACATTGTAAGTACATTCATAGATAAAAAAAATGTTTTAACTACGGTGTAAATTTACATTGTAAAATACATCCGTAGATACAAAAAAATTAACTGCGGTGTAAAATTACATTGTAACGTACACCCGCAGACAATTTTTTTTTTTTTTTGAAAATGCAATGTAAATATTTTTAACTTAGGAAAAAAATCAAACAACAATGCAGCTTACCTTAGGTAGGGGTGCACTGGGGGTGATGCGTTTTCTCCTTGCACAACAAGTCTCTTTACCCAAGACTCTCGCATACCAATAGTTTCCTAGTGACCGTAATACTAGGTGGCGACTCCTGATATTTATAGTTGTAATTTTACGACTATAAAACACACCCTTCATTTTCACCATGCGCCGTTGTCCTCCTTAAACCCGAGGATGGCGGGGCGCGAAGCGCGAAAAAAATCATCGTCGCGACAATAATTAAATCAATATTGTTGAAGTTTGTTAATTCTAACTTCTTATTAAACCCAAATTTTATTTTATTTTATTTGATTACATGGTTTTTATTATCCATTTAAATGAACAAATTTATAGTGGTAGCACTCTATAATATTGTCAAATATTAAGCTATATTTCACCATCTTCTAGAACCCCATTTATGTTTGTAGTTGGAAAGCATTTCTGCAAGAAAATAAATGATTTTTTTAGACTTTAAATTAATTTTTAAGTGTTTTAAAATTATTTTAATGTGTTGAAATTAAAAATATTTTTTAATTTTTTTTAAATTATCATTATCACAATACCAAACAAATTCTGTATCATAAATATAACTTAGATAGTAGTAATAATTGTTTTCCAAAGTGTTTTTACTCATAAATATATCAAAATAATATATATTTTATTTTTTTAATATGCTCTGCGACATCAACATATTAAAAAACATAAAAAAAATAATTTTGAATGATTTGTTTCTTAATTTTGAAAAAAAAAAAAAAAGGTTCAACCACAACCAAACATATCCTAAGTCATGACGTAAACCCTAAAAATGAACGAAGCTTGCAACGGGTGATATCGCAGCACGTAGGCAACACATCGGAACCCTTACCATACCGTAACACTCACGCCCCAAACAAAGTATATAATAATAAAAAACTGATTATATAAAGAGAAATATTCCCGGCCCTCACGATCAAGACAGCGTCTTAAAAAAGCAAAGCTCCGCCTCCTCCTCCTCCTCCGCCGAGGTTTTTCGCCATTTAATCAAAGCCCAAAGCGAATCGATCATGACAGGAAAGGCTAAGCCAAAGAAGCACACAGCAAAGGAGCTCGCTGCGAAGTTAGATGCGGCGACAACAAACAGAGGTGGAGGAAAAGCAGGGCAATCAGACAGGACAGGGGTGGAGAAAGGAGGTCATGCCAAATATGAGTGCCCTCACTGCAAAATAACAGCCCCTGATCTGAAAACCATGCAGATCCATCATGAAGCTCGACACCCAAAGCTCCCTTATGAGGAAGACAAGCTTGTCAATCTTCATGTTGTTCATGTCGCCGATTCTTCCAAACCTCGTCCCGGTGTTAAAGGAAGCCACAAGAAGTGAAGTTAATTACTAGAAATAATAACAATAATAGTAGTAATTACTTTTGTTGTTGTTATTGTTGTTAATCGTATCTTTTCCCTTTATTTTCGTTTCTGGGTATGTTTGTGATGTTTGGATGATGTTGTTATCTTTTCAAGGATGATGGTATTTTGAAATAATTTCTCTTCCTCTAATCCTTCGATGTCTTAGCCCCAATATGATTGTTCGTAGTATAATAGAGATATGATTATCAAGCGGTCATGTCATATGGTTATTTTCCAAAATTCAATGCTGCTCTTTTCTGATTTGGTTAAATCTTGGATTTTGTTTGCTATTCTGTGATGATGATGTTATAGCTGCGTGTTTATCAACTAAATTAATGAGATGTGTATTTAAAATTACTTGTTGGAAATTGATAAGCATGAAACTAGCCACGATTGCCAGCGTAGCAGCAGTGTGCTGCCAGGAAAAGATGAGGGAAAGTTTCTTCTTCTCTCTCTTTCTCGATGGGAATTGAGTAGCCCTTCTTTGGTGCCTTAGGAATGTCGCCTGGAAGGAATTGCCTGTTGGTCTGTGAATGAATAGACTGAAGGAGTGTAATCTTGTAACTTGCTGAGCTGACATTCACCTCCGAAATTTAATATCCAGTCCACGGGCTAGGAGTAGGCTTCCAAACCCTGAAGTTCACTGTGTTCTTATTGCTTTTGAAATTATGATTTTCTCTAGGATGTTTGCATGTGGAATTTAGAAGATACGTGCTTTTGGGTTCATAACATGGATTATTTTACTTGTCCATTTTGATTGTATTCGGTAAATTTAGGGTAGGGATTTGCATATCATCTTCACTGGAGAAGAGGGCTGGCTACTGATTAGGCTACTGTCTGCGCATTGGATCATTTAAGTCTTCTACGATCCTTCACAGGTATGCCCCTAGGGGATGACTCCTCTAATTTATGATCAAATACATTCAAGCTAGGTGGATCATATCCAGTGGTGAAGATAAAAAGCTTACCAGTGAATGAATTTTGCATTCGAGACATAGAATCAGGACTATCTGCTTCGACGAGCTGTTGGTGCTTGCTCCTAGAGTGTTTGTGATCACATAAAGATCCTTCATGGTTTCTAGCTTTGGGAAACAAGTATTGGTTTTCTGTAGTTCTTAACTAAGGTGATAATCATAGCAGGGCAGGATGATTTCGTTTATTTTTGTTTTTTGTTTCCTTTGGTATCCTTTCTACTTGTGTGTTTATCTGCATCCTTTCACACACACACGCACATAAAAAAAAAAGGAAAGAAAGAGGACTTGGAGCTATGGAGGTTGTTGGTCGATGGCTGAAGGTGGGTTTCGGATTACCTGGACCTTTTGTTTTAATTTATTATCCCATTAGATTAGAAAGAAACTAAAGTAGCTTTTGGGTTTGTGTCGGGCTTAGCTTTCAAACTTATTAAGAATTTTATTTCAAAAGAAAATGCAATGGAATCACTAGATCTACAGAGAGGATGGTGAGGATATTACTGTTAGGGCCTCTTTCATGGTGATTTGGGCATTGGCAGCAGCCATGGTGCCCTAGATAGGGGGTTTCAAGATCAGAAACCCGAGAGAGAGAGAGAGAGGGAGAGAGGGCAAGTTCTTTTGTGGATCGGTAAGAGGAAGAGGAAAATGGTTTGAAGGAGAAAAATTATGAAAGAATTTAAGAAGTTATAATACTATATTTCACAATCAACTTTAATTACCAGGCAAAATTTAATATTGTGGTCAAAATACGATATAATTAGACGTAATTCCTTTTGCGGTGAGTGATAAAAAATAATTATATTATATTTCTTTTAATTTCAAGTTAAAAAAAATCGATGACAACAAAGGGTCAATTTATATTTTTTTCCTCGGAAAAATACGTTACCAAAAAACATTTTTGCAAACCAGGGTATCCGGGCCACCTTACGCACGTCACGAATAATCCCAGGACCTATTTTTTTCTATTTTTTTTCCACTTATACATTTTTTTTATAACCGAGGTGTTTGGGCCAGTTAACGCGCACCACGACTATTATTATTAAGAAAAAAAGTAAAACAGCTCGCTCACACACTGTGCATAATCTCACAAAAACATTGTGGATTACTATAGTGTATTAACGATTTCACCCCTCAATGCACCTCAGCCTTTGCCTCGAAATCAAGTATATTTTTGAATTTCCCACGGGACCGGTTGACATTATAAGATTATTTAGAGGAAGTTTTGTATTTTCTATGTATTTTTGTACAGTAAAATAATCATAATACTCATTAATAAGACAAAAATGCACAGGAACCGCCGATGGCATTAAGGTTATCGCACATATTTTTTGAAATAGCTAAATACAAATTTACCCTCAATATATATATATATATATATATATATATATATATGACCTATTTATGATTTTCAAGAAATGATAATTTACTACCAGTATTCTAAAATATTTTTAATATAATAATACAAGGAATAAATTTTAACAATTAAAAAAAAATTCTTTTTTAAACAACAATAACAGTGTCATTGATAGTATGACCAATAATAATTATAATATTAATTATGTATAATAATATTTTATAATGATAGCTATAATAATTGTGACAAAAATTCATTGGTCAATGTTATTTTTGTGAAAAATAACTTCCGCGTCTTTTTTTATGTAAGATATTTCAGATCTCATATCACGAAAAAAAAATATACGAAACCACACATAGACAAGACATGTCAAAAAATTGTGCCAAATTATCTACAATAATAAAATAAAAAATTGCCCTGTATTTTGCCACAGTCGGCACCGAATTTTTTAACATGTAACAAAATTATTAATGGTTCTAAATTTTTATATATATTATTTTTGGGACTTTTTTCTTAAAAAATAGGAGAGAATAATTATATATTATGATATTTTATTCATATTAACATCTTAAAATATATATAAAAATTTGAAATGACTTTTCTTTAAAAATCTAACATTAATTTAATTTAAGTGTTCTAATTTTTTTTTAATATAATAATATGAAGAAAAAATCTGAAAAAATAATCTTTGATAAATTTTAGCAGATGCTAACAAACAATTATTATGTTGCAGGCAACAAATAATATATCTTTAGTCAATTTGATCAATTACAATTTTGCTATCTACCAATTAAATTATTATCAAAGTAATTAAAACAAAATCATCAATCAATTTGATTTAATTTCATCCTTTAAAATTATATTATTTGCATGATTTGTTTATTTATTTTTTATAAATTCTTCTCACTTGACATGCTCTCACATGGGAAGAATACAAAATTATAGATTGACTGCCTAAACTCAATCGATCATATGATTTCATCTAGCTTCCACGAACACAGAGTCTCACCAAAATCAAAACCTAAGAGTTTTAAGACTAATTAATGGGGTCCGAGATGCAATGTTTGAGTTTGACAACTTCAACATTATCCGAACCAAGCAACATTGTCACCAATTCTTCCATCGTTTCACCAATTGCCCGGATGAAAGTACCATAGGAGTTGTGGACAGATGGATCATCAAATAGGAACTTTCGTTCACCATTGTTCTCAGCAAAATCAAAAACTCCAAGAAAGATGATCCAAGCAAATGAAGCGGATAATTCCAAGCAAGTATTCACACAAAAGGAAGCAGCATGGCAATGAGGTGCCTCTCATTTGAGACAAAAAACATGCATAAAATGATCACATCAGCAGGAAAAGCAGCAACTTCGTTCTTGCAAGAAAATATTATAGCCATAAGTGGTATCATCATCATCGTCATCACCATCATCATCATCATCAACAAACAGGCATACAAAATATTATGAAAGCTGGAGATTTATGAGTTATTATTATCCCAGCACAGTATTCTCAACATATGATCCAGCTGCACTTATTCCTCTTCCTCAGCTTCTTCCAGCCAGTTAACAAAGGGTTCCAGGGCCTTCACAAAGGTTTGCCTGTACCATTCCCAACATATGAAATATTAGCTTCATTAATGTAGAGCAAAATGCCAAAGAATATAAGAAGCCTAAACTCATGTGGAATATACAGAACACCCAACCTAAAATAGTGTTGTATATAGTATTGGAATGGAACCAGGCCACTAACCTTTTCGTGTCATAATGGAAAGGTTAAATATCGCACTTTTACCTACTAAGAAAGATGTTATACCAGGTTTTCTATTTTTTATTTCCGATTATTCTTCTCCTCCAAAATGAAAACTTCATCCCATGGTATGAAGAGTATAGAACTTAGCGTTCACGATGCCAAAAGTGAAGAAACATGGATAACTTTGAGTGAAATCACACGGCAAACCTTGGCCAGAGGGTTTTTAAATTCAGTTAACGAGAACCTTGTTTGTTTTTATGTTGCCTGATAGAGTGGATGAATTGAGCTTGCATACCTGCCCTTGGGATTTGTTCCTTTGCGGAACCAGTGCAGAATGGTGTCTTCTGCAAGCACATCCTGATCATAGAGAGACCTCACTATCTCAGGAAATAGCTTCATCAACTTAGCATCCTCATAGCATTGCATCTGAACTTTGTACAAGAGTTCCAGTTCAAGTTTGCCATTGATGCAAAATGTATTCAAGAGTTCTGCCCATGTCTTTACCTGCTTCATGAAAAGAAAACTCATCACAGACAGCATTGTTTCATTAGGTTACAACGGGTGACCTAATCAATAAGCACAGTTGCCACAATCTAATCTATCATTGATCAAAAGAAGATAATGATAAAAACAGCTAAGAAATAGGGATGGCAAATTAATTTGTACACGATGGATACCTACCTGAATGGATGGGGTTTTATGGATAGTTACCTTATTTAAAGGGTAATGGATAGGGTATAGATATTGTCAAACCCAACCCAAGACCCAGCCCAGACATTTGTATTATATAGATATATATGTAAAACATTTTTTTTTTGAATATATATATATATATATATATATATTACTATTTTATCTTTTGTTGAGTAATAAATAGTAATCATAAAATGGATATCCATATGGATACCCAAAACCCGATGAATAGTGTATGGATATCTATATTTTTTAACTTGTGGATAATGGACAGGGTACGAATATAAAGAAACCCGACCTGTGGGTCCACTGAGAAATTTAATATTTTTTTGTAACAATGGAAAAAACAATGCAGTGAGGGAAAAATCACTCATTAAGGCTAAGTCTTCTTAGCATGTCATGTACTCAGCATGTTATGGAAACAGAAATTCTCCACATGTACCGACCTACCATTGCACACAAGAACCTTGGTGTCTCAAAGTGAAGAAAAACACAAAATAAACTTCTAGGTGAGCTCATCAAATTTTGAAGGAAAAAATGCAATCAAATTAAAACTACTTGCAAGTATAGCACGTACTCTTGAATTTTTTTTTGATCAGATCTAGTTATGCAGACAATGAAGGCAGCAAAATAACTTTATTTTTGTGATTTTTTAGGTAAAATCTGTAAGATTTTCTAGGTCTACATTTTATTTCTATTTAGTATTTTATCAGTTCTAAAATAACTAGCTTCACTAGGTTTTTCCTATTCTAAATAACTATTAGGATGCTTTTTACATATAATAATAAGTCCTTGTAAGACATGTTTTCTACATATGATAACAAGTCCTTGGAGGACTTGAGCCCTGTTTGTTTTTGCTTGTGCAACTCAATCTTCTCTTCGGTGTGGAGCTTTGGTTTATCCTCCTCCAAGGTGTGACTTTTAGAAATCTATCCCACATCCACATCCCAAGAGAAAATCCACGTCAATCTAGCCTTAGACACTCATCAATATTCCCTAAACAGCCTCCCACACATACCTAATCAATCCTACAGCAATTAACTGACAAAGATTAAGCCTAAAGTCCCCTAAAAAATGATTATTTTACTATTCAACCAGCCCCTATATTCAGACCCAGAACAGGCCCATAAGCATCCTGCATCATCTAGTCAATTTTCCTTTCTAACTGAAGTATTTCATTCATTTGCATCAACATGAGCACACAAGTTCACATAAAAATGATCTCAACATCTTAGATAATACAAAACATAAAAACAATTGAGCTTTAAGCCATACCTGACGCAGAGCTGAATTGGCATTCTGCTGCTGATTCTTCCCAGACCATTGTACAGCATCCATTAATACATCCCACAAAATACGCACAATTTCAATGTCTGGTAACTTAGCATCTTTAACTCGTTGTTTCACTGTGTCAATGACTTCAGACATGTCAGCTTCCTCTGCTATCTGAGTTGTTAATGCAGATTTCATTTCCTTCAGCTTCACCTCAAATATTTTCTTTTCATTATATTCAACCAAAGGTATCAGTCCTTCCTTGCTGAAGATCAACAATAATTAGATATAAGTTCCAGATCATGGGTAATAAAAATTGTGTTACTGATGAAAGACAATGTATGCGAAAAACAAGTGCCAGGGAAGCACAAAGACTATAAATTTGTGCATGCTTTGAGAGTTCAAATGAGAGACTTTTAGATGGACGAGTTTTCATGGAACTGAATAGATAATTTATTTTGCAAAATTTATCTTTATTGCACTCTTTCAATCATTTCCACCAAAGTTAAGAGTTTGGGTGCATTGTTGGAACATATAAGCCAACAAATTAAATTGACAAAGCTGTAACAGAAAGGAAGAGTCAAATGGGTAAAGCTAGTATCTCAAAATCTAAAATATGGAAAAGAAGTGTAGGCAGAGCTTAAGTCACTTAACAATCTTGAGAAAAGCTATCCGTATCGAAACTTTCCTAGTACATATCATGAGCCAAAACCAAGCATCATAATATCAATTATTTTACTGTTAACATTGTAAAAATCTTTTTTTCTTTGGAAAATATTTCATTGACATGGGAAATAGCACTACTCTACTGCTTCAAGCTACCACAGCTAGAATTTCATTCATATTTCATCAAGGGATGTTAACTCAAAATTTCCTTCAAAATTTCTCAAGACATTTCATACTTCCCAAAAGCATACACACAACCAAATTTCACCGCACCTGCACACTACCATTTGTTGGGCCCAAAATGGTACTAGATCAAGCATCTAAAAATTACCTTTGTCATCTCAAACAGTAGGTTTTCACCAAAATAAATCGTTATGATTGGACAAGCATAACCATTCAACTCCGATCAGAAAAGCTAACATGTTGGCCTCTTCTCCATTCCAAGATAATGAAGCAACATAACATTGATCACATATATCTTTGCCAATATCCAAATTCAACAACTATTTTTTTTTTCCTTTTCAAAACAATGAAATCTTACCATTTGCAAATGACAGGAAGACAGACCATTTCTGGAAATGACCAGCGAGGAAACCATCATCCAAAGACACATCACAAATACAGTGATTTCAAGGTTTAAAGAAAGACAAGAAGAACCACAAATTCTCCACAAAGTAACTCAGAACAATAAAAGATCAGAATCAGCATGTATAAAAAAGTATATATTTTTTCTTGTGCTTGAAACATTATATGTCCCCTATCAAAAAACGAAGCATTCAGAAAAAACAAAAGCTCTAAAAGGTTAAATCAACAAATGCAATAAAGATCCATGCAAGTTTTATCAATCAGAAAAAACAAAGTGTAGATTCACATTTAAAAAAAAAACTTTATTTTAAAAATTACAACAAAATAATAAAATATCTCTAAAAATATTTCATTCTATTATCAAAGTGGGGAAAAACTCACGAGAAATGCTCAGAGAAACCTTCAGCAGATCGCTTTGCAGATGGGAAGAAGTCCATAAGGTTTTCCTCCATTTTTCCCCGTTTCAGAATTGAAATCAGATCATCAAGGCTATTATCAACCAGATACTCCTTGAAGAAGTCTGTTATGAATGAAAGAACTATCCCTTTGGCCACAAGGTTATCCTTAAGCAGAGGCTGAAAAACAGTCTCCGGTGGCAACCCAGATAATTTCTGGGAGAATGCAAGAGCCGTGAAAATGGCCAGCTTCTTCCTTTCATTTTCTTCAAAAAGTTCCAGTGACTGCAGGAACCTTCGCATAACATTTTCAAGGTTCTTAATGAGAAATGGCTTGCGGCGCAGAATTTTCTGTGTGTAGATTACTGATGGTAAAATGATTTCCCGTGTAGGCTCACAATCTATTATAGAGTAAGGATGGCGTTCACCTTCATCAGGTTTTGTTGTGCCAGGTTGTGTACGACCTCCTGTGAAAACAACCTGTATGTATATGATAAATTAGATTGTCTGAGAATTTAAGAACTCACTTTAGGTGAAAATATAGTGATGTAAGCAATTTGTTAGAATATTACAGCACCAAACAGCTCAAAATTTCCTCCAGAACATAACATAAAACACAGTAGATAGGAAACCCATAGCCTATATTGCATAGATTAGCATCTGCATTAATGTTGAGCCCAAGCATTTTAGTTCCCAGCATTTCCTTTCACATTTAGAAAGGTGAACAATTTTTTTTTAAAAAAAAAACTCTAACTTGCATATCGAAATTAATTTATAGAATTAGCAAAGCAAGATTCTAATAAATGCCTCATATTCTGCAAAAGTAAATTTCATGCTAGCAACTCCAAAATATTTGCTCCTGCATTCTTTAGCATGATTTTTCTTAAATGTTCTGCACATGGACCACCAGCAAGCATATGCAACAAGGATATAGCTTCCTAAATCTTTTTTTTTCTTTCACTGAGATGAATATTTCTGATTCTGAAAAAAAAAGATCTAAGTCTAATCAAACCACCAACGAAATGCTCCCTTCAATTCTGGAGCATTCTAAGGAAATGATATTGACAATTTGAACCTTAAATATAATAAATGAAGAGCTTGCCTCAAAAAAGGTGTCACCATATCTTGAGAAGTTAAGGTCTGCAGATTCAATACTCTTAGCAACAAGTTCCTGCACGTTGAGAATTTCAATAAGATCCAGGTGCAGAAACTGGTAATGCATATTCCAACAAGACATGAGAAAAAAGATGGTCGATAAGCATTAGATTTAGGAGAAAAAAAAAAGGAAAGAGAGAAATTACCAAATCACCAGCATTATCCAAGTAAATCTGGACCACTGCATCAGCAAATGCTGCAGGGTCCAGTGGAGCAGCAATATTCCGTTTGCGGGTCTTAATCCGCGTGCCACTGAACATAAAATGTTTAGTCAAGAGGTATTGCATAAAAAATTCTACATAAAAATCAAGACATCCATAGACAAGAACAGACATCATCAGTATCTTAACATGTACCATGCCCATAAACTAAAAATTAGACGTTTTGTACACCAATTCCAAAACCAAACTTTAACTGTAATTAGATCAGTATCTTTACAAGTAATTCAACAAAATGAAAACAAAGCAGAAAAGAAAAGAAACCAAACAATTCATTGACTACAACACAGAAACCAGAACTCTCCAACTAAACATTGCATGTTTTTTTCTTGGAATACGCATCATATCCAATAATTTAATTGGAAATAGCCAAATATAAAAGAAAAAGCACAAGAAGAAGAAAAGACTTACCCAAGAGTGGGTCTCTCCTTCGAGCTGCATATAAGCATAAAACAAATCAAATACGATAAAAATGAAACAACATAAAAAAAAATTATTTTTAATTCAAAAAATAAAACGTCAAATATTTAACAGGAATTTGCTTTAAAACCAAATCAAAACTTGAAGGAAGCAGATCTTTCTGATCTAAGAACCCTAAAAGCAAAAGAAACAGTATAAAAGCCCCGAAACAAGAAACGATGATCTTTTTGAAGGAAACAGCGATGAAAAAATAAAAACACGGATCCAAAAGTAATTATGAATAGATCCAAGGCAAGAAGGCGTAAGAGAAAGATGTGCATACCTCATAAACCAAGATGAAGAAGGGATCTGTGACGCAGAGGGTCTCTCTGAGATTTGGGGTTGAGATTTTCGAGAGAGAGGGGAACAGAGATTTTTGGTGAGATGGGGTTTGGAAAGTGTATATTATATATTATTATTGATTATAGTATTAACTAGATTCTCGGACTGCTTTCATATTTGTTTTTCTAACCCTAAAAAAAATCCAAATACATTAAGAAGTATTCATAATTCGATAAATAATATTAAATAAATGAAGAAATTGATACTGTTGGTGTGGTTGATTTATATTAATTATAATTAATTCATTATACTATAATTGTTTTATTGGACTCTTATCAAAATAAAATAAAGAGTTAAATTCTGAACAACTAAATATCGAACCTTCAAAGTAAAAATAAAAATATATTTATTAAAAAAATTATATTTAAGCAAACAAAAATGTTATGAAGTGACACACTATACTAGAGCATATTAGATGAAATATTTTTAAAATATTAAATGATAAATACTACTACTACTACTAATAATAATAATAATCAAATGATAATATATTAGCTCAATTCGAGTTAATTATAATTAATACACAAAACTATGAAACCGATGATGAACTCAAATCAATAATCAATAAAATATTAAAGGTAAAAAATAAAATATTAAAGGTAAAAAATAAAAATAATTAAAAAAATAATTATATTATCTAAACAGCTAAAAGAGGTCACGAGTTAATGCACTGTTCATCATCTCACAAAACACTATTCACGGTTACTGCTAAATTTTTGGATCTTTTTGGTTCGGTTCGGTTCGGTTCTGCCGGTTCGGCTTGGTTCGGTCGGTCTGCATTATTTTATCTTTTTGCTGAGTTCATTAACGAAATTGTCCCTAGAATACGACAAAAACATGCGACAGGGTTCAGGGGTGCCACGGTAATTGCACATTTTGGTCCGGTTCATCCGTCTGGTTTTTTTTTTTTTAATATTTATTTGCACAGTCAAATAACCTTTTTATCCCTCGATATGGACAAAATTCAGGTCTGGCAGGGAGGGGCGATCCGGTAATTAACCAATTTTTTAATATTTTTCCTGCCGATTTACTGTTGGCGCTTCGCCGGACGCGCCGTCCGTTTCCGCGCTCACGCGTGATTCGGACGGCGCGTGCGGCT
This sequence comes from Salix brachista, assembly GCA_009078335.1. Lineage (NCBI taxonomy): Eukaryota > Viridiplantae > Streptophyta > Magnoliopsida > Malpighiales > Salicaceae > Salix > Salix brachista. Next base: position 11,635,486 of record CM018590.1, read on the forward strand.
TTTTACGGTGTCAAAAAACACCCAACCGCCGTCTAGAATGACTTTAAGACATGCTATCTTCCACATGGGGCGGCGCGTGTATGTGTAATGTGGCCGGAGACGTGTCAATGATCGTTTGAATTTTTCAGCCCCGTTTCTCTTTCCTCCCTGCGCAAGCTAACGTCAGCGCAACTATTTTTTGTCAATTTCATTTCAGTCTCTCAACTGTTGTATCCGTTTTGTTTGGTCCTTATTGCTATTATATAGGTTTTGATTTGTTTCAATTGCGTCCTTCAATTGAAATTTATTATATATTGTAGTTTCATTTAGGTCCTCATTCTTTTAATTTCCGGTTTGGTCTGGAATCCTTAAGATTTTTGGTATCAAAGTTTTAATTTATTCTAATTTTATCCTTCCATGCAAATTTATTATAAATCCTTAATATTTTTTGTATCAAAGTTTGATTTCTTTCAATTTTATCCTTCCATGCAAATTAATTATAGATTTAAGTTTCATTTCGGTCCTAAATTACTATTATTGCTCTAAATTAATTTTAATTTAAGGACATGATAAGAGCAATATATATATATATAACCTAGGTTTTTTGGGAGAAAAAAATATTGTTATTGCTCTAAATTAATTTTAATATAATAATATGAGTAATAAATCTTATAAAATAAAAAATTATGGAATATTTTTATCTAACAATAATTATGGCCTCACCAATTTTTATTATTTCCACTGTTAAGGTTTTTAAAAATATTTAGGGTTTCTCTTTGTTGTTTTTTAGATTTTTTTAATTTCTTTCAAGTCAATTTTTTAAAAAATCTACCTATATTTATTTTTATTTTGTCATTTATTTAGGTTTTTTTTATTATAAATATGTGAGACTAATTATATATTTTAATATTTATTTAATATTAGCACCTGAAAATATATATATAGACAGAAAAAAATGACCTAGGATTTTTTAAAGAACAAAAAAATAATATAAGTGTTCTTAAATACTTTTAATACAATAATATGAGGAATAAATCTTATAAAATAAAATAAAAGATTTCACCTTTTAATTCTAATTTTGTCCTCTTTTGTTAAAGCTTATTTCTTAGAAAAATTTGATTCTTGGATTTTAGATTGTTTTGGTAAAAAAAAATAAGTTTAATATTTCAGATCTGATATTACTGGGAAAAAACTACAACTTACAAACAAAATGGGTAGGAAAATTTACCCAAGTTATCTACCATTAAAAAAATATACGGACCACTTTCCCTGCGTTTCGATTACACTGTTCCTTTTAAGGGGGGAAAAAACTCATTTCTAACAGATTTGATCTATTATAATTTTATTAATTAAATATTAAAATAACTAATTACAGCACATAAAAAAACAATTATTTGTTACTTTTGTTTTCTGTTAAATATATCAGACTAATTATATTTTTTGATATTTATTTAATATTAGCGCCTTAATATATATATATATATATATATATATATATATATATATATATATATATATATATATATAACCTAGGTTTTTTTGGAAGAAAAAATTACTGTCATTTTGTGTTGATGTTCATTTGAAAAATGATATTTATTATTTTTTCTCTTTGTTGTTTTTTACATTATTTTTATTTATCTTTCAGGTCAATTTCTTTTTAAATCTACCTATATTTATTTTTATTTTGTCATTTATTTAGGTTTTTTCTTATAAATATGTGAGACTAATTATATATTTTAATATTTATTTAATATTAGCACCTAAAAAAAAAAATATATATATATAGACAGAAAAAAGGACCTAGGATTTTTGAAAGAACAAACAAATAATATAAGTGCTCTTAAATACTTTTAATATAATAATATGAGGAATAAATCTTATAAAATAAAAACAAAAATGCGTTTTAATTCTAATTTTGTCCTCTTTTGTTTAAGCTTATTTCTTAAAAATATTTGATTGTTGGATTTGAGATTGTTTTTGTAAAAAAAGACAAAATTGTTTAATATTTCAGATCTTATATTGTTGGGGAAAAAATACAAATTACAAACAAAATGGGTAGAAACATTTACCCAGGTTATCTACAACTAAAAAATATACAGACCACTTCCCCTGCGTTTCGATTATACTGTTCCTTTTAAGTGGGGAAAAAAACTCATTTCTAACAGATTTGATCTATTAAATTTTTATTATTTAAATATTAAAATAATGAATTACAACACATAAAAAATCAATTAGTTTTCTACATAAAAAAAGCTCAGCGCAACGCGCGGGCAAATAACCTCGTTTAAGCTAAAACATATCATGAAGTAAGCACAACATGATTATGTGGGTGTTTGGCTTTGCTGTGGCTTTTGTGGTTGAGGCTCACTGCAAAGCCAAGTCAAGTTTTACCAAACAGAACTCTAGTTTTGTATTGTGGGTCCCACCTAAAAAACTGAGTTTCAACCTCAATTTGAGAAGTATCTGTGATATGCTTTTCACTACACGCTACACTCTCAGCCACACCACACTCACCCACCTGCACTCCCTCGAGCCTTCTCCCTCAGCAGCCACACCAGCGCCCTTCTCCCTTGGCCACACCAACCTTCCCTTCTCCCTCAACCACACCTTCTAGTTCACTACACGCCACACCTACCTATAGCACTCCCTTAGCCACACCACACTCTCGAAATCTCAACACCCACTTGCACTCCCTCGAGCCTTCTCCCTCACACCAAGACAACCACACCAGTGCCCTTCTCCCTCAGCCACACACACCTTCTAGTTCACTAAACGCCACACCCACCCGCAGCACTTCTGAAACCTCAACACCCACTTGAACTCCCTCGAGCATTCTCCCTCACACCAAGGCAGCCACACCCATCTTCCGTTCTTCCTCAACCACACCCCAAGGGGACACGCCTCAACCACGCCTTCCCCTTCAACCTCAGCAACACCTCGTCACGGCCACAACAACACCTTCCCCTGCAGAGGGCCTCCATTCATACAACACCCACACACCCTCAGATCCATCTCTCCTCACCGTCAACTCCGACCACCACACCCCGTCACTCCTCACCTTTAGCTCCACCGACAAATCCGCCCATAGACCAGTCTCTCTCACCCTCAATAACACCGGCAAACCCTCTCTCCCTTAGATCAATGAGGCAGCTCAACCGCAGCTCACCCTCAGCTCCACCGATCCGTCTCTCACCCTCAGATCAATATTGACCACTAAGGGGAGGAACTGATTTCTGCAAATCTAATGTATGTGTATTTTCCCTCAATTTTTTTCTTGTTATGAATAATAGAGAGCATAAGATTTTGATTGTATAACCCGGTAATATTATAACAAATGCTTTTGAATTACTTGAATTGAACAAATAGTTAATAATGAATGCTTGATAACTGTTGCTTATTGAATGTTCGAAAAGTTTCAATTGTCCTCACAATACCAATGATTTGAGATGAAAATGATACCAAAGAATTGATTTTCAAAGAAGTAGGCTCGGAATTGGCATGAAACTAACTATAATGGTTTCAAATTTGTTGGAAATGTTGTGAGTTTTGGCTATGAAACAAGTTCAACTACGTCCATGCTCATTTTCGTTGATTGTTTCTACAAATTATAATAGTTGCATACAAAATTGTTGTTCATTTATTATCTCTATTAAATTTATGAGATAAAATTCAGCTCAAATTTATGTAGTTTATGAAAGCTAATGATAATAAAAACTTGTGTTGAAATTGTATTATATATCTGATACTAAAGATGGAACAATCGAAAAGGGTTTAGGGTGAACACATGTTTTTGATGAATGTATTTACAATTGAAGTTTTGTAATTTTGTCATTAATTGACCAAAACACAATTAAAAAAACAGGTGGGATGACTACTAAAAAGATTGGAGAATATGGACTAAGTTCATTTCTGAAACTAGGGTAGGTTAGAATAGTGAATTGGGGGCAATCTTAGCAATGGATGAGTGGTGGAAAACAAAAAATTAGGTTAAGTTTCATTATCTAATATAGAAAAAAAATTCCATGTTTATAAATATTTTATAACAAAATATTTGTATGACTTATGTGTTTATGTAGGAAGTTAAAGGAGCCAAAAAATTTAGGCATGCCAGAATTGAGCCTGCATTGAAGTTAAAATATGACAGAATGTATTCCAACATTGTGGCTATCGGAGAGTATGCGTGGGCACTATCATTAGGAGTGCAAGTTGGTGCTAACTGTTTTCAGCCTAACACTGATGATGCCAACATTGACGCAATTGATTTAGAGGAAGGAAGTGGTGATACAGAAGAGGATATAAATCATGCGTCTGATAAAGAAGAAGAAGACAGCTGGCATTGGTGTTCAACTACTGTCAAAGTGGGACCAAGTACTTAAAAGTATGCCGACGAGAAGTGATTCGACTTCTTTGCATATGGATTGCGAAAGGTGTAGTATTCGTGAGGTGATGGCTCAGCTCCATTCAATTCCTGGAGTCTCAGTTGACAATGAGTTTCATGACTTCGCATCAGAATTTCTACTTCAACAAAAGAGGTGAGGAATGTGGGTTCCTATGCGAAGTCTTGAAGAAAAACTGAAATGGTTGAAGAGGATGCACAGACGTAGTAAACAAAATTAACCGATGGTATGACTATTTTCTACACTGTAAATCATTTTTTTTGTGTTGCAATGTTAGCTAAATGCAATGTGTGATATTATTTTAATCATTGCTTGATAATTTATGTATATGTTTACTTTTGCAGAATGATTGCACGAACAATCAATTTGAGAACATGTGTTTGAAATGCATGCATCGTTGAAGATGTGTTTTGTTGTTGTATTAATCAGTATGTTTTAATCATTGGTTTCGATGCATTTCTCTTAATTTGAATTTATATTTCAATTGTAATACAAGTTTGTATTCAAATTCTAATTCCTTCATTAGTGTTTTGGGATACATAAATTGGTTGTATTGTTGTATTAATGCATGAGTGTGATTAATTTTTTTTGGCAATTTTTTTTGCTCCTGTTATTTTTTTTTCATGTGTTATGCATTTTTTAGGCAATTTTTTCCTGCTCATGTTCATGTTTTGTCAATTTTTTTCTACTCCAGTTCATAAACACAAGATACTGTTTGTGCAATTTTTTCATGCATAATTTGTTCTACAGTATGTTGTCGGCAATTGCTACTGTTTTTTCTACTTTTTATTTCTGTGTATTTTGACATGTACACTCACATGGTAGCAACAAAAAAATGTCAAACAATGTACCAAAATCAGGTCTCCTGCAGAGGAAAAAATATATGCAACAATTGTAACAAACCATAACTGTTCACTCACATGTTTTGCCCAAAAAAATAGTACAACCTATGCAGTATAATTGTGGTTGTTGTTGGGTAAATGACAAGAAAATAATGCAAATAAAAGCCAAAAGTTGCAGGTTGACATGTGAAAAATTACACAACTCATCAATCAATTTTTCTATATAAGTGGGAGTCATTCCCAACACATTTCATATCTCAAACATTTGCAATCTCAAAAACATATTTTGAGGAGTAACTTTGCAAGAAAAACATCATTATTCAATTTACATGTTTGTTCCAAATTTTTTATCTTAAGTTCTTGCAATTTTAATTTATCTCTTCAATATTATATTTTAAGTGTATTTTTAAAGGTTTTTGTTTTTGTTTTTTCATGGAATTTGAAAATATGAATGATCCATGGTGTCGCACGTCGCCGCGCGGCGTCCCGGGAGGGATCCTGGTTCTCGTAATGGAGTTGAGAAGGAGTCGCCGCCTGGCTGTTGAGGGTCGCTAGGAACACCCGATTTGTACTGGTCTGCTCAGAGATTCAAGGGTAGGGGACTGGTTGCGTAAAGGGAAGGTATTAACACCCCTAGTACGCCTTACCTGAGGTAAGCTGTATTGTCTATTTCGATGTGATTTTGAATGCTTCAATAAGTCATATTTATTCACACAAAAAATGTTTCGATTGAAAAAGAAATCGATCACCACTTAGAAATAATCTTGTGAATTTTATTGATTATTATCATCCCCGCCGAATATTTTGGATATTAACCCCTTAGAATTTATTTATCCAAACACCAAAAAGTGAATAATAGCATACTATTCCCGCCGAATATTTTGGATAAGATTTATTTATCCAAACACCTAACAGTGAATAATAGCATACTATTCCCCCGAATATTTTGGATTTTAACCCCTTAAGATTTATTTATCTGAATACCGACAGTGAATAATAAATTCCCAAAAAGTAAGATTTTTATATTTTTGAAATATTAGCCAATACCCTTTTGATTTTTACAAAGAAAACACATTTTTTATTTCATTTTATATTCCTTTCTTTTCTTTATCAAAACAAACATAAAATTGAATAAATAAAACACAACACACACACACACATTCTCTTTTCTTTTTTTTCATTATATTTTACAGATAAAATACAACTCACACACACATTGTCGTTTTCATTTCCTTTTCATTACATTTCACAAATAACAATTAAAATACAATAAATTCAAATAAAACACATAAACATAAAGAAAAATACAAAAAGGACTTCAGGAACAGTGCCAGAACAGTGGCAGCAGTGCAGGGAGGACTGTGGCGCGTCTGCCCACGCGCCACCTTCACTGGCGGCGCGTGGGACCACGCGCCTCCGCTAGAGAAGATGCAAAACAGGGGGTTATGGACCAGCCTCTTCCCTTCCTTTCTCTCTCGCCGGAGATGGCCTCCCGGTGACCTGCAAACAACAGCAAACACACAAACAGACACAAATAGGGCAGCTGGGTTCTTCTTCTTCTTCTTCTTCTTCTTCTTCTTCTGCTTCTGCTTCTTCTTCTGCTTCTGCTTTCTGGTTTCCTCTTCTTCTGCTTCGTCGGTAAGGGTGTTCACAAACAAGGCCAGCTGGGTAGTCCTTCTCCTCTCGGTCCGCTCTTCTTCTGCTTTCCTCTTCTTCTTCTTCAGCTTCTGCTTCTCCTTCTCCTTCTCGCCGGCTAGGGCGTTTCACCATGACCTGCACACACACAACACACAACAAACACACAAACATAAAAGGCACAAAATCAATTTGTTCTCGGGTCTGTCAAATCTCAATTTTGGTTATCCTCCTCCTTCTTCTTCTTCTTCTTCTGCTTCTTCTGCTTCGCCGGCGAGGGAGCTTCAAGATGACCTGCGGACACAAAGAACAGCACACAAACACAACAACAATTCGATCTGCCCTATGTTTTTAGATCTAACTTCTCGGTGGCAATCTGCTCATTTTTTGTTCTTCTTCAGGTGGCTTTAGCGTTATGGGAGGAGTAGGAGAGGAGAAGAGAAAAGATGGAGTTGCTGGTGTGGGTTCAATCGAGTGGGATGGTGGTTGGCCGGAGTTGTAGAGGACAGGCAGGCTTGGTCGGAGAAGGAGAGTAAAAGGGGAAAAACAAAAGAGAAAATGGGGAAATAGGGCTGCAACTGTGTGACTGTAGGGCTGCCAACGAAGAGATAAAAAATGGAAAAGAAAAGAGTGGGGCTACGGGGAGAAGTGGCTGATGGGGCTGCTGTGTTTGGCTGGAGTGAGGCCGTGGGTGCTGTTGGTGGCTGACGGCCAAAAGGAGAGGACAATGGGGGGTCTAGCCGGAGGAGAGAGTGGAAGGGAAGAAAAAAAGAATGGAAAACAGGGAAGATGGAAATGGGGAGGAGCTGTGTGTTTTGGGGGTGGCCGGCGAGGAAGGGAGGTGGAGACGAAAGGAAAATGGTGGGGACTGAAATGAGAGGGTGGGGCTGCAGCAGCCCTAAAGGGCCGGCGGCTGCAGCCCCTTTGGGGAGAAAGAGTTGCTAGGGTTTTTTTAGTGCCTAGGGTTTTTGAGAGTGTATTTTTTTTGGTCCCCTTTCTTGTGGCAAGACAACTCTATTTATAGAATTTGTCAACGGTAAAATTTCAAAAGCAACCTTCAGCTTGCGCGCATTTCTCAATTTGATCCTTGGTTGTTAATTTGTGTGACCTGACCCTTAATTGACAATTAAACTCTCAATTTGTTCAATTTTGCCCCTGTATCAATATTTTTGGATTTTTATCTCTTTTTTTTAATATTTTTTATTTTTCTTTCCGAAACATAAAAATAAGTAGGTCAAAATTTGGGTAGCAACAGATGCCCCCTCTTTACAATGCTTACGACTAAAGTCTCGTAAAAGACTTTGAATAGTAAGTGTTGTAAAGAAAAATAGAATGGTGGAGATGGTGTCATTATGACGGGTGACCGACCCTGATGAAAGAATAGTTAGGAGGGTCTCAATGGTGACGGGTGACCTACCCGGGTCTCATTATGATGGGTGACCTACCCGGGTTAGAAGTTAGAAGGGTCTCATTTTTCTGGGTGACCTACCCGGGTTAGAAGTTAGCAGGGTCTCATTGTTCTGGGTGACCTACCCGGGTTAGAAGTTAGAAGGGTCTCATTTTTCTGGGTGACCTACCCGGGTTAGCAGTTAGAACGGTCTCATTTTTCTGGGTGACCTACCCGAACGGAATGAAGAGGGTCTCATTTTTAAGGGTGACCTACCCGGATAGAAGATGGAGAGGGTCTCATTATTACGGGTGACCTACCCGGATGGAAGATGGAGAGGGTCTCATTATTACGGGTGACCTACCCGGATGGAAGATGATGTGGGTCTCATTGTTCTGGGTGACCTACCCTGATGGAATTGATGATGAGGGTCTCATTATAACGGGTGACCTACCCGGGTGAAATTGATGATGTGGGTCTCATTGTTCTGGGTGACCTACCCTGATGGAATTGATGAAGAGGGTCTCATTATTACGGGTGACCTACCCGAATAAAAGATGGTGAAGATGGGGATGCAATGCATGATGATGCATGTATACTTACCTGAGAAATATAGGTCCCCTTTCTCTGATGCTCCATTGTCGTCAGATGCCTTTGCCTAGTCTTCAAAGCTTTGTTGTCATCCATTCACCCAATCTTAAGCGCATTGCTTATTCTGGGCTATTTGCGATGATCTCTGCTCTCATTGCTTATCAAGTTTAACATTGCCCCCAAGTGTGGTGTTGCTTGATTCATCGTGAATGAGTGTAACAAGTCATCCATCTTCTTGGATTCTCTCAATAACAGCTCTGTGGTTGGCGTATGTTTTGCTAACAATCATTGCAAGGCTTGCTACTATTGTTCTCATCTTGGATTGCCGATCCGTCATGGAGTTTTTCATCAATTGAAACATATTTCTTCATGGAATTGTCAAGTCATCCAAAAATGCATCCAAAACTCATAGGTGCATGCTCCGTGTTATCATCAATAAATTTCTCTTAGCTCGTGAGAAAAGATGTACTGCTATCATCACCCACATTCATGCGATGAATTGTGCCTTGAACTGATGCAACTATTCGGCCATGCAATCTGAAACTCTTCGTCGTAGACTCAATTTCTTCTAAGCAAATTCTTCTTGTCTGTGCAAAGAATTATGATATTGTCATTAATGAGGTTTTTTCTGTCTCCCATTTTCATGCGGTGAACTGAACCTTGAGTCGACTGGCTTCGAAGCAAATTATTCCTCAATCAATCTTGGTGGCGTGCATACTCTTCAACATTTATCAAAATGCACTCATGAAATCCCCGCTCACGGGGAAGGGTCGTCACGACGCCGCGCTCTCGCGAGGGGTGCGACAGGATGGCGACTCCACTGGGGACTTGGACTAGGCTTGATAGTTTTGTTTGTTTATGATATGTTATTGTTTTTCATATTGCTATGGATGGTTTATATTTTTTAGAAACTTTAGCATGCATCTTTACATCCTGTCATCATAATATGCCTTGTCATGCATCACTTTTATTATTTTAAGAGCACACACTAAACTTTAAGTTAAGTGGGGGACTAGCAGCTTACCTATGACTTGAGTCAAGGTTGAAGTTTGTGTAAACCCCAACTCTTTACTGAGTGTTTAGACTGGTAGTGATTGGTATACGTGCCATCCCACTTTCTGCTAAACCCCCATATCGCCTTTACGAGGGTGATCACTGGAACAACAAGAGACCCTCTTTAGAGACCAAGTAGTAAACTTACCCTATGTCTCACGTAAAGGAACTAGAACCTATCGTTAGGATGTATGCTCCGAAATATCTTTTTGCATAAAAAGAAAAACCCTAAAAAAGCATTTTTGCCTAACAGGTCTTGTGAACGAAATGGCCACCACTACTAAACTTTCCATCGTGGAATATGGGAGAAGTTCTGAATTGTCACAATTGACTGAAGGAGACTGCCTTAAAAGCGATGCTATGAGGCTATCACCAATCAAGAATCTGGATTGTATTATAAATGAGGTGAACAAGTTAACGACCCATTTTCAGGATGTGGATAAGGACATATTTTTTAGAAAATATGGACGCCTGATGGAGATTGCGAAGGTAGAAGTTTTAAGCCCAGCGGTGCGAGCTCTAGTTCATTTATGGGATCCTGACTATCGTTGTTTTTCTTTTGGGAGCATAGACCTATGTCCTACTATGGAGGAATACGGGATGTTGATAGAGTTTCCGAATGATCTGTACAGAATTTATTTCCCTTTGAGATATGACAAAATCATTCCTAAACTGTCGAAACTGCTCAGGATCCCCAACTTGGAAAGGTTTTTAGAAAAGAAGGCTACTGGTCTGAGATGGAAGACGCTGGAGTTAGAACTAGAACAGAAGTCTGGATCAGAGAAAGAAAGATTAATTGCCTTAGGCATATTTGGCCTTGTGTTATTCCCAAGTCGGACAGGTATAGTAAGCTTAGAAGCTGCTGCTGCTTATGTGGAATATGAGAATACACAAATCAACCCAGTGGCCTCTATTTTGGATGAAACCATCATAACACGTAACCATTGTCGAAGAGCCGGGAAAGGAGCAGTGAGATGTTGCACACAGTTGCTATATATCTGGATGGTTAGCCACATTGAAACAAAAAAACCTGTTTTTAATAATTTTTGGTGGTTCAACCAAAAACCATTGAGGATAGTGGAGGGGGAAGAATGGGGAGATCTAGACAACCAAGGTTGGGTAGAAAAGCTAAAAGCTATACCTAGTAATGGTTTCAAATGGAAAGCCCCTTGGGCCAAAGCAGTGAATGTCCTAATGAGTTGCGGGCAAAGATGCTAGGTTCCGTTGGTAGGGATTACCGGCTATGTGAGTTATGCTCCTGCTCTCGTGGTAAGACAGCATGGGGGCATGCAATTCGTTCCAAGGACCAAAGGAATTGCTCAATTCCTTGGTTTGTTTAAGGATCCCGTTGCACAAGAAGTCGTGAGGACCATCAAACAAGATTGGAAACATATAGTTTTGTTGGAAATAAAAGGTTTGGGAGATTCCAGTGCAAGTGAAGGGTATGCAAAATGGAGAGACTTAGTTGCCTCAGCCGCGGCCAATGAAGAAGTCAAGTCTCCCCAAACTGAAGAAAAGTCTGTTAAGAGGAAAAGAGTTGACAGTGAAGAGGAATTGAGGAGACAAATCGAAAAGCTTCAGATGGAATTGAGCAAAACCCGAAGAGACAAGTTGATAATGGAAGAAATGGTGTTGGAAGGTGAGCATTTTTAGATGAGCAATTACAGTCTAAAGATGCGATAATAACCAAGCTCGAGCTGAAGATGGCTGAGGAGGAGAATGTTAGGTTGGGAATTGAGAGAGAATTAACGGAGATGAATCTGAAGTGGATGCAAAGTTGCTCTGAACTCGGTGCATTGAAGATCGAACATAATGAATGCCAAGAGAGCATAGAATATTGCCAAGAGAAATTTGCAGAGGTCCAGTGTGAGTTGATGGATAAAATTGAAAAGTATGAAGAATTGCATAAGAAGTATGTAATGTCGGAAAGTCGTTTGGCGGAGTCCGTGAAAGATGAAGTTGTTGAAGCAGAATTGGCAATTAAGGAAAATGAGATAAGAACTCTGAGGACGAAGCTCGGCAAAGAGAGAGAAAAGGTGAAGCATCTGGACGAGAAACTAGCATTGATAAAAAACACAAGGATCAAATCGATGCTAATAATATTTCATTGAACAAAACCAATATGTTGCTCATTGAAAAAATGTCCAAGATGGATGAACAAATGGATGAAGCTGCTGGGCACGCTCGGGTCATTAGAACCAATGTGAGAAATGTAGGGAGAGACATCATCCGTTACCGGCGAAGTCTAGCTGAGACCGATGCCTTCTTGGAGACAATTGAGAACCGCGGATTCGCTCTCCTACCCTTGGCTAAAGAGATGGCAGAGGAAGAATATTAATTTGCTTTTCCCCTTTGTGTTTCCAAAAATGTAGCAAGCTTGTCCAACATCAATAAAAAGGGCGTTGACCCATCTCTTATGCAAATTCTGTCTTTTGGTGAATATGACTTAAGCAAATGACCCGAAAAGCAGTACTCCTAGCGGCAATGTGACAAGAAACCCATATTCTATGAAGTGTTGGCCATTAATAGTTCACAAGCGAAATGCATCCATGCATTACTCAAAGCATATTCATCACAACACATGCATTTTATCATACATTCTCTTATACATTGATGCAAACAGCTCAACTACGAAACATAGGTCCCCCTGCGAAAGTCCACAACACTCGTTTAAGAAAAAGAATGGAAAACGAAGAAAGGACAGAGCCAGAATCCCCATACCAAAAAGAGCTCGAAGCTGTCCGAAATGACATGGCGCGTTTAACCAGCCTGCTCGAGAAGGCGTTAAGAACAAGAGATGGAGAGGGAACGTCAGCTCAGACGGATGAAGCACCACCGGCAATTCAAAGCCCGGGGGCACCTCATATTTTAGGGACAAGCTCACCAAAGAAACAACCCGAATCCACTTGGCCCATCCCAATCCCTATCACATTAGATTTAACAGATGAGGAACCACAAGACGCTAGATTCTCTGACCACGCAGGATATGACAAGTGGTCCGCACTAGAAGAAAGGATAAGAGCAGTTGAAGGGAATGATCTATCTGACCCAGTTAGGGCAGCCGAAGCATGCTTGGTGCCTAACATCGTGATACCGCGGAAGTTCAGGGTTCCAGAATTTATCAAGTATACTGGGATAGAATGCCCAAAAACTCATCTTCGTTCCTACTATAACAAGATGGCGGAGGTCATACACGATGATAAATTGTTAATATATTTCTTCAAGGACAGCTTGACAGGGTCGACCCTTAGCTGGTATATGAAGTTAGATAACATCAGGATTAGAAAGTGGGCAGACTTGGCAGATGCTTTTTTAAAGCAGTACAAGTTTAATCTTGAGATTGCCCCTGATAGGACCAGCTTGATTACCATGGAGAAAGGAGTCCAGGAGTCCGTAAGGGCTTATGCTCAGAGGTGGCGAGACCAGGCTGTTAATGTACAACCACCATTGATAGAGACAGAAATGGTGAATCTATTTGCTAATACTTTTAGAGCCCTATACTATGAGCATCTGATGGGTAGCTCCGCCCAACATTTTTTTGATGCGGTGCGAATTGCTGAGAGGATTGAACAAGGAATTCGAAGCGGGAGGATTATGGAACCCGTAGAGAAGAAGGGTTTTGTCGGGAAAAGGAAGGAAGTTGAAGTGAATAACCTAGAAGACAGGTATAAGGGGAGTGACAGAAATTACAGAAGCTACCAAACACCTACCCCCCAAATCACCAATATCAACTTTTCTAAACCCTCCGTCCCAAAGCAGCCCTTTCACGCAAAGTTCCCTGTGAACAACCAAAATAATTACCGGAGGAGAGACTACCAACAACCGGAAGAACAATTGCCAGCTTTACCCATGAGCCTAAAGGAGTTATATGCGAAGTTATTAAGCATTGGGCATATTGCTCCCCTCCCAGTACCACCTATGCAACCCCCTTTTCCTGCATGGCATAACCCCAATTTGACTTGTGAATACCATGCTGGTAATGCAGGTCACAACATCGAGACTTGTGTAGCTTTTAAGCGAAAGGTTTTGCAGTTGTGGGTCACTTTTGAGGATCCACCCAATGTGAACTCAAATCCCTTGCCCCAGCATGCTGCAGGAAGTAGTGGGGTGAATGCATTGGAAGTCAATCGAAAGGGAAAGGCGTTGAAAGTGACCATGGCTAGGCTATACGATATGTTGGTACAGTATGGATATTTTGGGAAATCAACCGAATACAGCATGGAACAAAATGATTTTTGCCCACTCCATAACAAGAAAGGGCATCACATTGATGAATGTATCGAGTTTCATCAAAAGGTCGCAAGGATGCTGACGCTAGGGGAGCTAAGGATCGAGGATATGGAGGGCAATAAAGAGATAGCAGGGATAGAGAAGTGTAGGATCCAATCAACAGCTAACGGACTCTCGAGGTTGGTGTTAACTAAACCCTCATGTGCAAAAAATGCAGATTATAGGGCAATGCCAGGCAATTATGTTTCTGCCGCAAATGTCGAAGCTCCTATTCTCCAAACCGAGATAAGTGGTTTGACCCGAAGCGGCCGTTGTTTCACGCCTGAGGAGTTGGAAAAACAAAGAAAAGCCAAGGGCAAAGAAGCATTGGGTTTTGAAAAAGAGCTGGAGGTAAATAAACCTGTGACGGAGGAGGAGACAAATGAGTTCTTGAAGTTGATGAAGCACAGTGAGTACTGTGTGGTCGACTAGTTGAAAAAGACCCCTGCCAAGATCTCTATCATGTCATTGATCCTCAATTCAGAGCCCCATCGCAATGCCTTTCAAAAGGTATTGAATGAGGCTTATGTACCCCAAAATCTGAGATTAGAATCGAAACACAAAAAACCCATAAAAAGACGATTTCAATCTCATAACGGGTCAATTACTGTTTGCAAAAAAAAAAAAATACAAGATAATTACAGGTTTGCATGCATTGAATATCGTGTATTGGATATTTGACCAAATGAATTTGATTTTCAACAAATGACATCTCTTTGATTTTATTTCAAGGATTAGACTTTGGATGCACATGATTTTTTAAATTGGTGACGTAATTTCAGAACAAAAGATTTACAAACAAAGAAGATAATGACTGGATTTTGCAGAATCTTTGATATTGATAATTCTTGATTGGAAAGCCCAACAGTCAAAGGGCACGGTGTGGATCTTGATAGGAATACAAACAATTTCACATCAGCTTGGGGGCAAAGAAGCAGAAGCAAATAATGATTTAGTGAAATTCATCAATGAGCACCAACAGATTTAACTCAAGGCAGAATTGCTTAGTAGAGAATGATGGCTTAAGAAGCTCCAACAACGGTTAAGACTAACATCGCATTTGAAGGGCACCTTCAGATTTCTGAAATATCGGCTTACTCGCAGATTTGTTTGTCTCCAAAGATATTGTTGCATGAGTGCATTTTGATAAATGTTGAAGAGTATGCACGCCACCAAGATTGATTGAGGAATAATTTGCTTTGAAGCCAGTCGACTCAAGGTTCAGTTCACCGCATGAAAATGGGAGACAGAAAAAACCTCATTAATGACAATATCATAATTCTTTGCACAGACAAGAAGAATTTGCTTAGAAGAAATTGAGTCTACGACGAAGAGTTTCAGATTGCATGGCCGAATAGTTGCATCAGTTCAAGGCTTCATCGCATGAATGTGGGTGATGATAGCAGTACATCTTTTCTCACGAGCTAAGAGAAATTTATTGATGATAACACGGAGCATGCACCTATGAGTTTTGGATGCATTTTTGGATGACTTGACAATTCCATGAAGAAATATGTTTCAATTGATGAAAAACTCCATGACGGATCGGCAATCCAAGATGAGAACAATAGTAGCAAGCCTTGCAATGATTGTTAGCAAAACATACGCCAACCAAAGAGCTGTTATTGAGAGAATCCAAGAAGATGGATGACTTGTTATGTAAACACCCAAGAAAAAAAAAATATATATATAATATATATATATATTAAGGTTGACTTAGTTTGTCGTTGCCGATTTTCGTGACAGGGCAGAAAATCGTAATGGGATACGACCAACGTCAATATTCCGTAATAAATTTGCAACGAGTTGAACTTACAAAAACTCAAGGAATAAATTAAAAGATGAATAAACAAGTTGGGAGAGGGGTGAAATTGAATAAATGAAATGTTTATGATTTAAATTATAAGAAGAGAAGTGGTGGGGTAAAAAGAAAACATTTAAAGATTTTGGGGGGCCTTAGTGCAATAAGAGAAATTGAGGAGTATAAATACCCCTCTTTTTCTCATTTCCAGCAATGGTGAGGGAGAAAGAGAAGGAGATTGTGGGATTTTCTTGCTAAATTAAGGAGGAATTTCGAAATAAAGTGAGATTGAGAGTTACTAAAACCTTCAAACATCAAAAAAAACCCAAGGATTGAGAGCATTATTGGAAAAAGAAAGTGGAAGAAAAGAAGGAGTGTCTTGGCCGACACTTGAAGGAAAGAAAGAAAGGAGAGGAGGATATTTTGATTCCACAAGCTATTAGGATCTTGAACCCCTCTTGGTATGGTGTTTTTTTTATGCATTTAATAGATTCTTTACTTTATTACCTTATGGCTAAGTTGCATGACTTTTCTTTATGAATTTTGGGTTAGGGTTCTTGAATAAAATTTGGGGGAAATGTGAAATTGTGTATAATTGATGGATGTGGCATGAAATAGGATGTGAATATTGTGTAATGAATGGTTGAGCATGAAAAGAATGAGGGAAGTCTTGTTTCCCAAGGCCAATTTTCGGCCAAATGCATGAGTAGCAGAAATTAACAACTGGACAGATTCATGTTGTGACTTTGGGAGAGAATTTGAGTGGTAAAACAAAAGAATTAGGGTCGGGTTCCTTCATAGGAGTTGTAGTTCTGGATGTCTACTATCCAAGGAAACTTGTTTCACTTGATTTGGAATTTTATAACTCTAGTTAAGGGCCACCAAAACGTGACTGTGCAGGACGAATTCTGCAGAATCAGCAGGTCTGTCACATTTGAGATACATTTAGTAAATCTTGGGGACAGAACTGGGTTCTATTCCCTTCATAAGAGTTGTAGCTCTATATGTTATCTTTCTAACAAGATAAATTTTGTACAAAACGGAGTTCTATAACTCCAGTTATGGGGAAAAATCTGGGCAGAGGTCAAAATCCGACCTCTGCTGACAGTTTGAAAAAAAAGGGGAAAAGAGGTGAGAGGTCGCAAAACGATGTAGTGAGATGCATTAAAGGAAAAAGAAACAAGTTATGTTTGAAAATGGGTGTTTATAATGATATTTTTAATGTCAAAGTTATAAAAGAATAACAAATATAAAGGCATATTAAATTGTTTCGGTGGGGTTGTTAAAATGTGTATGGTGTGCGTTGTTGCCAAATTGATGTGTATTTTACTAAGAATTGCATGAGTGTTTCGGCTGAAATTATTGAAGGATTTTGTATGCCGAAATAAATGATTTCAGTTGTGAGTTTTGGCTGGAAATTCATGTGTTTATAGGCTGAAAATTCATGTGTTTAGGTGCTGGAAAATATGTGTGTGTTGGCTGGAAATTCATGTGTTTATAGGCTGAAAGTTCATGTGTTTAGGTGCTGGAAAATATGTGTGTGTTGGCTGGAAATTCATGTGTTTATAGGTTGAAAGTTCATGTGTTTAGGTGCTGGAAAATATGTGTGTGTTGGCTGGAAATTCATGTGTTTATAGGCTGAAAATTCATGTGATATGTGCTGGAAATTCATGTATATATAGGCTGAAATGCATGCTGTTTTTATGCTGGAATTGATGTATATTTGGCTGAAACTTGTTGAAAGATTTCGAGTAAAAATGTATGGGTTCAACTTGTGATTTATGATGGAAGATTTTGTGTGTTGCATTGAAAATCTATGCTGAAATTCATGGGTATTTTCTGAAGATTTGCATGTGTGTTTGGACTGGAATTCGGTTGAAGAAATATGTGCCGAATTGTGTATTTTGCGGCATATGAAAATATGAACTTTTGAAATGAGTACAGTAACGGATGTAGGCCGAAAATGCAAGAGTACTGATTATGACCCTTGATGTCGCAGGTGGTGCGGCTGGGATAGGATCATTGTCACGACAAGCACAACCCACTAGCGGAACAGGTAAGCGAACCTTACATTCTTTTTCTTTCGTTGTATAAGGAATAACTGTGATGTGAATATTGCCCTATTGTGATGGAATTAATCATAAACGGGAAAACATTGAATGTCGATAAAGGATTGATTAGCTTCGGCTAATGGCATCCGAAGGGATGACCGGGATAAAAGATTGATTAGCTTCGGCTAATGGCATCCGAAGGGATGACCGGGATAAAAGATTGATTAGCTTCGGCTAATGGCATCCGAAGGGATGACCGGGATATAAGAATGATTAGCTTTGGCTAATGGCATCCGAAGGGATGGCCGGGATAAAAGATTGATTAGCTTCGGCTAATGGCATCCGAAGGATGGCCGGGTCAAACTAATGATTAGCTTCGGCTAATGGCATCCGAAGGATGGCCGGGTCAAATTAAGGATTTGTTTCGGCAGATGGCATCCGAAGGGATGGCCGGGATAAGGATTTATTAACTTTGGCTAATGACACCCGAAGGGATGGTCGGGTCTAAGATTATAGTTGTTAGGAAAGAATGGTATAATTACAAACAAATTAAGCTTCAAGTGTTAGACTGAACGATCAATAATAATATTATTAGCTCTAGGTAAATTCTCTCTTTTAAGTGTTTATACTGTTGCAGGAATGCCATACCCACGAGACGTCTAAGGAGCCCGTTACATGGGAGCTTGCTTTTGCAAAGAATCGTGTAGATGAATATTTTGTATGAAGTAATGTAATGAATGTTTAACTTTCTTTAGACCCTTTTATGTAAATACTATGATGGCTTATTGTAGGATGGGAATATAAACCATGTCTATGTTATATATTTTAAGCATGATATCATAAATCATGAAATTATAAAACTATGCCTCATGTTGTGTCACTTTTAAATTAAAATATTACTCGTGTAAATGGTGTTAAAAATGTTAAGGGGCGATCGGGCCCGTTGATTCTAGGAACCCTGCGTATAGAACAATATATTTATATATAAAAAAAAAAAAAAAATTTACCGGGTTGTTACATGTTACACTCATTCACGATGAATCAAGCAACACCACACTTGGGGGCAATGTTAAACTTGATAAGCAATGAGAGCAGAGATCATCGCAAATAGCCCAGAATAAGCAATGCGCTTAAGATTGGGTGAATGGATGACAACAAAGCTTTGAAGACTAGGCAAAGGCATCCGACGACAATGGAGCATCAGAGAAAGGGGACCTATATTTCTCAGGTAAGTATACATGCATCATCATGCATTGCATCCCCATCTTCACCATCTTTTATTCGGGTAGGTCACCCGTAATAATGAGACCCTCTTCATCAATTCCATCAGGGTAGGTCACCCAGAACAATGAGACCCACATCATCAATTTCACCCGGGTAGGTCACCCGTTATAATGAGACCCTCATCATCAATTCCATCAGGGTAGGTCACCCAGAACAATGAGACCCACATCATCTTCCATCCGGGTAGGTCACCCGTAATAATGAGACCCTCTCCATCTTCCATCCGGGTAGGTCACCCTTAAAAATGAGACCCTCTTCATTCCGTTCGGGTAGGTCACCCAGAAAAATGAGACCCTTCTAACTTCTAACCCGGGTAGGTCACCCAGAACAATGAGACCCTTCTAACTTCTAACCCGGGTAGGTCACCCAGAAAAATGAGACCCTGCTAACTTCTAACCCGGGTAGGTCACCCAGAAAAATGAGACCCTTCTAACTTCTAACCCGGGTAGGTCACCCATCATAATGAGACCCGGGTAGGTCACCCGTCACCATTGAGACCCTCCTAACTATTCTTTCATCAAGGTCGGTCACCCGTCATAATGACACCATCTCCACCATTCTATTTTTCTTTACAACACTTACTATTCAAAGTCTTTTACGAGACTTTAGTCGTAAGCATTGTAAAGAGGGGGCATTTGTTGCTACCCAAATTTTGACCTACTTATTTTTATGTTTCGGAAAGAAAAATAAAAATAAGTAGGTCAAAATTTGGGTAGCAACACATGGTATAACAATATAGTTAACGAAGATTTTGATGACGATTATGAAAATGTTATGAACTGCATTGTAGAACAAATTAATCATCATACTTCTAAAGGTGCTAGTACGTCGATGGGGGGTGATGATGATGGGGGTACCGATGATGGAAACGACGATAACGACGATGATGGTAGTACCAATGATGACAATACAGATGATGATGGTGACACTGACAATGAAAGTGAATTTTTTAGAAGACAGTTTGACAAGGAGAAATTAATTATATGTACAACTGGAGCTATAAACTTGTATTACATGAATTATATTCCTAAAGAACCATGTATGGTTTCATACAATACAGTCATTTGAAATGATGGGTTAACATATTTAGGATGGATGCAAGCACTTTGACGAGTTTGTGTGTAGATTTAGAAACACGATATTGTTTGAAGCCTTCAAGACGCACATTCATGATTGAAAAGGTTGCAACGTTTCTATTTACGATAACTGTTGGGGCATCTAACAGGGAAGTGCAGGAGAGATTGCAATGAATCCAAGATATATGCCACATTTTAAGGTCAAGTATTTTTATTTTAATCATGTGAAAATGAATTTCTATTCTCTTATTCATGGATAAAATAATGAGACTTTTCACTTTTTTTCATGTAGAATTGTATCGTTGCAATTGATGGAACACATGTTCATGCTTGCATATCGGCCGAAAATCAAGTTCCATTTATTGGAAGAAAAGGTGTATCAACCCAAAATGTTATGGTTGCTTGTAATTTTGACATGCAATTTACCTTTGTGTGGGCAGAATGGGAAGGTAGTGTACATGACACATGTATTTTTCTAGAAGCTATTAACAATAACAATATCAAATTTCCCAAACCACCAAAAAGGTTGACATTTCATATATATTTCAAGAGTTGGTAAATTCAGTTTAATAATATTCTTTGTCAATTTCCGATTCTTAATATATACTTGTGTTTTTTTTTTGTAGGAAGTACTATGTGGTTGATGTTGGATATCCCAATGAGTATGGGTATTTAGGTCCTTATAAAGGTCACAGGTATCATTTCCAAGAGTTTAGGCATTGTGGACAACCAAGTGGTTGTGAGGAAGTTTCTAATCGTGCACACTCATCACTATGTAACATGATAGAACATTCATTTGACATATGGAAAATAGAGGTGGTGAATTTTACCAAACATGTCTGTTTATCCATACAAAACATAAGTGAAGATTGTAGTTGCATTAATGGCATTGCATAATTATGTTAGAAGAAGATCACAAGATGATATGACTTTTGTCGAATATGGTAGCAATCCTAATTTTGTTTCTGAAAATATTTTACCAGGTGTTGTTCTTCAATCATATAGTCAGGGATCGCAAAGGCCTTCACGTATGGATTTCGTTCGTGATGGAATTGCAAGTAGTTTGATGGGAGAATAAAAACAAGTGTCTAATTTACTTGAATTATTTATTACATTTTGTTATTATGACTATTAAATCTACAAAATTTAAAAAACAATATATATATATATGTGTGTGTGTGTGTGTGTGTGTGTGTGTGTGTGTGTGTGTCCTTTAAAGTAATATTGCAAGTTGACAACAATATGAAAAACATAATAACCAAACACACAAAACTGCTTATCATTAAAACTCAAACTCAACCATAGTTATAACCAAACACTTTAATTTCAGTTATGAACCGCAAATAAAAGTGTTTGTCATGAAATTGTTTTTTTTAAACCTCAACCACAACAGCAACCGCAATACCAAACAGACCCCATATTTAAGCAGTTGATTTAGTTAAATTCAAAACCAAAGTCTTTTTTTTTAAAAAGCTAAGTTTAACAAAGACCGATATTTTTAAAATATTGAAAATCCTATAGAAAAAAATAATGGAGACTAATCTCCAATTAAATCAAATTCTGAAAGAATAAATTGAAAAGACATGGGCTTAAAAAAGAAATAAAAAAACAAATGAACTCAAACAAATCTCTTAATCTTTTAAATTTGCAACCTGATAAATTGTAGAGTCGGGCTCAATCAAGAAGCCTATTTCAATATTAAAGAAAGAAATCATAAACAAAGATATCAATAAAAAAATCTTGTCAAAGTAAAAAAATTAGCAAAAAAATGAAGGAGGATTAAATCATAATAAAAAAACCAATTTTAAAAATGTTCTCAAATAAAATAAATATTAATTAAGAGAATAAAGATCAAATCTAACATATTAGAAAAATTAAAAGAGATGGTATTGAAAACAAATCTTAATTTTATAAAATACTTCAAATAAAAAATATAAATTAAAAGCACAAGGACCAAATCAAAAAGAAAAAAAATTGAAGAGTTGTTAATTTTACAAGGTCAAACATGAAAATCAAAAAGAAGAGAGAGAGAGAGAAAGGAGCAATTTGGAACCAAATTGATGGAATTACACTTCATAACTATCTAATATCGAGAAAAGAGATATAAAAAAAATTAAAGAATACACTTGTAGGTGGAGAAATTTGGCTGTACAGAAATATAGTTGTATAGGTAATAATACGAACCTCTTGATGATGCCTCAAGTAATCCACATACAAAGATTCAATTCCTAGAAAGGCAAGTAAATTAGGTTTGATAGGAGTATGACATAAAAATAACTTGTACTTAGGCACCAACATTATTGGATTCAAATCCCCACTCAACGAATAACAATTAGCGTACGAGAAGTATGGATTGATATCACGAAGTCAGTTGAACCTCGATGAGTTATTTTCAATCCTGTAGAGAACCAAGAAAGAGAGAATTCTCACCTCACAAACACACAAAGTTACAACCGTAAATTGAATATCATTGAGCAAAAAAACCTAATCTGAAACTTAGGTTATATATATATGTATTTTTAACCTAAGCAAAATCCTAGAATACCTAAAGTTGTTGACTGGTATAAAGCCCACTTACAATCAAACCTAAATCCCTAAGTGCTTGTTTGAGAGTGTGGTTGAGGTTGCTTTTGAAAGTGCTTTTCGTTCAGAAATGTATCAAAATGATGTTTTCTTATTTTTTAAAAATCATTTTTAACATCAGCACATCAAAATGGTTTAAAAACACCAATTTTTTTTAATTTAAAGTAAAAAATAAAAAAGAAAAATTTTTCAATTTTTTTTAATTTAAAGTAAAAATAAAATAAAAATTTAATTTTTTTTTAAAAACGCATTCTCAAACACCCCCTAAGTATCTACGCCCAATTGATGTTTATTAACCCTAAAATACAAAATATGAATTTAAAATAAAAACATTTAAGTTGTAGCAATATAAAAATAAGATAAAGAAGATTTATTTGGTCTTAAATGTTGCTGATTTTTTAGGTTTCCTTTCTAGATTAGGAAACTTCTTCTTTTGAATGGTAAAAATCCTCCCTTCATTAGGAAATAACTTAGACTTAGACTTCATGTCATATTAGAAATAATAAGCCCAAATCAAGGTTGTCATAGGATCTAACACATCAACCCTTTACAGAATTTGAATGAGACCCTTCTTGCACTTGGATTAGATGAATTAGACACTGTCCTTTAAGCTTCATGGTGTCATTTGTCCCTCTAGGTCCATCATGCTCCATATGCTCTGAAATAACTCATTCAATGCCTCTTTAAGTTTCTTTGTCCTATCTCTTGTAATATGCCCACTTGACACCACTACTGGGTCATTAACGTGATTACGCTTGATGTTGGGCTGATCCTTATCATCCCTCTTTTTTTAGAAGGATTCGACCTCAAATCATCATCACCTAGATCAAACAAAGTAAGATCAGAGACATTAAAGTTAATACTAACATCATACTCACCTAGCAAATCAATTTTATATGTTATTGCTACCTAATTTTTAACCCCCTTGCTTTTCTGTTTAGAAAAAAAACAAAAAAAAAACAAGAACAATAAAAAAATTAAAAAATCTTAACTTAGGACCAAAATTGAAAAGACAAGAAAAAAAGGACTAAAAAAATATTATTTTTTTATATATACTTGTGTCAAGGCATGTAGAAAAGAAGGAGAAAAAAAAAGAAAAATTTTTCACACACACTTCCGCAAACAGAAAAACCCTAAACCTAAAACAAGTCCTTTTTTTTCTCTCTTTTCCTGTGCCATCAACAGGGCATCCCCCACCCTCTCTCCACCTTTTTCTTCTTCTCCTGCAGCTATAGTTGCCCTCTCCTGCCCATCACCCCCCAATAGTTCTAATCTCTTTCCGTCAGCTCCCTTCCCCACTAATAGTAGCCTCCACCTCCACCAACCCAACAACCCCTTTCCCCTCTCAGCCTTCCTTTGTCAGTAGACCCACACACAACCCCTTCTCTTCTGCCATCCCTAACCAACCAACAGATCTCCCTTCCCCTTCCCCTCTTATACCATCACTCTCCCTTACAAAACTAGTAGCCACCACACACCAACAGTTTTGACCGCGCGACAACCTTCTCCATCTCCTAAGTCCACATGACGACCTTCACCAACAACAACGAAGGAGAACCAACAACCGATCAGCCACATGAAACAGAGGAGTATGAAAACCAGGAAAAAAACAGTTTTCTAGGAGGGAATCGATTGATTTGGTTTTCCTTGTATTTGTGTTTGTTTTGTCTGTTTTTGGTTATGTTTGTTTGTTTTGCAGGATGTCATTGAAGGCCACCGTCAACAGAGAAGAAAGGGAAGGGGCAGATCCACACGCCCCTGTTCTGTCGCTTCAATGGTGGCGACACATGGAACCACACACTGCTAGTGATTTGCACTGACCCCATTGTTCTCGATGTCTTTTTTTTTTGTAATTGTATATGTTTATGTGTTTATTTAAATTTTTATTGTTTTTATTATTGATATTATTTGTAAATGTTATGTAATTTGTAAAATGAACATAATAATAAAAGAATTAGCATGTTGTATTTGATTTTTATTTCATAAAATACAAAAAGAATATGTTTTAATTGAATACAACCAAACCAAAGCGATTTATTAAATCCTTAAGAATTTGCTCAATATTTAAATAATTCATGAATTTAATTCATGAGGATTAATGGTTAAATTCAAATAATAAATGTTGGACCTACAAGCATGCTAATATTTAAATATCTAGAAACAACAAAAAAAATCTTAAGAGTTATTCCAAGCGGTGATCGATTTTTAATTGGAATATTATGTACGATACATGAAAATCCATCTATTTTCTAGGATAGATGATTCTTTTAAAGCATCTACATGGATCGTTTTTTTGAGAATTTTATTTGGGTACACGAGTCATAATAAAAATTTAAAAGCTAGATTTATGCACATGAATAAGTAAGGCACATGAAAAAGCTAGATTCATGCACATGAATTTTATTTGGGTACACAAGCCATAATAAAATTTAAAAAGCTAGATTTATGAACATGATAGGTACAACTTATCCCAGGTAAGGCATCCCAGGGGTGCTAATACTTTCACTTTACGCAACTAGTCCTCTACCTTTGAATCTTTGACCAGACCAGCACAAATTGAGTTTTTCTAGCGACCTAAACAATTAGGTGGTAACTCCTCAAGCTCTACAAGACCCCTCCCGGCACGGCATGTGGCGACGTGCGACTCCGCTGGGGAAGGTATTTTTTATGAAAAAATATTGGACTGAGCTTTGGTTGATGTGATTTGTTTTTTGGCAGGCTGGAATTTTTACATGTGTTTTATTTTTTATTTTTAGTTATGTTTTCGTATTTTTTATATTTGGATCATATGTACTTATGCTCATGCATTATTAATTTATTTGGGATACATCCTTCTGGTTTGCGACTTTAAGTTAATAGGGCAACTAGCAACTTACCTTACGACTTTTAGTCAAGGTTTAAGTTAGTGTAAATCTCAACTCTTTGCTGAGCGTTTATACGAGTAATGTTTGGTACTCGCACCAACTATTACCTATGGAGCCCCCATATTTTCTTCACGAAGGTGGTTACTAGGACAGTAAGAGACCTAGTTTAGAGACCAAAGTAGCAAACTCACTCTTTGCCGCGCAACAAAATTAGAACAAACCCATTAGGGTGTATGCTCCTTCCATTTTGTTTTGCATTAAGGCAAACCCTTCTCGAAGCATCTTGAATTCAGGACTTACAGGCGACACAATGGTCGTCACTTAAGAAATTTTTACTGTAGAGTTTAAGCAAAAATCAAGATTTTTGTTTATCATACAATTGTTACGACCATGTGTCACCCCTTGAAGGGCGAGTCTGTAAAAAAAACATGCACTTACATTCCAACATGTATTCCCACAGTTGAAATAAAGGTCCCTCAAATCTGTCATCATATGAAAAGTTAAGAGTCATTGACATCCAACATTGCTAAGAAGGATTCACACCGATATAGAATCATTAGTCATTTGTCTTGATTGACACTTCAAAACCGCATCCAGAAATATCATGTGATTTCTCTCCTGATCATGTGGAGTTGTTGTGGCATTAACAAACCAAGAAGTTTTATGCCACCATACACAATAGACCATGTTATTTTGCACACAATTTTGCCATATAAAGCAAACATAAAATATCTCGAGTGTGAGAACACAACATGGTATTGTTGAATCTGACCTGATTTATGAAAGATCAAAGCATGTACATTGCAAGATTACATTGCTAGACGAAGTGAAGTTGCCACAAGAAGAGTCTTTTTGTCGTGTGATGAAAGTGTTCATGAAAGCGAACTTTGATGGCTTATCTACAAGAGAGATATATGCTGTTTGGTATGACAATGGAGAGTCATTGCTTATTTTCCACTTCTACCAGTCTACGAGGGTGAGGATAATAAATAAATTAGATGTAGTGCATACAAAGAAAAGCTTTTCGTGACTTGCATTGATAACGAGAAGAATTACATGGAGTTATGAATCATAAAGGACTTCAAAAGAAGACAATGCAACAAAGAGCATTCAATAAACCTAAGGGTTTTAAATAAAGAAAGAGCAATTTATAAGTTCTTTAGGCCTTTTTAAACATGGATGGAAGGCTTTTCCTAACAAG
This sequence comes from Salix brachista, assembly GCA_009078335.1. Classification (NCBI taxonomy): domain Eukaryota; kingdom Viridiplantae; phylum Streptophyta; class Magnoliopsida; order Malpighiales; family Salicaceae; genus Salix; species Salix brachista. Next base: position 11,662,499 of record CM018590.1, read on the forward strand.
ACATTATTTGACTTCAAACACTGAAATTATTGATGTGCTGCAAAAAGATTTACTCCATGAATCTTCTATCTCGATTCACCATTTATGATAGAGGAAAGAGCACAATGGAATATAACATTGAAAATTTTATGCCCTTAGGAACAATTGTCAAGGCACCATTCCCGATGCAACATCATCCAGATTAGAGATATGAATAGTTTCAAGAATTTCATTAATCATCTAGAAGTTAATCGGTAAGAAGCAAGTCGATTTTGTGAAGGATGTTATCATCGACTATGTTAGCAGTGAATTGTTATGAGCATAACAAAGATGAATGAGCAGTGACAAGACAAAAATGATTGTTGAAAAGGTAGAGAAAAGTGTCAAATTGTCAATAACCTTCTTATGAAATCTCATCGGTTATCATTTTATTTTGGGGTTAAATCATCATTTCAAGGAAACATATGTTTTCTTTGTTTTAAAATCAGAAGATAATTAACATTCTTAAATTTGATAAAATATTTTGATCAAACTCAAACATGCAAAAATTTGAAGCTTGTCATTCCTGAAAATTTATGTGTTTTGTTTACAGAATTGATCCAATGTTTGTTAAAATGAGGTGACCAAATAATTTTTGAGCTCATTGACCAAATTTTTGAGCTCATTGACCAAATTTTTGAATCACATCATAAAACTAAGCTTTATCATTATGCATATGAACATGTGATGGATGTGGTAGTTATGGACCCATGAATCATGACTTTTGCACGTCCAAATCATTATGTGACTGTTTGGGAGTGTGGTTGCGGTTGCTTTTGAAAGTGCTTTTCGTTTAGAAATGCATCAAAATAATATATTTTTTTTAAAATTATTTTTGACATTAACACATGAAAATGATCTAAAAACAACAAAAAAAATTAATTTAATTTAAAGTAAAAAGTAAAAAAAAATCATTTTTTTTTCAAAAGCGCTTTTGAAACATAGTATCAAACAAGCATTATGTTGGACGAGGTCAAAATTTATCAGTTATAACCAACCTTGCTTGAAATGACAATAGGTCATTTTTGTTTATTCCCTTCACTATTCTTGAAATATATATCCCTTGTTAATCTCGATTTGAGCCTGATAGGATATTTCTTGGGAAAAAACCCATATTGATCACACCCTCACACTGGGGGCAAATGAAAGATTTGTAGTTCGAGAAGACAAAGACAACATTAGAATCTACAGAAGAGGGAATGCTAATAACGAAAACCCAACATTGGAGAACAAGTTAAATTGAGGGAATACATAACAAAAACTAGGAGTCGATACCAAGGACAATTTAAAAAAAATAAAGAAAACAAACAATGAAAAAAAAGAATATTGAACTACACCATGTCCTTCGATATTTGTGATAGAACCATGTTGAAAGAAATGCTATTGAGATTATTGAGTTTTCAAAATAGGTTATCCATCAAATGAAAATCTTTTTGAGTTGTTTTGTCAGACTCTATTGAAGACAACAAAAGATGAAATAACATTAGATGACATATGATGGGTTGAGTTTTAGTATTCCCCTTTACGCTTGAAATTGTCAATGAAAGGAATGACATAGTTATGTAGCTTCTTAAGGCATTGATTGATATATAGATAAGAGAATGATGTTAAGATAAATGACGTATTTTTTATGTCATTGCTTCTACAAAAAAACCAAAAGAAAGAGAGTTAATGACTAGTTGATGGTGATCCTAGGTCTTTGAAACCTTTAAAACACCGTTTTGAGCCTATAAATTTCCTTTTCTTTTATAGCCATGAACCATAGCCTCACTACATGCTTTTAAAAGTCTTTTTTGATCAAGTAAGCAATTTCAACTGATAAGTGACACTCTCAAAATTTTTAGAGTTTTTCCATAAGAGTTGTCGCACCCTCCGTGAGAGTGTGGCGTCGCGACGACTCTACCCGTGAGCCGGGAATTCATGTTGGGTTTTATCTTTATTTTCATGAGAAAAGGAGTCGCCACCTAGTATTATGGATACTAGGAAACCTAAAACTGGTCTTTCAGAGATTCTAAGGCAAGGGACTGGTTGCGTAAAGGGAAGGTTTTAGCACCCCTAGTACGCCCTACCTAAGGTAAGCTGCTTGGTGTTTTGGTTTGCCTTATGATTACTATGATATCGATCTTTCAAAAATATATTGGTTAAATGATGATGACATATTATTCTCGTAAAAATATTTTGGATACTTACCACTTTAAGGTTTCTTTATCCAAATATTCACGGTGAATAACAACGAATTATCCCCGCTAATATTTTGGATAATAACCCCTTTAGGATTTATTTACCCAAATATCAACAGTGAATAATAACGAATTATCCCTGCCAATATTTTGGATATTAAGTCCTTTAAGATTTATTTATCCAAATATCAACAGTGAATAATAACGAATTATCCCCGTCAATATTTTGGATATTAAGGATTTATTTATCCAAATATCAACAATGAATAATATAAAATTATCCCCGCCAATATTTTGGATATTAACCCTTTAGGATTTATTTATCCAAATATCAATAGTGAATAATAACGAATTATCCCCGCCAATATTTTGGATATTAACCCCTTTAGGATTTATTTATCCAAATATCAACAATAAATGATATGAAATTATCCCCGTCAATTTTTTTGGATATTAACCCCTTTAGGATTTATTTATCCAAATATCAACAATGAATAATATGAATCCCCAAAAATAAGATTTTGATATTTTTGGAATATTGGCCAATACCCTTTGGATTTTACAAACATGTTGTAAAATCCAAAAATACAAGAAAAATAATTTGTTTACGAAATCCTGCTAAAACATATTTTTTCTTTAAACTCTGAAATAATTTTTGGAAAGGAATGTTCAATATATGTTAGCGTATTGACCTTATGCACGAAAACAATACATTTTTTGTTTTAATAATTTTTTTAAAAAGGATATTTTTTTCATGCAAATTTTGTATTTTTTTTATTGGTGGGCTCACTGCCCGGCCCTGATGGGCCAGGCTGCCAGCCCAATCGCTGGGCTGGGCTGTCAGCACCCCATCATGTTGGGTTGGGCTGTTAGTCCACCACCATGTTGGGCTGACTCTCGGCCCACTTAATTTCAGACTGGGTTTTAGGCCCATTTATTCTCGGACTGGGCTTCTAGTCCAAACGGGCCGGAAGCCCGCCTTCTCTCGGGCTGGGCTTCCAACCCAGTCACCTTGGGCGGGGCTTCCAGGCCAGACGGGGTTGGAAGCCTTGCCTTCATCAAAGGGTCAGGCCAGGCACAAAGCCCAGACCAACCGGTCCTGCGGGGAGTGAATTAATTCACTCCTCGCGCATGCAATGCAAAGAAGATGATGAATAGTGAATTTGCGAGTGTGACTAATGGCGTACCTGTTAATACCGTTGGGTAGAGGAGGTCGAGGTGATTCTTTCTGTCATGGTGGCGTTAGAAATGGTGGCCTGTGATGGCCAAAATGGGCATCGGAAGGTGACGGGGCTGTGTTGCTGCGACGGTTGTTGCTGCTGCTGCCTTCGCTTGAGACCACGGCTGGGCTGCTGGCATTGAGGGATAGGTGCTGGTGATGACAAGGTGGCTCTAGGTGGTCAAAGATGGTGGCCTGAGGAGGAGAGAGAGAGACATCAGAGTGCCTGATTTTAGTGAGAGAGAGTTGACTAAAACGAGAGAAAAGGGAGAGGAAAGGAGCTGATGACGCCGGGGCTGGTGAAGAAGATTACTTGTGTTTTTTATGTAAATTTTCCCTCTTGAGTCTCTACTCTTTTTTTCTCTTATTCGATCGTTTCCTGCTTCCTCTCCCCTGTCTTCTTTTTTCTTCATGCCTCTGCATATAGGTATTTATAGCAGAGAAGGCAACCCTTCGGCTACCCATGGCGTGCAGCGAAGGGCTGCTGCCTCTGCATATCCAGCACCGTGTATTTGTTCAAGGTGGCATGCCTGCATTGCAGGTGATTGAACAGTGCATGCTTGCAAGTTAGGAGAAGGCAAAAAATGCAATTTGGTCCCTCATTTTATAATTGTTCTAATTGAACCCTCAATTGGCTTTAAACTTTCAATTTTGTGTAATTGCATTCTCGTTAAAATTTCGAGAGCAACCTTAGCTTTGTCCTTGGTTTCTGATTTGCGCGATTTAACCCCCAATTGACCATTAGACTCTCAATTCGTTCAATTTGGTCCTTGATTTCGCATAATTGGCCGGAAAAAATTCAATTCGGTCTCCGAAAATTCCAATCTCATCAATTGACCCCGAATTAAATTCAAGAACTTGATTTCTCATCGACTAAGCCTTTAATAAAATTAATTTGACCAATTTAAAGTATAATTACGTCATTGCGCTTAATTAAACCCTTAAATTGGACCTAAATTATTTCTCAAACATAATTGCACTTTTAAATTGGCCAACGATTAAATCAAGTTGGCCCATAAAAATATAATTATATATTTTGACTTAATTTTTACGCAAATTTATCCAATAACAAATTACTTCATCCTTGAATCTGCATTTTCCTTCATTTCTGGGCACAAAAAAGGTACGATCGAGCTCATGAAAACGTCCAAAATTTCCACCTTGATTTTTCTGTGGACACCAACCTCTTTTATTTTATTTTTCTTATTTTCGGGTAGATTTGGGGAGTGACCCAAAATTGGGTTATGACAGTTGCCACCTTCTTTGCAATGCTTACGACTAAAGTCTTGTACAAGACTTTAACTAGTAAGTGTTGTCAAGAAAAAATAATGCAGTTGGTCTCGTTATGATGGGTGATCTACCCAAGTGAGAATTGTCAAGATAGTCTCATTATACTGGGTGACCTACCCAGGTTAGAATAGTTAGGAAGGTCTCATTGTTCTGGGTGACCTACCCGGGTTAGAATAGTTAGGATTGTCTCATTGTTCTGGGTGACCTACCTGGGTGAAATTGGTGATGAGGGTCTCATTATAATGGGTGACCTAGATGGAAAATGGTGAAGAGGGTCTCATTATTATGGGTGGCCTACCCGGATGGAATTGGTGAAGAGGGTGTCATTATTACGGGTGATCTACTCGGATAGAAGATGGTGAAGAGGGTCTCATTATTATGGGTGACCTACCCGGATGGAAGATAGATATGGCGAGGGTGGTCTCATTATATTGGTTGACCTACCTGTCTCGAGGAACAAAGCAACACTGGTCCTCAATTCATCTTCCGTGATTTTGTTGACCTAAGATTCTTTTCTCCATATTTTCCAAAACTTGGAATTACATTGGCTTTCGCCACACCTTTCCTGTTAGGTTAGTTTTATGACAATTATAACATGCATGTTTTTGTTACCTCTTTTGGAAACATAGGTCCCCCTGTTCATTGTAGTCTTCCTTGAGCATTTGTTTGACCGATAGAATGTGCTCCCCGCGCTATATTTTCACGCTCGGTGAAGAGACTTTTGGTTTCACATGAGGCCATTTCTTGCTCCATTGAAGTTTTTCTTTTATTATACTTTTATCGATGTTTAAATTACCCTTTCCATGAATACTCAAGAAGATATTTTTAAAAGAATAACTCAAAATATGGTTTTGTTTATGCAAATTGACAATTTTAATGCAAATCACCATTTTCAAACAATACTTGTAGATGGTGTTTCAGGAGTTTTATGATATATTTTTTTGCCCCCAACGTGGTGTACAAAACATGTCAAGTTCAAGTAAAATAAAATAAATAAGAAAAAATAAAAATAAATGTTATCAGATCATGTGCTTTGTGAAGAAAAAAGTTTCTTGTAACGAGAATTTATGGCCAAATTTATCTTATTGATTGGGAGATTACAAAATATCAGGCATAATATTTCTTTACAGAGTCATAATTCACAGGCCTAACTAGATCCTCTCCATCCATTCTAGATAATAGCAAAGCTCCTCCCGAGAACGATTTCTTCACCACATAAGGGCCTTCATAGTTTGGGGCCCATTTACTCTGATCTTGTCCCAGAACATGCAATATTTTCTTCAGTACCAGATCTCCTTCTTGGAATTTTCGAGGTCAGACTTTCTTGTCATATGATTTGGCCATCCTTCTTTGGTATAATTGATGATGACAGATTGCAGCTAACCTCTTTTCGCTGATCAAATTCAATTGTTCATATCTGACTTTTGCCTATTCTTCTTCTTCTAGTTCAGAGTCTATCAATACTCTTAATGATGGGATTTCCACCTCTAAAGGCATTACAGCCTCCATTCCATACACCAACATGTATGAGGTGGCTCCTGTTGAGGTCCGAACTGCGGTATGGTATGCATGAAGGGCAAATGGCAACATCTCATGCCAATCCTTATAGGTGACTACCATCTTTTGAATAATCTTTTTGACATTCTTATTAGCAGCTTCTACTGCACCATTCACCTTTGGTCTATAAGGCAAGAAATTTGAGTGCTTGATCTTCCATTTAGCGCAGAGCTCTGTTATTAATTTCCCATTGAAGTTCTGTGCATTATCAGTTATAATCTTTTCTGGTGGTCCGTACCGACATATCAAATCTCTCTCAACAAATTTCTTCACCACTTTTTGCATTACATTAGCAAATGACCCGGCCTCTACCCATTTTGTAAAGTAGTCGATAGCCATGAGAATGAACCTATGACCATTGCTGGCTTTTGGGTTGATAGGCCCAATCACATTAATTCCCCACATTGCAAAAGGCCATGGAGATATCTAGTTAAATAGAGGGGCCAGAGGGGCATTGATTTTGTCACTGTGGATTTGACACATATGACACTTGCGGACATAGTCAATGCAATCCTTCTCTAACTTCATCCAAAAATAACCAACTCTTTGTATTTTTCTAGCCATCATATGTCCACTAGCATGGGTTGAGTAGATCCCTTCATGGACTTCTCATAACGTGTCTCTGGCTTCAACTTTATCTAGGCATCTCAACAAAGTCTCGTCAGATGACCTCTTATACAAAACTTCTCCATCAAGATAAAAATCCATTGCCAGTCTCCTTAAGGTCTTCATTTCGATGTTGGATGCCCCCATGGGATAAGCTTCGTTTTGGATGAAGTTCTTAATATCGTAGTACCAAGGGTTTCCATCTATTTCTCCTTCAACTGAGCAACAATGAGCTGGGTTATTTCTGATATCAATGTGTATCGGCTGTAAGTTTTGCCCGAAGTCTATTCTAGCCATAGAAGCTAGTGTGGCCAAAGCATCTACAAACTGATTTCCTTCCCTTCCTAGATGTGTGAACTCTATTTCCTCAAATTCTTGAGCTAGTTTGGATAGGTATTCTTGGTAAGGTATTAGCTTTTCTTCTTTGGTTTGCCATTCCCCTTTTACCTAACAAATAATTAGCATTGAGTCCCCATACACAACTATCTTTTTTACGTTTAACTCCAATGCGGTCTCTAAACCAAGAATACAGGCCTCATACTCGGCATTGTTGTTAGTGCAACTGAATTGCAACTTAGTTGAAACTGGATATTGTTTCTTGTCAGGAGATATTATCACTGCCCCTACTCCGTTACCACATACGTTTACAACACCATCAAACTACATAGTCCACCATTCTAGTTTTCCTTCCTCGACTGAAAGCAAATCTTCATCAGGAAAATCAAAGTCTAACGGCTCATAATCTTCCATAGCATGGTCCTCCAGGTGATTGGCAATAACACTCCCTTTGACAGCTTTCCTTGTCATATACACTATGTCATACTCAGATAGTAGAACCTGCCACCTTGCAATTCAGCTGGATAGGTAGGTTTTTTCGCAGATGTACTTCGACGGGTCTAATTTGGAAATTAACCATGTGGTATGATACAACATATATTATCGTAACCTCTTCGCATCCCATGCTAGTGCGCAACATAACTTCTCAATCATAGTATACCTAGACTCACTCCATGAACTTCTTACTTAGGTAATAAATGGCCCTTTCCTTCCTTTCGATTTCATCTTGTTGTCCAAGCACACATCTCATCACTGTTTCAGTCACTGTTTCAGTCACTGTTACGTACAGTATCAATGGCCTTTTTGGTATAGGAGGAACAAGTAGGGGTGGATTTAGCAGGTACTGCTTAATCTTCTCAAAAGCCTCTTCACACTCTTCATTCCAAATTCCAGGATTATTCTTCCTTAACAAACAAAAGATTGGGTCACAAGACGTGGTTAATTGGGATATAAATCGAGCGATGTAATTTAACCTTCCTAAAAAACCTCTTACTTCTTTCTTAGTCTTGGGAGTTGGCATGGCTCGAATAACCTTTACTTTCTCAGGATCCACTTCTATCCCTTTGTCGCTCACCACAAATCCTAACAACTTCCCAGATTTCACCCCGAATGAACACTTTGCAGGGTTAAGCCTCAACTTATATTTCCTTAACCTTTCAAATAATTTCTTCAATATGTGGACATGATTCTCTCCTTCTTCAGATTTAGCAATCATGTCATCCACGTATACTTTAATCTCTTTGTGCATCATGTCGTGAAATAAAGTCACCATAGCCCTTTGGTAAGTGGCACTAGCATTCTTTAATCCAAATGGCATGACTTTGTAACAAAAGGTTCCCCATGGTGTCACAAAAGTTGTCTTCTCCTTATCTTCTTGTGCCATTTTTATCTGATTGTAGCCAGAAAACCCATCCATAAAGGAATATGTGGAGCTACGAGCTGCATTGTCAACTAGCATGTCTATATGTGGAAGAGGAAAATTATCTTTAGGGCTAGCACGATTCAGGTTCCTAAAGTCAACACAAACTCTAATTTTACCCTTCTTTTTGGGTGCCACCATTATGTTTGACACCCATTGTGGATATTTGACTACTTCTAAAAAACCAGCATTCCATTGTTTTTCAATTTCTGCTTTTACTTTGATCAAAACTTTTGGATGAGTTCTTCTTAGCTTTTGCTTAATCGGCCTACATCCTTCTTCCAACGGTACCCTATGTAACATGATATTCGTATCCAATACCGGCATATCCTCGTAAGACCAAGCAAAAACATCTACATATTCTCGAAGCAGTGTAATCAAATCTTCTCTTTCCTTCTGCGTGATCAGAGTTCCTATCCTGAGCTCTCTCTGTCTTTCTTCATTACCCACATTTATGGTTTCAAGTTCCTCTTTAGTGGGTTTCCAAACCTGTTCATGTTGTTCTATTAATTTTGTGAATGCCCTAATGCTATTTTCATCCTTTTTTTCCCTCTTTTACAACTATTATATATTCTTTAAAATTCGGCCATTCATTCTCAGTGTAAAGTGCAGGTGTTGTTGTGGAAGTTCCACTTTCAGGGTTCCTGAAAGCGGAAAGTGAGTGTAAATGCACAAATAAAAATAAAAATGCATGATCTCATTAAAAGAAACATTTGATTCAAACAAAACAAAGATAAAATTCGATCAACCCGTTAAACCTCGAATGTCAAAAACTAAAACAAAATGAAAATATCAGAGAAAATGTTTATATCCAAAAGGCATTGTTCATTACATTCTGAAAACCAATGGAGCTTCTTGGGTCACCCAATTCTGGAACTTCTCTCCCTCGACTAACTTCTGAATACATGCGTTGGCAGTAACTTCTTCTAGAGCATAAATGGTCAATTGCGGCAGCTCTTCATCCCTTCTTCCAGACTGAGTCTTCCTGGCAATGCCATCTACTTCTTCCTTTTCCACAGTGTTTATGCTCATAGATGCTTCTGAAGAGACCTTGCATGCCCCTGGTTAGGTTGCATCACATATGCAACCTTTGGGAACAAAACCCTGATTGGAGGGATGACCAAGTTTTCTTCCTCAGGCTTCCTTCCTTCAATCCTTGCCATTCTCTTCTCTCTTCTTACACCAGCAGCCCGCTTGAAATCCTCTTTTCTAGGCTTATATCCCAGCCCAAACCTTTGTTCTGCAGCTTTCAACTTTGTTACACCAATCCACTTGACTTTCCCTTTTCCTGCGTCAAATTAGATAGGAATCTCGTGCTTTAACAGGTTTTTAGCGGCCATTTTGGTGGCCTCTAAAATCCTTGGTTTTCTTATTATAGTGTTCTCAGGCACCCACTCGGTATTCACAACCTCAAACACATGCAAGTTTCCATCCATATAATCTTCAGCTTCAATGAAAGGGATCGCCACATTTTTCAACATTGATATAGTCTCCTCGGCCTTAACGGTAACAAGGACACCATTGGCAATGTACTTCAAACATTGATGCAACGAGGAGGTGACCGCTCCTGTAGAATGTATCCATGGCCTTCCTAACAACATGCTATAGGAAGGGTGGATGTCCATCACTTGAAGGGTTACTAGAAAAACTTGCGGGCCCACGGCTAGTTCAACTTCGATCGACCCTAACACTTGCCTTGGTGAACCATCATATGCTCTAGCCGTCATCACACTTGGCTGCATATGGGAGGGATCCACCGGCATCTCATTCAGGATATGCCTTGGCAACACATTAAGAGCTGAGCCACTATCGATGAGAACTTTACCGATTAGACAATCGTTGCATCGGACCATGATATACAAAGGCTTGTTATGTCCAGTTCCTTCGGCGTCAAGTTCATCTTCGGTGAAATACAAGTAATTTGAAGCATGGATCCTTCCTACTAGATGCTCCATAGTCTTTTGTTCAATATCTTGAGGTACACAGGCCTCATTTAGTACCTTTTATAAAGCATTACGATGCGGTTCAGAACTGAGTATTAATGACATGATAGAGATCTTGACATGGGTCTTTTTCAACTGGTCCACCACACAATATTCACTATGCTTCATCAATTTCAAGAACTCATTTGTTTCTTCCTCTATCATAGGTTTATTTACCTTTAGCTCATTATCAAAGTCCATTGCTTCTTTACCCTTAGCTTTTCTTTGTTTTTCCAACTCCTCGGGCGTGAAACAATGGCCGCTTCGGGTCAAACATCTTATCTCGGTTTGGAAAAAAGGAGCTTCAACATTTGAGGTAGAAACATAATTGTCTGGCATCGCCCTATAGTCTGCCTCCTTTGCATATGAGGGCTTAGTTAATACCAACCTCGAGAGCCCATTAGCTGTTGATTGGATCCTACACTTCTCTATCCCTGCTATCTCTCCATTGCCCTCCGTATCCTCGATCCTTAGCTCCCTTAGAGTCAGCATCCTTGTGACCTTTTGATGAAACTCGATATATTCATCAATGTGATGCCCTTTCTTGTTATGGAATGGGAAAAAGTCATTTTTGTCCATGCCGTATTCGGTCGATTTCTCTAAGTGTCCAGACTGTACCAACATATCGTATAGCCTAGCCATGGTCACTTTTAGAGCTTTCACTTTGTTATCGACTTCCACCGCATTCACCCCACTACTTCCTGCAACATGTTTGGGCAAGGGATTCGAATTCACATTGGGTGGATCCTCAAAAATGACCCATCCGATCTTGATCAACTGCAATACCCTCCTCTTAAAAGCTACACAGGTTTCATGCTATGACCTGCATTACCAGCATGGTATTCACAAGTCAGCTTGGGATTATGCCAGGCAGGGAAAGGTGGTTGCATAGGTGGTACTGGTAGGGGAGCAATATGCACAATGCTTAATAACTAGGCATATAACTCCTTTAGGGTTATGGGCAAAGGTGGTAGTTGTTCTTCTGGTTGTTGATAATCTCTCATTTGGTAATTATTTTGGCTGTTTACAGGGAACTTTGTGTGAAAAGGCTGGTTTGGGACAGAAGGTTTGGAAGAGTTGATACTAGTGGTTTGGGGGTAGGTGTTTGGTAGCTTTGGTAACTTCTACATTTCCCTCTGTGTCTATCTTCTAGGCTATTTACCTCAACTTCCCTCTTCTTCCCAACAAAACCCCTCTTCTCTACGGGTTCCATAATTCTCCCGCTTCGGATTCCTTGCTCAATCTTCTCAGCAATTCGCACTGCATCGTAGAAATGTTGGGCTGAGCTACCCATAAGTATGGGGCCCTAAAGGTATTAGCAAATAGGGTCACCATTTATGTCTCTATTAGTGGCGGCTGTACATTGATAGCTTGGTCCCGCCACCTCTAAGCATAAGCCCTTACGGACTCTTGAGCTCCTTTCTCCATGGTGATGCGATCCAACCATCAAAGGATCCATTGGAGGTTCCAGTTGGTCCAGTTACTAGGCTTAGGGCTAAGAAGTTCAAAGAAGCTTTCAATGGACTTCTTCAAGATACATGGGCTAAGGTGGACTTCAAGAGGATTTGTAATAATAAAGAGCAAGCCTTGATTAATCTCATTCATGTTCAAGAAGCGCTTGTTGGTGGAACCAAGACCATTACACAAGGATTGGGAGAAGAAGACTAGATTCGGACAGTTTGACCTTTGGTTACTCTTTTAGTCATAACTAGAGTTACAAATCGAATTTTGATGTGATTCTAGTTGGGATGGAAACTAGACTTCAATAAATTTCCAACGGTATATGTAACGCCTTCTAATTCATTAAGACAAGAGAGAACCATCCGTTTTAAGTTGGATCTTGCTGCTGCCCGACAAAATACGGAAACAACGAACTTGTCTTATTTAATTAGTTGGGCTATCAAATTTTAATTATTTTGAGAGGAGACAATTTGTTTGGGTTTTTAGACTTGTTTATTTTAATTAGTTTGGGCTAGTTTTAGCTTGGGTTGATTATTATTTATTTTGGGCTTATGTGAGACCCATTAGGGAAACTAGGGTTTTGGCTTGGAGTATAAATACTCTTTAGGAATAATGTTAGGGAACTTTTTGAACAATATTTTCCAGCATTATAGCCATCTTTGGTTGCTTCATCTTGGTTCTTGATTGAACTTTTCAACTATTCAAAGAATTGACCATTCTTTGTTGTGAATTTATACTTCCTTTGCTCGTCTCCAGGTGTAGGCGTTGTGATCGAGTTGGTTTATAGTCTTGTTGCCTTGGAGCAAGTCTTCCATTGTGATAAGCTCATTCAATTCTCAACAAACTTGGGTTAGATTGATCTTGGGGTCGCGAATACCATTAAATTCCTCTAGGGTTCGCATCAGTTGGTATCAGAGCTAATCTAATCACAGGTTATATCCTTCAATTTGAGTTTTTATTGTTTCCTGTTTTGTTTTTGATAGATTCGGCCACCAAAAAAGAAAAATAGGGATCTTACTTGTTATTGCTTTGTTGAACACTTAATCATAAGTTAGTGTTCTTGCCAAAATATATACATATATAGATAAAAAAAAAAGGTGCTTGATCTTGAAATCTTGATTGTTGCTACATAGAAAAAAAAAAAAAGCAATAAGAAAAAAGAAGAAGAAAAAGAGAAAAGAAAAAAAGAAGAAGAAAAATCACTTTTATTGTTGTTGTTTTGGCCGAATACATGTTTGAGAAAACCTTGAGCATTGGGAAATTAGTTGATCTTCCACTTAGTAGTCTTGTTTGTGTACCTTGAAAATTTGGGTAGTTTAGTTGATTTTTTTTTTTGAGTTACTGGAAATTTCTTGAATTAAATCCTTAGTTCTTGATAATTCAAAATTATTTTGCTCTTTTCTGATTTATTTTGTTCGTGTCTTTAAATCGTCATATTATTCATACAAATTTGCATTGCTATTCGTGAATTTGTCATCGAGTTTTGTTTTGTTAGTTTTGTAATTTCTTGCTTCTAGAGTCTATATCAAATTTATAAGTTCACTGCTTAGTTGGTTGCTTTTTCTGAATTGTTGCTAAGTGATCTCAAGAACTAAAGAAAGGCAATTTGAGTGGAAAAAGGCATAGGGAGCATATTCGAGTGAAAAACCTATAAATTTGTGTGAAACACGAGTATGTGAGGTGATTTTTTTTATTGCTAACGATTTTCGTGCAGGTTTAAAAAAAAATGTCTTCTAATAGTGTGCCACAGAAGATCGGTGAAATCCAAGAAGATGGGATTTCGAGAATGCAACAACAGATGGAATTTATGTTTGGTGAGCTAATGAATAGGATTGAAAAATTAGAGACTAGGTCTGATGGAGGACGAAGTAAAAGGGAAAGAGAAGCTAGGAAAGAGGAGGGTGTTGCTGGAAACTCTGCAGATGAAGTCGAGGATGATCTTAACCGTAGTGGTGGGTTCCGTACACATAGGGGAGAGAGGTATGAGAATCGACCAAGGAGGGGACATATTCGGCCACATAGGGATTTTGAGCATAGAGGGGATTTTGATGATTTGGGAGATATAGACCGAAATTTGGGTAGTATTAAGTTAAAAATCCCAACCTTTAAGGGAAAAACTGATCCGGAAGCTTATTTAGATTGGGAAAAAAAGGTGGAGATGATTTTTGACATCCATAGGTACTCTGAAGAAAAGAAGGTTAAGTTAGTTGTAGTGGAGTTTACTGACTATGCCATGGTTTGGTGGGAGAGATTGGTGGTAGAAAGAAGAAGGAATAGAGAAAGACCAGTCAACACATGGGAGGAGTTGAAAACAATAATGAAGAAGAGGTATGTTCCTAAACATTATTATCGGGAGTTGTTTAATCGTTTACAAATGATTACACAGGGTAATAAGAGTGTGGAGGAGTATCAGAAAGAATTAGAGGTGGCTATGCTTAGAGCTAATGTTAATGAAGATGAGGAAGTTACGATGTCTAGGTTTTTGAATGGCTTGAATAGAGACATAGCTAATGTTGTGGAGTTGCAATCATATGTTGATTTGGAGGAGATAATACACTTATCCATTAAGGTTGAAGGACAGTTGAAAAGGAAGGGTAATACACGATCTGGAGCTTATACGGGGTCTTCTTCGGGTTGGAAGATGAATTATAGGAGAGAGGGTAATGCATCATCGAAGCCTTTGGTGACTTCTAAAGTTGTCGAACCTAACTCCATGAAGAAGCAAGTTTCAACCAATGATCAAAAACTTAAGGGAGAAGTTCAACCGAAGTGTAATCGTGATATAAAGTGTTTCAAGTGTCAAGGATTGGGACACTATGCATCAGAATGTGCAAATCATCGAGTTATGATTCTAAGGGATGATGGAGAGATTGTGTCCACTAGTGAGGAGTCTGATTGTGATGACATGCCCCCACTTGAGGATGCTAGTGATTTAGAGTATGCTGTTGGTGATAAAGTTTTGGTGGTTAGAAGATCACTTAGTATTCAAACTAAGGAGGATGATGTGGAGCAACAAAGGGAGAACATCTTCCATACTAGATGCCTAATCAACGATAAGGTATGTAGTATGATCATTGATAGTGGTAGTTGTACTAATGTTGCTAGTGTTACTTTGGTTAGAAAGTTGGGATTGAATACCATAAAGCATGAGAGACCTTATCAACTTCAATGGTTGAATGAATGTGGTGTTGTTAGGGTGAATAGACAGGTGATGATTTCTTTTTCAGTAGGCAAATATAAGGATGAAGTGTTATGTGATGTTGTGCCTATGCATGCTACTCATCTGTTACTAGGGAGGCCTTGGCAATTTGATAGAAAAGCCAAGCACGATGGGTTTAAGAACAGATATTCATTAGAGAAGGATGGGAGGATTTATACACTTGCCCCACTCTCACCAAAGCAAGTGTATGAAGATCAAATTTACTTGAAGAAGGGTTATGAAGAAGAGCAACATGTTTTGGCCAAAGTGGAGGAACAAAAAGATTTGGCCAAAATGGAAAAACAAGCTGAACAACATGGTGAGGATGTGAGGAAGAGAGAAAAGAAAGTGAGCCATGAGTTGAAAACCAAAGGGAACAAAGTTTCGGCCCTTAGGACATTAGGGAAGGGTCATGGCCAAGAACAAAAAAATGAAAAGAAGGCCGAGAGTGGAGAGAAAATGAGTGGAGAGAAGAAAGAAAGGGTGAGAAAAGAAGAGTGTGTAGAAAAAGTGGGGAAACACCTTTTTTTTTTTGCAAAATCTAATGATCTTAAACATGCCTATCTTTCTGACTTGCCTATGATTTTACTTGTGTATAAGGAGGCATTCTTTAACTCAGATGAGTTAGATTCTTGTGTTCCTAGTGTTGTTAAAGTTCTTTTGCAGGAATTTGAGGATGTCTTTCCAGATGACATTCCTAGTGGTTTGCCGCCAATTAGAGGTATTGAGCATCAAATTGACTTTGTTCCAGGAGCATCTATACAAAATAGGCCGGCTTATAGGAGCAATCCTGAAGAGACTAAGGAACTTCAAAGGCAAGTGGAGGAGTTGATGTCGAAAGGATACATTCGAGAGAGCATGAGTCCTTGTGCAGTTCCCGTGCTTCTTGTTCCAAAAAAGGACAAAACTTGGCGAATGTGTGTGGATTGTCGAGCCATCAATAACATCACTGTAAAGTATCGACATCTCATTCCTAGATTAGATGATATGTTGGATGAATTACATGGTTCTAAATTATTTTCGAAAAATGATTTGAAAAGTGGTTATCATCAAATTAGGATGAAAGAAGGGGATGAATGGAAAACTGCTTTTAAAACTAAATATGGTTTGTATGAGTGGTTGGTTATGCCTTTTGGACTTACTAATGCACCTAGTACTTTTATGAGATTGATGAATCATGTGTTGCGTGCTTTTATTGGTAAGTTTGTAGTCGTTTACTTTGATGATATCTTGATTTATAGTAAGGAGATTGGTGAGCATATAAGTCATTTGAGACAAGTTCTTGATGTGCTTAGAAAAGAGTCGTTATATGCTAATTTGAAAAAGTGTGACTTGTACATGGATAGGATTTTTTTTCTTGGATATGTGGTTAGTGCAAAAGGTATAGAAATGGATGAGGCTAAGGTTAAGGCTATTCAAGAATGGCCTACACCAAAATCCATAACAGACGTTAGAAGTTTTCATGGTTTGGCTAGTTTTATAGGAGATTTGTCAAAGAATTTAGTACGATAGCCTCTCCATTGACTGAAATTGTAAAGAAAAACCGTGGGTTTCAAGTGGGGAGAAGAGCAAGAAAATGCTTTTATCTTGTTAAAATCAAAGTTGATTTCGGCACCTTTACTATCTTTACCTGATTTTAATAAAGCTTTTGAGATTGAATGTGATGCTTTAGGAATAGGTATTGGAGCCGTTTTAATGCAAGAAAAACGACCCATCGCTTATTTTAGTGAGAAACTCAATGGTGCAACTCTTAACTATCCCACTTATGATAAAGAGTTGTATGCAGTCGTGCGGGCTTTGGAGACTTGGCAACACAATTTGTGGCCCCAAGAGTTTGTCATACATACTGATCACCAATCATTGAAACCTTTGAAGGGTCAGGGTAAGTTAAGTAGGAGACATGCTAAGTGGGTTGAGTTTATTGAAACTTTTCCATATGTGATTAAATACAAGCAAGGTCAGGAAAATGTGGTCGCCGATGCCTTATCGCGAAGGTATGTTCTTCTTAATACTCTTAATACTAAATTGCTAGGATTTGAGTATATTAAGGAATTGTATCTTGATGATCATGATTTTGGTGCTATATATGACACATGCAAGGTTTCGGCCAAAGATAAATATTTTAGACATGATTGATTTTTGTTTAAGGAAAATAAGTTATGTGTGCCTAATTGTTCTTTACGTGAATTGCTTGTGAGGGAAGCACATGGGGGAGGTTTAATGGGACATTTTGGAATTACTAAAACTTTGGAGGTTCTGCATGAGCACTTTTATTGGCCTAATATGAAAAGAGATGTGCAAAGAATATGTGATAGGTGCATAACATGTAGACAAGCTAAGTCTAGGGTAATGCCTCATGAATTATACACACCTTTGCCTGTTCCTAAGGAACCTTGGGTTGATATTTCTATGGATTTCATCTTGGGCCTACCTAGGTCTAGGAAAGGGAGAGATTCTATATTTGTTGTTGTGGATAGATTTTCTAAGATGACACATTTCATTGCTTGCCATAAAACAGATGATGCAATAAATATAGTTGACCTATTCTGTAGAGAGGTCATTCGGCTACATGGTCTCCCTAGGAGCATTGTATCCGATCGAGATGTTAAGTTTTTGAGTTACTTTTGGAAGGTTTTGTGGGGTAAGTTAGGAACTAAACTTTTATATTCTACTACTTGTCATCCACAAACAGATGGCCAAACTGAAGTTGTTAACCGGACTTTGATTCAATTGTTAAGGGCTATCATTCAAAAGAACCTTAAAAATTAGGAAGATTGTTTGTCATTCATTGAATTTGCATATATTCGTAGTGTGCATTCTACTACTGATCATTCTCCATTTGAGATTGTTTATGGTTTTAACCCTTTGACACCATTAGATTTGATTCCATTGCCTGTTGATGAAAGAGTTAGTTTTGATGGTAATCAAAAAGCACATGTGGTGAAAGACCTCCATGCAAAGATTCGACAACAAATAGAAAAGAAGAATGAACAATATGCAAACAAAGCCAATAGGGGATGAAAATTAGTGAGATTTGAACCAGGTAATTGGGTTTGGGTGCATATGAGGAAGGAAAGGTTTCCTGAACAAAGAAGATCAAAGTTGATGCCTCGAGGAGATGGTCCTTATCAGATCATAGAAAGGATTAATGATAATGCCTACAAAGTGGATCTACCAGGTGAGTATGGTGTAAGTGCTACATTCAATGTTTCTGATCTTTCTTCGTTTGATATAGGTGATGATTCGAGGTTGAATCCTTTTGAGGAGCGAGGGGATGATGTGATCCAACCATCAAAGGATCCATTGGAGGTTCCAGTTGGTCCAGTTACTAGGCTTAGGGCTAAGAAGTTCAAAGAAGCTTTCAATGGACTTCTTCAAGATACATGGGCTAAGGTGGACTTCAAGAGGATTTGTAATAATAAAGAGCAAGCCTTGATTAATCTCATTCATGTTCAAGAAGCGCTTGTTGGTGGAACCAAGACCATTACACAAGGATTGGGAGAAGAAGACTAGATTTGGACAGTTTGACCTTTGGTTACTCTTTTAGTCATAACTGGAGTTACAAATCGAATTTTGATGTGATTCTAGTTGGGATGGAAACTAGACTTCAATAAATTTCCAACGGTATATGTAACGCCTTCTAATTCATTAAGACAAGAGAGAACCATCCGTTTTAAGTTGGATCTTGCTGCTGCCCGACAAAATGCGGAAACAACGAACTTGTCTTATTTAATTAGTTGGGCTATCAAATTTTAATTATTTTGAGAGGAGACAATTTGTTTGGGTTTTTAGACTTGTTTATTTTAATTAGTTTGGGCTAGTTTTAGCTTGGGTTGATTATTATTTATTTTGGGCTTATGTGAGACCCATTAGGGAAACTAGGGTTTTGGCTTGGAGTATAAATACTCTTTAGGAATAATGTTAGGGAACTTTTTGAACAATATTTTCCAGCATTATAGCCGTCTTTGGTTGCTTCATCTTGGTTCTTGATTGAACTTTTCAACTATTCAACGAATTGACCATTCTTTGTTGTGAATTTATACTTCCTTTGCTCGTCTCCAGGTGTAGGCGTTGTGATCGAGTTGGTTTATAGTCTTGTTGCCTTGGAGCAAGTCTTCCATTGTGATAAGCTCATTCAATTCTCAACAAACTTGGGTTAGATTGATCTTGGGGTCGTGAATACCATTAAATTCCGCTAGGGTTCGCATCAAGTAATCAAATTAGTCCTATCATGAGCAATCTCAAGATTAAACTTGTATTGCTTTAAAAAAGAGTCTGCCAAGTCCGTCCACTTTCTAATCCTTATGTTGTCCAACCTCATATACCAGCTGAGGGCCGATCCTGTTAGGCTATCCTGGAAGAAATATATTATCATTTTATCATCGTGGATAACCTCTACCATCTTGTTATAGTAGGAACGAAGATGAGTCTTCGGGCATTCTATCCCGGTATACTTGATAAATTCTGACACCTTGAACTTCCGCAGTATCACGATGTTAGGCACCAAACATACTTCGGCTGCTCTAACTGGGTCAGATAAACATTCCCTTCACTGTCCTTATCCTCTCTTCTAGCGCCGTCCACTTATCATATCCTACATGGTGAGAGAATCTGACATCTTGTGGGTCCTCAGCTGTTAAATCCATTGTAATAAGAATTTGGATGGGCCAAGTGGGATCAGGATGCTTCTTTGGTGAACTTGTTCCTATATTCTGAGGTGCCACAAGGCTTTGAACTGTCAGTGGTGCTTCGTCAATTTGAGTAGACGTTCTTTCTCCATCCCTTGTTCTTAACGTTTTCTCGAGCAAACTGGCTAAACGTGCCACATCACTTCAAACAACTTCAAGCTCTTTTTGGTATTAAGATTTTGGTTATGACCTTTCTTTGTTTTCCATCCTTTTCCTTAGTCAAGTGTTGTGGATTTTGGCAGGGAGGCCTATGTTTCGTAGTCGAGCTGTATGCATAAATGTTTAAGAAAATGTATGGTATAATGCATGTTTGTGATAAAAATGCTTTGCATAATGGGTAATGGATGCATTTCCCTTTTGAACGATTAATAGCCAACACTTCATAAACATGGGTTTTCTGGTCACATTGCTTTGCTAGGAGTACTGCTTTTCGAGTTGTTGCTTGAGTCATATTCACCAAGAGACAGATTTTGCATAAGAGATGGGTCAACGCCTTTCATTAATGTTGGATAACCTTACTATATTTTTGGAAACATAAAGAGGAAAAGAAAATTAATCTACTTCTTCTACCACCTCTTTGGCCAAGGGTAGGAAAGCAAAACCGCGGTTCTCAATTTTCTTCAAGAAGGCATCGGTCTCAGCTAGACTTCGGCGGTAGCGGATGATATCTCTTCCTACATTTCGTGCATTGATTCTAATGATCCGAGCATGCCTAGCAGCTTTATCCATTTGTTCATCCATCTTGGTCATCTTTTCTATAAGCAACATATTGGTTTTGTTCAACGAAGTATTATTGGCATCGATTTGATCCTTGTGTTTTTCCATTACTACTAGTTTCTCGTCCAGATACTTCACCTTTTCTCTCTCTTTGCCGAGCTTTGTCCTCAGAATTTTTATCTCATTTTCCTTAATTGCCAACTCTGCTTCAACAGCTTCCTCTTTTACAGACCTTGTCGAACAACTATTTAACATTACATACTTCTTATACAAATCTTCATACTTCCCAATTCTATCCATCAACTCACACTGAACTTCTGCAAATTTCTCTTGGTAATATTCTACGCTCTCTTGGCATTCGTTATGTTCGGTTTTCAATGTACCAAGCTCAAGGCAACTCTGCATCCAATTCAGACTTATCTCTGCCAATTCTTTCTCAATTCCCAACCTAACATTCTCCTCCTCAACCAACTTTAACTCGAGCTTAGTTATTCTCACATCTTTAGACTGTATTTGCTCATCCAAAAATTCTCTCCTCTTATTGCCTTCCAACACCATTTCTTCCATTATTACCTTGTCTTTTCTGCTTTTGCTCAATTCTATATGAAGCTTTTCTATTTGCCTTCTCAATTCCTCTTCATTGTCAACCCTTTTCCTCTTAACAGGCTTTTCATCAGTTTGGGGAGACTTGACTTCTTCATTGGTCATGGTTGAAGCAACTAAGTCTCTCCATCTCGCATATCCTTCACCTGTACTTGGATCCCTCAAACCTTTTATCTCCACCAAAACTAGATGCTTCCAATCTTGTTTGATGATCTCCAAAACTTCTTGTGCAACGGGATCTTTAAACAAACCAAAGAACTGAGCAATTCTCAGGGTCCTTGGAACAAATTGCATGCCCCCATGTTGCCTTGCCATAAAAGAAGGAGCATAACTCACATAACCGGTAATCCCTACCAATGGAACCTAGCGTCTTTGCCCGCAACTCATTAGGACATTCACTGCTTTGACCCAAGGGGCATTCCATTTGAGACCACTACTAGGTAAAACTTTTAGCTTCTCTACCCAACCTTGGTTGTCTAGATCTCCCCATTCTTCTTCCTCCACTATCCGTAGTGGTTTTTGGTTGAACCACCAAAAATTATTAAAAACATGCTTTTTGTTTCAATATGGCTAACCATCCAGATATACAGCAACTGCGTGCAACATCTCATTACTCCTTTTCCGGCTCTTTTACAATGATTAAGTGTTATGATGGTTTCAGCTAAAGTTGTGTATTCTCATATTCTACATAAGCAACAACAACTTCCAAGCTTATTATACCTATTTGACTTGGGAACAACACAAGTTCAAATATGCCTAAGGCAATCAGTCTCTCTTTTTCTGATCCAGACATATTTTTTATTTCAAATTCTAGCATCTTTCATTTCAGACCACCAACATTCTTCTCTAAAAACCTTTCCAAATTGGGGACTCTGAGTAGCTTCGACAGTTTGGGGATGATTTTGTTAGATCTCAGAGGAAAATAAATCCTATATAGATCGTTTGGAAATTCAGTCAACATCCCATATTCCTCCATAGTAGGACATAGGTCTATGCTCCCAAAAGAAAAACAACGGTAGTCTGGATCCCAAAAGTGAACTAGAGCTCGCACCGCTGGGCTTAAAACTTTTACCTTCACAATCTCTACCAGGCGTCCGTATTTTCTAAAAAATATGTCCTTATCCACATCCTGAAAATGAGTCGTTAACTTGTTCACCTCATTCATAATGCAATTCAGATTCTTTGATTGGTGATAGCCTCTTAGCATCACTTTTAAGGCAGTCTCCTTCAGTCAATTGTGACAATTCGGAATTCCTCCCATATTCCATGATAGAAAGTTTAGTAGTGGTGGCCATTTCATTCACAAGACCTACAAGTCAAGATGCTTTTTAGGGTTTTTTTTATGCAAAAAGATATTAGGGAGCATACACCCTAACGATAGGTTCTAGTTCCTTTATGTGAGACATAAGGTAGGTTTACTACTTGGTCTCTAAAAAGGGTCTCTTGTTGTTCCAGTGATCACCTTCGTAAAGGCGATATGAGGGTTTAGCAGATAGCGGGATGGTACGTATACCAATCACAACCAGTCTAAACACTCAGCAAAGAGTTGGGGTTTACACAAACTTAAACCTTAACTCAAGTCATAAGGTAAGCCGCTAGTCCCCCACTTAACTTAAAGTTTAATGTGTGTGCTCTCAAATAGATAAAAAATAATAAAAGTGATGCATGACAAGACATATTATGATGACAGAATGTAAAGATGCATGCTAAAGACTTTGAATAAACCATTCATAGCAACTAAAAAAACTTCAACAATACAAAGCATAAAAAAAAAAAATTGCCAAGCCTAGTCCAAAGGTCCCTAGTGGAGTCGCCATCCTGTCGTACCCTCCGCGAGAACCCGGCGTCGCGACGACTCTACCCCGTGAGCTGGGAATTCATGTTAGATTTTATCTTTATTTTCGTGAAAAAGGGAGTCGCCACCTAGTATTATGGTTACTAGGAAACCTAAAACTGGTCTTTCAGAGATTCTAAGGCAAGGGACTTGTTGCGTAAAGGGAAGCTTTTAGCACCCCTAGTACGCCCTGCCTAAGGTAAGCTACTTGGTGTTTGGTTTGCCTTATGATTGCTATGATATTGATCTTTCAAAAATATATTGGTTAAATGATGATGACATATTATTCCCGTAAAAATATTTTGGATACTTACCACTTTAAGGTTTCTTTATCCAAATATTCATGGTGAATAACAACGAATTATCCCCGCTAATATTTTGGATAATAACCCCTTTAGGATTTCTTTACCCAAATATCAACAATGAATAATATGAAATTATCTCCGCCAATATTTTGGATATTAACCCCTTTAAGATTTATTTATCCAAATATCAACAGTGAATAATATGAATCTTTCAAAAATAAGATTTTGATATTTTTGGAATATTGGCCAATACCCTTTGGATTTTACAAACATGTTGTAAAATCCAAAAATACGAGAAAAACAATTTTTGTGTTTACGAAATCCATGCTAAAACACATTTTTTCTTTAAACTCTGAAATAATTTTTGGAAAGGAATGTTCAAAATATGTTAGCGTACTGGCTGTATGCACGAAAACAATACAATTTTTGTTTTAATAATTTTTTTAAAAAGGATATTTTTTTCATGCAAATTTTGTATTTTTATTATTATTATTATTTATTTATTTATTTATTGGTGGCTGGTTGCCCAACCCAATCGTTGGGCTGGGCTGTCAGCCCCCTATCATGTTGGGCTGGGCTGTTAGTCCACCACCATGTTGGGATGACTCTCGGCCCACTTAAGTTCAGAGTGGGCTCTAAGCCCATTTATTCTCTAATTGGGCTTTCAACCCATTTATTCTCGGACTGGGCTTCCCGTCCAAACGGGTTGGAAGCCCGCCTTCTCTCGGGCTGGGCTTCCAACCCAGTCACCTTGGGCTGGGCTTCTAGCCCCGTCTGGGCTGGAAGCCCTGCCTTCATCAAAGGGTCAGGCCAGGCACAAAGCCCGGCCCAACCGGCCCTGCAAGGAGTGAATTAATTCACTCCCCCCCGTGCATGCAATGCAAAGAAGACAATGAATAGTGAATTTCCGAGTGTGACTAATGGCGTACCTGTTAATACCATTGGGTAGAAGAGGTCAAGGTGGTCTTCCTGTCATGATGGCGTTGAAAATGGTGGCCTATGGTGGCCAGAATGGGTGTCGGAAGGTGACGGGGCTGTGTTGCTGCGACGGTTGCTGCTGCCTTCGCCTGAGACCACGGCTGGGCTGTTGGCGTTGAGGGATAGCTGCTGGTGATGACAAGGTGGCAGGTGGTCAGAGATGGTGGCCTGAGGAGGAGAGAGAGAGACACCGGAGTGCCTGGTTTTAGTGAGAGAGAGTTGACTGAAACGAGAGAAAAGGGAGAGGAAAGGAGCTGATGACGCCGAGGCTGGTGAAGAAGATTACTTGTGTTTTTTACGTAAATTTTCCCTCTTGAGTCTCTACTCTTTTTTTCTCTTATTCGATCGTTTCCTGCTTCCTCTCCCCTGTCTTCTTTTTTCTTCATGCCTCTGCATATAGGTATTTATAGCAGAGAAGGCAACCCTTCGGTTACCCATGGCGTGCAGCGAAGGGCTGCTGCCTCTGCATATCCAGCATCGTGTATTTTTTCAAGGTGGCGTGCCTGCATTGCAGGTGATTGAACAGTGCATTCTTGCAAGTTGGGAGAAGGCAAAAAATGCAATTTGGTCCCTTATTTTATAATTGTTCTAATCAAACCCTCAATTGGCTTTAAACTTTTAATTTTGTGCAATTGCATTCCCGTTAAAATTTCGAGAGCAGCCTTAGCTTTGCGCGCCTTTTTTTATTCTAGTCCTTAGTTTCTGATTTGCGCGATTTAACCTCCAATTGACCATTAGACTCTCAATTCATTCAATTTGGCCCCTGATTTCGCATAAGTGGCCGGAAAAAAATTAATTCGGTCTCTGAAAATTCCAATCTCATCAATTGACCCCGAATTAAATTCAAGAACTTGATTTCTCATCGACTAAGTCCTTAATAAAATTAATTTGACCAATTTAAAGTATAATTAAGTCATTGCGCTTAATTAAACCCTTCAATTGGACCTAAATTAATTCTCAAACATAATTGCACTTTTAAATTGGCCAACGATTAAATCAAGTTGTCCCAAAAAAATATAATTATATATTTTGACTTAATTTTTACCCAAATTTATCCAATAACAAATTACTTCATCCTTGAATCTGCATTTTCCTTCATTTCTGGGCACAAAAAAAGTAGGATCGAGCTCTCGAAAACGTCCAAAATTTCCACCTTTATTTTTCTGCCGACACCAACCTCTTTTATTTTATTTTTCTTATTTTTGGGTAGATTTGGGGAGTGACCCAAAATTGGGTTATGACAAGAGTTATAATTTCACGAACAATGTTACAGGTTGCTATGCATGTTGATAAAGTAAGTGCTAAAAAATGAGATAATTTTTTTACTAAACCCTGGGGTCTTTAACTAAAACTCTTATTGTTTGAAAATAACAAATGATCACCTCATCATGTACCATCAAATGACATACCGCAAAACTAGATATTTGAATTGAAACAAAAAAAACCCATAGAGAAACAATTTTAATCTCACAACAAATTAATTACTCTTTTCAAAATACAAGATAATTACGAAATTATATGCATGGAATATTATGTGTTAGGTCTTTGACCAAATAATTTTGATTTTTTGAAACACTTTCAACAAATGACATCTCTTTGATTTTATTTCAACGATTAGACTTTGAATACACATGATCTTTGAAATTGGTGAGTTGATTCCAGAACAAGAAAGATTCACAAACAAAGAAATTATTGATTAGATTTACAAAATCCTCGATATTGATAGTTCTCAATTATCATTAAAAGCAGTGAGAGGCAACGTGGTGGATCCTAGAAAAGCTACAAACAATTTCATATCAGCTTGGGGGCAAAAAAACATAAGCAAACAATGATTCATTGAAATTCATCAAATTCATAACAATGACAAATACCTTTTGGTGATGAATAGAGGAATGAACACCAACTAATCAACTTAGGGCAACATTGCTTGATAGAGAATGATGGTTAACAAGCTCAAGCAGGAGCTGAGAGTAACATTGCATTTGAGGGGCATCTTTAAGTTCTGAAATATTAGCTTACCCTCTGAAATTGGTTATGTTTCCAGAAAGATGTTATCACATGAATGCATTTTGATAAATGTTGAAGAGTATGCATGCCATCAAGACTGATTGCAGGGTTATCTTTTTTGAAGCTCGTCGACTCAAGCTCCACTTCACTACATTCATGTGGGTGATAAAAGGAAAAGATGTTATTGCATGAGTTGCATTATGATAAATGTTAAAGATGATGATTCCACCAAGACTGACTATGGGATAATTTGTTTTAAAGCCCATTAACTCAAGGTTCAATTCACCGCATGAATATGGATGATAGAAAAAAACCTTGTTAATGACAACATTACAATTCTTTGCACGATCTAAGAAGAATTTGTTCAGAAAAACACTGAGTCAACAACAATGAGTTTTAGATTGCATTCCTAGATGACCTAACAGCTGCATCAATTCAAGGTGCACTTCATTGCATGAATGTGAGTGACAAAAAATGATAACATTACATCTCTTTTCATGAGTTGAGAGAAAATTATTGAGAACATTAAGCATGCAATGATGAGTTTTGGATGTATTCTTGGATGACTTAACAATTCCATGAAGGTTTATGATGACATATGCTTGAAGAAAAATGATTCAATTGATGACAACTACATACCGATTGACAATCTAAGATGAAGTCAACATTAGCAAGCTTTGCAATGATTTTTTGCAGAACACACATAACTAATCAAAGAACTGTTATTGAGAGAATATAAGAAAATGGATGACTTGATACACTCCTTCATGATGAATCAAGCAACGCCACACTTGGGAGCAAGGTCAGACTTGATAAACAATGAAAGCAGAGATCATTATAGATAGCCTACAATAGGCATTATGCTTACATTTAACTAGATGACTGATGTATGATAAACTTCAATAAGCCATCGAATCAGAGAAAACAACAAAGCCTTAGAGATTAAGCAAAGACACTCTATGACAATGAAGCATCAATGAAGAGGGGCTTATATTTCAAACCAGGTAACGATGCATGCATGACATCCCAAAAACATTGTATATATGTTATTGATTTTTTTCTAGGAATATTCTCATTGAAATCCAATAAGATTTTAATGAATAAAAAAGAATCCTCGATCTAAAATCAGGAAGCAAATAGCGTCAAGTGACCAATCTTTGTTACCGAGAAATTTCATTTAGCAAATAGCGTCAAGTTCCTGATTTTTGTTACTAAGAAATCCAAGTTATCAAGAAGCGTTGGTTGACCAACCTTTGTTACCAAGAAATTCCAGAGATCGAGAAGCGCCGAGTGGCCAACCTTCGTACCAAAAAATTCTAGCTAGCATGAAGTGACGAGTTGCCAACCTTGTTATCGAGAATTGCAAGACAATCCAACTGCCAAGAAGTGCCGAGTTATCAACCTTGTTATTAGGAAATTCAGATCATCAAGAGGAATGAATGTCAACCAGATAACCTGCAATAATTAGGGAAATTCACGAAGAACTTGATCGAAGCCCATCATCAAGGAAGAAGAAAAGAAAAAACCATGTCACTAGGAACCCTAGTGCAAAGAAGGGAAGAAAGAAAAAACAACAAAAACACAAAACAACCATAAAAACAAAGAAAAAAAATGAGAGAAGCCCTTTTGTTAGAAATTTCTCAAATAAAAGAAAAGTTCAAACCTGAGCATCAGGAAGAATGACAACTCTACATCAAGAGTTTTAACCTTGTTATCAAGAATGTCAGTTTTGATTGCTACAATGAATTTGTTATAGATTCAAGTAAAGATGAAGTTGAGATAAAGGGGATCGCTTGATAGGATCTCAGGTTAACCCAACTCAAGCTAAAAAGAAGTTCTGGTTAAAGGGGATCGCCAGATGGGATCTCAGGTTAACTGGGCTCAGGCCAAGACAAAGTTTAAGTGAAAGGGATTGTCAGATGAGATCTCAGGTTAATCAGGCTCAAACCAACATGAAATTCAAGTTAAAGGGGATCGCCAGATGGGATCTCAGGTTAATCGAGTTTCAAGCGAATAAGAAGTGTAGATTAAAGGGGATCTCTAGATGGGATCTCAGGTTAACCGAGCTTAGGCCAAGACACACCAAATGGGATCTCAGGTTAATACGACTCAAGTCAAGAAGAAGTTCAGGTGAAAGAGGATTGCCAAATGGGATCTTAGGTTTACCGAGCTGAAAAAAACAAAAAGAAGAAAAGATACACTGAAGTTCAGGTTAAAAGGGATTGCTAGATGGGATCTTAGGTTAACCGAGTTGGAAAAAAAAAGACTGAAGTTCATGTTAAAGGGGATGACAAGATGGGATCTCAGGTTGACAGAGCTAAAAAAAAAGAAAAGATAGATCGAAGTTCAGATTGAAGGGGATCACTATATGGGAGCTCAGGTTGACTAAACTAAACAAAAGACAAACAAGGTTCTAGTTAAAGGGGATTGCCAAATGGAATCTTAGGTTCACCAAACTAAACAAAAACAAATATCAAAGTTTTGGTTAAAGGGGATTATCAGATAAGATTTCAATTAACCAAATTATTTACAAAGATTTGACACTAAAAGGATTAGAATTTGAAATTTCAAGTCAACTCTGCAATCAGGATATACCAAGAAATTTAACCCTACAATGAAAAAAAGAAAGAAAAGAGAAGAATCAATCGAACTATTATGAAGTCACCAGATTAGGAATTCATTTTAAGTATTTTTTGAAGACAAATCATTGCTTCGTAAGTATTGTAATGAGGGGGCATCTATTACTACCCAATTTTTTACCCCCTTGCTTTTTTATTTTGAAAAAGAACAAAAAATACAAGAGCATTAAAAAATCCAAAAAATCCTAACATAGGGGCCAAAATTGAAAACATAAGAAGCAAGGGATCAAAAATTATACTTTCTACAATACATACATGTGTCAAGGTGTGTAGAAAGGGGAGAGGAAAACAATAAAAAAAATCACACACCCACACAAAAAAGCCCTCCTTTTTTCTCTTTCTCTTTGCCTATGCCGTCAATAGGGCAGCCCCTAACCCTCTCTCTACCTTTTTCCTCTTCTCCTACAGCAGCAGCTGCAACCACCACCCCACAGTCTTCCTCCTACACCTGGAGTTGCAGCACACACTGTCACCCTCCCATGGCTGCCCCCTGCCCATCACCCCACAATAGTTCCCATCTCTTCTCGTCACCCCTTCCCCACTAACAGTAGGCTCCACCAACCCCTTTCCCCTCTCAGCCTTCAGGGGGTGTTTGAGAATGCGTTTGGAAAGCGTTTATGAAAAAAAATGAATTTTTTTATTTTTTATTTTTTATTTTAAATTAAATTTAGTGTTTTTAGATCATTTTGATGTATTTTTGAATGAAAAAGCACTTTCAAAAGCAACCTCAACCACACACCAAACAGGGACTTCCTCCGTCAGCACACCCATACACAACCCCTTCTCCTCTACCAGCCCCGACCAACCAATAGATCTCCATTCCCCTTTCTCTTCTACACCTCAGCCTCGTCAGGCCTTCCCCTCTTTTACCGTCACTCTCTCTTGTAGAACTAGTAGCCTCCTCCAGCTCCTCGGTCCACACAACGGCCTCCACCAGCAAGCACAAAGTAGAACCAACAACAAATCAGCCATATGAAACGGAGGAGTATGAAAACCAATAAAAAATAGATCTATAACAGGGAACAAATTTATTTGGTTTTCCTTGTATTTGTATTTGTGTTTGTTTTGTGCGTTTTTGGTTGTGTTTATTTGTTTTGTAGGTCGATGTTGAAGGCCACCATCGACATGAGAAGAAAGGGAAGGGGCAGATCCATACACCCCTGTTTCGCCGCTTCACCATCAGCGACGTGAGGAACCAGGCACTGCCAGTGATCTGCACTGCCCCTAAGTAGGCTAATATTTAAATATCTAGAAATGAACAAAAAATTCTCAGAGTTATTCCAAACAGTGACTGATTTTTAAATGGAATATTTTTTACGATACATGAAAATCCATCCACTTTCCAGGATAGATGATCCATTTAAAGTATCTACATGGATTTTTTTTTCTTCTGAGAATTGTATTTGGGTACATGACTCCATAATAAAATTTCAAAAGATAGATTTATTCATATGAAAAAGTAATACCCATCGAATGTTTAGAATCACATCAAAATACACAATGCAACTTACCTCATGTAAGGCGTACTGGGGGTGCTAATACCTTCTCTTTATGTAACCAGTCCCCTACCTTTGAATCTCTAACCAGACCAATACAAATCGGGTTTTCCTAGCATCCCTAAACAACTAGATGATGACTCCTCAACCCCAACGAGACCCCTCCCGAGATGTCGCGTGGTGACGTGCAACATATGCATTGTCATTTATCTTTCATTTGAAAAGGCCCATCTCCTCACGGATATAACTTTGACTTCCTTTGGGCCCAAAATATCTCGTTGCGCATATGCACCCAAACCCAACCACAGGGATGAAAAAAAACTTATTTGCACCACCCCTTATTGGCTTTATTTGCACATACACAGTTCCTCTTTTCAATTTGTTACCGTACACACTCATTGAGTGTTTTCACCACCTGTGCTTTATGATTTCCATCTAAACTAATCCTTTCATCAACAAGTAAATGAATCAAACCATGGGAGTTAAAGGTAAAATCCATACACAATCTCAAATGGTGAAAAATCAGTGGTAGAATGCACACTACGAATATATGCAAACTCTATGAATGCCAAACAATCTTCCCAATTCTTCAAGCTCTTTTGAATGACAATACGCAAAAGTTATGTTAAAGTCCTATTAACTACTTTGGTTTGTTCATATATTTGGGATGACATGTAGTCGAAAACAACAACTTAGTACCAAATTTTCCCCACAATACCTTCCAAAAGTAACTAAGGAACTTAACATCTCCATAAAAAACAATGCTTCTAGGAACTCTATGAATCCATACTATCTCCCTAAAGAACAAATGAGCAATATTAGTTGCATCATCGGTTTTATGACAAGGTATGAAATGTGTCATCTTCGAAAACCTATGTACAACTACGAAGATTGAGTCCCTACCCCATCTTGACCTAGGTAAACATAATACAAAGTCCATTAAATTGTCTACTCATGGTTCCTTAGGTATAGGCAAATGGGTATACAAGTCATGTAGTTAACTCTTACACTTTGCTTTTCTACATGTTATGCATTTATCACATATACGTTGCACATCTTTTTTTTATTTTTGGCCAATAAAAATGCTCACACAACACAACTAAAGTCTTAGTAACACCAAAATACCCCCATTAACTCGCCCTCTTGTGCATTAGCCATAATATTTTCTTTCCCTTTGAAAATACAGAAATGTTTCAATAAATCAACCCATTTAGCATGTCTCCTACTCAATTTACTTAGCCCTTGGAAATGCTTCAAGGATTCATGATCTGAATGTATCACAAACTCCTTGGACCATAGGTAATGTTGCCATATCTCTAAAGTTTTTACCAAAGCATAGAGCTCCTTGTCATATGTAGGGTAATTCAAGGCTGCTCATTAAGTTTCTTATTGAAACACGCAAGGGGTCTCCTTTCCTGCATTCACACAACTCCTATACCTATACTTGAGGCATCACATTCAACATCAAAAGCTTTTGTAAGGCCTAGCAAAGCTAAACAGGTGCCAAACAGAGTTTATCTTTCAACAAATTAAAAGTTTTATCGTGGCCATCCTCTCATTTAAATCCAATAGACTTTTTCACAATTTCAATTAAAGGTGCTACAATAGTTCTAAAGTTTTTCATAAACCTCTTATAAGAGCTAGCAAGTCTATGAAAACTTTTTACCTCAGTTGCAGACTTGGAAGGCCTTGACCTTTTCATTATTTATCTCAATACTTCGTGCAGTTACTACATATCAAAGAAACTTATTTTTCTCTATGCAAAAGGTACACTTATTGAATTAGCATATAGTTTTTTATCTTGTAATACACTAAGAACACTACACAAATAATCAAGATGCTCATTCAAATTTTTGTTATCAATTAGAATGTCATCAAACTACATAACCACAAACTTACCAATGAATGCAAGCAATATATGATTAATCAATCTCATAAACATGTTAGGTGTATTTGTAAGCCCAAACAGCATAACTAACCACTCATACAAACCATGTTTAGTCTTAAATGTTATTTTTCATTCATCACCTTCTTTCATCCTAATATGAAGGTATCTACTTCTTAAGTCAGTTTTAGAGAAAATACATGCTCCATAAAACAAGTTTAGCGATAAGATGCCTACACTTTACCATTATGTTGTTGATAGCATGACAATCAACACATATCCCCCATGTTCCATCTCTTTTAGGCATAAGTAACAATGAACACAGCACAAGTGTTGTGATGTCGCGGTCGCACAAATTAATTACCCTAGCTTAAAACAAATCAAACAAGATAGTATAGAGCAAGCAAGGGGTCGATCCCACGAGGATGATATTGGGGGGGGGGGGGTTGGAAGTTGTCTAGGCTAGGCTAAAGCAAACTAAGCGAAAATTATATAAAACTGAAATTTATCAATAAAGCAAACCTTGGTCGCAAGTCAACATCCACCTACATAAATCAGAACTGATCATCGAAACGACACATCAATTTATATTCTGAATATTTATCTCTTCTTAAAATTGGTTCGTTAACGGATCCACCGTATAACTTATCCTAACCATCAAACAACCACAGTGTCCGCACTAGTAATTTGATTCAATGGAAGCATTAAAAACTAGATAAATTGATCAATTAAGAAACATAATTATCCGCAATATATGTTTAGTTTGATTGAATGTTCTCTCTAAGATTAATAACATAGATCCGCTACAATTATTAACTTAGTTGCTTCACAAGTTCATATACCACAACTCCGGTTTTGATATCAAACTTAGCAATAGATTGTCTACAGTAATAACTTCGAGTCCGCTCTTAGCAATTAAATAAACAATCATAGGAAAATAAGCATAGGAGAACAAACATATTCATCATATAAACTGAAAAATTGAGGTAAAAATAGATCTCACAGTTCTTGAAATCTGAAGGTTTCTATGTCCTTGCAACCAAGCAAAAGAGTCTAGCCTTGCATGTTTATTGAACAATTAAATAGAAAGATGAAAGAAAACATGATTTAGGGTTTGGATGAGGAAGATTTGTGTTTTCTTTGCTGATGGCCGAAACTTCCTTGCTCCTCTCCTCCTTTATATATGCTTAGAAACCCTAGTATCTATTTTACAAAATAGTCCTTCCTTGAATTGGCAGAATTTAGTTGTCCCTTGTAAAATTCATATCTCATTAATAACACATCGTTTGGAGCTGAAATTTACAGCGTTTATAAGTCTTTGCGTATGAAATCCAAAACAATTGGGTTTGCATCAATCAGAATTCTGTAGCTCTAGATATTGAATTTGGAATGGACAAAGGTCGACATCGGCAGATTGCAAGATTTGATTTTGAAGGATGCGATTTCCATGTTCTTCCTTATTTTATTTCTTTTGCCTTAGCTTTACAGAAAGATATGGATATTATCTTTTGAATTCCACTGGAATCACTTCATTTCGACCTCTAGAGCTTCCGCTCTGCACAAAACACCGATTGAAGGTCAAATTTGTCAATCAGCTCCAATTACCTCATTTTTGCATCTTTCATCCAAAAATGCCTTTAAAACATAAAACAAAGAATATCAAGGCATTTTATACACAAAACATATGAAAAAAACTAGGTAAATATGGATGAAACTATCAAATAATATGGTCGCATCAACAAGGGCTCATACTCTCACGAATGTACCCCTTCATAATCAACTCTTCTACTTGCCTTTTAAGCTCTTTTGTCTTCTCGGGATTGCTTTTATAGGCTGGATGATTAGAAATTGATGGTCAGGGTACAAGGTCAATCTAATGTTGAATTACTCTTATTGGCGGTAATCCACTAGGGATGTTCTTAGGGAATACATCATCATACTTTGGCAATAAAAAGACAACCACACTAGGAACAATAGAATCAAGATTGTTAGTGTTTAGATAAATCTCCTAATTCACAACTAAGATCATTGGCTTGTTAGTGAAAAACACATATCTGATTTGAGCTTTTGCATAAAAAAATGGTACTTTCTTTAGTTTTTCAAAACTATTATCACCATACAAACTTACTTTCTTCATTCCTCGGGTCTTACCTCTACTCTCAACCGGTTTAATTAATGATTTAGATTTAGTCAAATTTGATGGTCTCCTCTCACCATTGTCCTCACATGAATTTTTACTCTCCCCATCCTCACATTCCTTTCTTAATTTCATTTGATTGTCATACACTTGTTTTGGAGACAAAGAGAGTGATGGTTTTACCATCCATTACAGTAATGAACCTATTTCTAAACTCATCTTGAATTGTCTTCTGATCGAACTGTCATGGACGCCCCAATAGTAAGTTACTAGCATGTATTAGGACTACATCACACATAACCTCATCAAAATACTTTCCAATAGAAAACACAATTGACATTTGCTTAGTAACTTTCACTTCATCACATTCATTCAACCATTACAATCTATAAGGCCTAGGATACTTAATGCAAACCATATTCAATTTCTTCAAAAGAGTGTGAAATATGTATACTTGTTGTTGTGCTATATCATCTTTTTTTATTTGCATATTCAGTGCATGCCTTATAACTGAGGCATCCCACTTTAAATGATATGCAATCTCTTCATCACTACTATCCTTCAAAGGTGATATCTCTTCACTTACAAATTTGTCACTTTCATATTCAGTCTCCCTATTGTCTCTTGTAAGCATAACTCTTTGGTTTGGACATTGAGATGCAATGTACCCTCTCTCAAAACACTTTAAACATTTAATATCTATGTAACTAGGAGGTTGAGATTCATATTTACTTTTTTCATCCATATGAGCATCCTTTTTAGCCTTAGGAGGTTTGACCCTTGTATGTATATTTTCATAACCCATTTCTGGGTTATTCCCTAAAAACAAATAACAAAAATAAATAACAAAGGTTGACGTCGCGAAAAAAATCAAGTTGAAAATTTTGAAAGTGCCTCTATTGTGCCAAAAAAAGGAAAGAAATGCATATTTCAAGGCCAAAATGATTTAGTATTGGATAAATATACATAAAAATGAAGTTGAAAGGCATAATTATACTTTTTATAGGCCAATTTGATTTAATAATGAGTCAATTTAAAGAACAATTATGTTTAGGAATTAATTCGGGGTCCAATTGAAGGATTTAATTAAGTGCAAGAACTTAATTATACTTCAAATGAGTCAAATTAATTATATTAAGGGCTTAATTGATGAAAAATCAAGTTTGGAAGCCTAATTCGGGTTTAATTGAGAAGATTGGAATTTCCAGAGACCAAATATAATTTTTACCAAGTCAATTGGATGAAATCAGGGGTGAATTTGAAGACAATTGGAAGTTTAATGGTCAATTAAGGGTCAAATTGCATAAATTTGAGACTAAGGACTAAAAAGGCACGTAAATTTAGGGTTGCTATTGAAGTTTTGAAGGGGATGAAATTGCATAAATTTAAAAATTTAAGGTCAAGTAGGAGTGCAATTAGAATAATTATAAATTGAATGACCAATTTGTACTTCTACCATCCTGTAGAATTTTCAAGCAACCAATATAATGTTCTATGCACTGATGCGTAACAGTGCATGCCTGCCTTCGTCTTCATCATTGTAGCAACCTGCAAACACCATCGTTGCACGCAATGGTTAACTGAAGGGTCCTCATAATACTATAAATATCTATGAAGAAAACACTGAGAGAAAAAGAAAAAACAACAATAGTATATGTAACGTCCCCTTCTCCGGGGGAAAAATAAGTAATCTTATTAATATACATTCGCCAAGAAAAGAAGATGTAATTTTTTTTACACACATATATATTCATATATAAAAAGGTTTCACTAAAATTTCTATCAAAATTTCGGCAAAACCTCCCTTGTACTAATAAATCATATAGACGAGAGGGCTTATTTACAGGCCACATAAAACTACAAACAACAACTCTACCTCTTCCTCAGTGTCATAACCCAATTTCTGGGTTATTCTCCAAAATCTAGCCAAAAATAAAATAAATAAAATAAAAGGGGTTAGTGTTGGTAGAAAATTGATGTGGAAAATTTGGAAGTTTTTGAGAGCCCGATCGTACCTCTTTTATGCCCAAAAATGAAAGAAAATGCATATTCAAGGATAAAATAATTTATTATTGGGTAAATCTGCATAAAAATTAAGCCGAAAGGCATAATTATATTTTTATAGGCCAATTTCATTTAATCATGAGCCAATTTAAAGTATAATTATGTTCAAGAATTAATTTAGGTTCAAGTTGAAGGATTTAATTAAGTGCAAGGACTTAATTATACTTTAAATTGGTCAAATTAATTTTGTTAAGGGTTTAATTGATAAAAAAAATAAAGTTTTTGAGCTTAATTCGGGTTTAATTGAGAAGATTGGAGTTTTCAGAGACCGAATTGATTTTTTTCCAAACCATTCGTGTGAGGTCAGGGGCAAAATTGAAGAAAATAAGAGTTTAATGGTCAATTGAGGGTCAAATCGTATAAATCTGAAACCAAGGACCAAAATAAAAAAGGTACACAAAGTTAAGGCTGCTTTTGAAATTTTAGCGGGGGTCAAATTGCACAAATTTAAAAGTTTAAAGCCAATTGAGAGTGCAATTAGAACGATTACAAATCAAGGGACCAAAATGCAATTTCACTAGGTCCCAACACCTGCAGCAGCCATGCCACTGCAGGTACACCACTACAATCATGCTACCGTGAAGGCAGCCATACCACTGTAGCATGTCGTTGTAGGATGCAACTCATTGTCGCGCAGTTGTAGCTCACCATTGTAGGAGACAACCCCCATCATTGCGCACAACTATAGCATGGCTCGGAAGGGCTACCTCCTCCACCTATAAATAGCACGGGGATTGAACAAAGATGGGGAATGATCATGAAATTGGGGAAACGGGGAAAATTTGTAGAGAACAGAATGATACACAAACGGGGATAATAGACAAAAGAGGAGGAAAATTTTGATAATGGGGGAGACGATCGTTACCATCGTTGACTAACACACACAAATGCGGGAATTAGCAGAAAAATGAAGGAGAGGAAGACGAAGACGCAACTACAGCCCATCATCTTCATCAACTTTGGTAACAGCTCTCTCTTTCTCTCTCCCCCAGGAGCTGCAGCACCGATGTCCCTCTCTCTCTCTCTCCCTTGCACCGTTAGCTCTCTCTAAAACTAGCAGCATCCCCAGGCCAAAAGCTCCCCAATAACAAGCTCAGCCTTCTTCCCCAGCTCAAGCAACGCCATAACAACGAAGCAGCAATAGCTCAGATCGGCCCTCTTTCGTTGCTCCTCCCAGCCACCACAAGCCACCATTTTCGACGCCACCACCACAGGGAGAACCACCTCGGCCTCCTCTACCCGGTGGCAGTAGCAGGTAAGCCTCTAATCGTGGTCAGCTAACCACCTTGTTACTGTTCACGTAACACGTGAACAATATTAATTCACTCATTGTTCACACTATGTAAACGATGCAGTTTTGTTTGTTTTTGTTTTTTTTTTTCTGCTTTTGTCTTGGGCTGGACTACTCTTGGACCAGCCTAGTTGGTTGGGTTGGGTCCAGCCCAAGTCCAGTAGAGTTGGGTAGACCTAAAATTTTTTAAAAAAAATACAAAAAGTTGCATTTAAAAAAAACAAAAAAATGTGATGTCGACCCTCTCTCTTGTTTCCCTCAGCAGCTTCAGCAACTCCAACTACCAAGCATTAGTGGCATCCCACAACACCCACAGAGGTAGCTGCCAGCAACAACTCTCTCTCTGTCTCTTACAGCACCAACAGCTCTCTCTCTCTCCCCTCCAGCAGCAGCTCCCAACGCACACCATTGGTTGTTCCCTCGGCACCTGCAGCTCCTCACCCATGCCAGCAGCTCCTCACCCATGCCAGCAGCTCCCCGGTAAGCTCAAATCTTCTTCTCTAGCGCCAATGTCAAGCAACAGCAAAAGCAGTAGCACAAAACAGCCACCTTCAAATGATCCTCCTGGCCACCAAGGACACCGTTTCTGACGCCACAATCACATGAAGAACCACCTCGACCTCCTCTACCTAGCGGTAGTGGCAGATGACCCTCTCGTCACCGGCGGTCAACCACATGTTATTGTTCACATAACACGTGAAGAGTGCAAGTGTGAATTAATTCACTCTGCACTATTCACGCAAGACGTGAACAGTGCAACAACCAGATTTTCCTTTTTTTCTTTTCTGCTTTGGCTCTAAGTTGGACTTGTTCTTGGCCCAACCCAGTTGGTTAGGCCAGGGCCAATCCAAGTCCAGCAGAGTTGGGCCTTTTGGCCCACCTTGGTTGAGCTAACCCATTTAGTTGGGTTAGGCCCAATTTGATTTAAAAAAAACAATATAAAAAAATCACATTTTAAAAAAAAATATGTTGTTTTCGTGCATATAGCCAAATTTCAAAGTTTTTCCAAGTATATTTTTCGTAAAAAACAAATATAGCATATTTCTCATATTTTGAAACGAAAATTGGATATCATAACTAGTTTATGATTGTCCATTGGAATTTGGCCAAAATATCAAAAAAAAAATCATTCTTTTGTTTTAGTTATCTTGGTGTAAAATTACTTTCTACATTACGCCCGCAAATAGTTAAAAAAAAGTTTTTTAACTATGGTTTAAATTACATTGTAAAGTACACCCGCAGATAGTATAAATTTTTTTTTTAATACGGTGTAAAAATTTTCAAATTTTAGAATGATTAGGTTTTTGACTCCCAATGAGGTACAAACTCTCTCATGAAGAAAGATCTACCTCGAGCTTTAGGAAAGACCAATAAACAAATAAAAATATGACTCAAAAAAACAATTAAACAACAATGCAGTTTGCCTTAGATATGGTGTACTAGGGGTGATGCGTCTTCCCCTTGCACAACTTGTCATTACCTATTAGGTTTTCTAGAGATCTTAATACTAGTTGGCAACTTATAAGAATTATAGTCATAATTTTATGACTATAAAACACTCCTTTTGTCGCGCACTATCTCCTCTCCGGGGATGGGGGCACGAAGAGCAAAAAAAAATGCCTTCACAACACAACTGATTATATCTGGATAGATAATATTTGAGCAAACTTTGAACATGAGTACAAACTTTATACCTAGCTATACTTCAAGAAATGGGATGATAAATGCATTAGAAGTGGAATACCCAACAAGTCCAAAAGTGTCATTGAATAGAGTTTGCCAAATGATGAGGAAGTCCACTTGATGTAGACACTTAGAATTATATTGGATGCAGGTTGGTTACCCAAGTATAAAAATGATGGATAAAGTTTCACCTTTTTATCCATGTCATTTAAGTGATCCCTACAAGAGTATTATGAAGGAGGGATGTATTAGAGTTGAAAGATGGAGCTTGCTTTAGAATCTATTTATTTGATTATGATTGCATAAAAGTCTATAAAGAAAAAAAAGACCTATATTTGTTAGATAAAATATATATGCATTATAATGCATTGTTGCCCTTAAATCCTTAATGAGAATTTAAAGAAAGAATTTTTGGTAG
The DNA here is from genome assembly GCA_009078335.1 of Salix brachista. Classification (NCBI taxonomy): domain Eukaryota; kingdom Viridiplantae; phylum Streptophyta; class Magnoliopsida; order Malpighiales; family Salicaceae; genus Salix; species Salix brachista. The sequence goes on from CM018590.1 coordinate 11,702,512, forward strand.
ACTATTAGTTTACAAGCCCTTTCTAGTCTTTTTTTAGTGTGCCTTCAAGCCCTTTTCTTCTTCTTTTTGTGTGCTTCTTGAGCTTTTATCTCTCTCTTTTTATTTGAGCACATTTATGATCTCTCATCTATTAGATAATACACTTTACATCCCTATTTTCTCTCTCTTTTAAGTGTGTTTTCTAGCCTTTAACCATTTCTTAGATAGTGCATTTTCTAGCCATATTTCTCATAAGTTGAGCCCACATTCAAACCCTCACCCCTTTGTCATACTTTATGAGCGCACCTTCGAGCCCTTGTCTCTCATTTTCCTTTAAATGTGTTTGTGAGCCATCATCCTTTTCTCTCATTTTCTAATGGTGTTCCCTAAATCTTAACTTTTTTAAAAATAATATATTTTTCAGCACTATCTTTCTTGTCTTTTAAGTGTGTTTCCTAACCCTCAATAACCAACTAGATAATGTGTTTTCCAACATTATCTTTTTTCTCTTATGAGTGTGTTTTCTAACCCTCAATCATCAACCCAAATATTATGCTCTCTAGCCTCATCTCTTATTTTTTTAGTGTTGTTAGACCTCGATCATTTCTTACATAAGGAGATTTTTAGCCTTCGCATTCCAGATAATACGCTTTCTAGCTCTATGTTTTTTTCTCTTTATGAAAACATATTTGGGGAAGTAACATGAAGATTTAACTTAAGTATTCATTATTAGTGTTATATGTAAATCTTTATATCCTACTTGATCACACAAATTAAAATGAATGCACATATTTCAATTTGTATGCATTTTAAAAGTATTGATAAAATAATTATAAGAGTTCAATCAAGACTGAAACTAGTAAATCTGAATTCTGCATGAAGACATTAAGTGTGTTGAAATAATTTCAAGAAAGGTAATTGTCTGGAGAAAAAAAGGGTAAAAAGATAATTGAATAGTCATTATAAGATTAAAATATAATGAAATAGACAATAAAAAAAGAGGATAAAAGTATTGATAATGGATATTAAATCTTAATTATGATCAATTATTGGAAAAGAAAGTAATTAAATGAATTGCAAAAGATGATAATTGAACAACATAATTGGGGTTTAAATCTTTTGTGCTAGATATAATATATTGTATAGGTTAATTTCTACTCATGAGATGATGTAAGATATGAAATTGATGTGACTTACATGGGAACATGATATGAAAAATAATATAATTGAAAAAAAAAGTCAATATTGGTTAATGAGTATGTATTTAATTGGAGAAATTATATAAATTTGAAATAATTAAAAAAGATTCATGATAATGGCATCTCTTGCATAGGTGTTGAGTATTAATAACTTAGATAACTTGAATGATTATTATTTTCCATGATTTTATATGCGTGTTTAGGTAAATGCCTTTAAATGATATGGATCTAAATGTTATGATATTGAATTATTTGATTCCATGTTGAAAAGTAATAACAAATTTGGAGGATGAATATATGATTTTATAGGAGAGGTAAGGGGTGAAAACGAAATGTCAATAATCAATGAAGAAAAAAGTGTGAATGAAAGTTATGGTATTAATGAAATCTTGATAAGAGGAATATTTAAGTTTATATCATTTCTAGAATTGATTTAATTATTCTAGTAATGGATATGAATATGTATGGATCTTAGTATTGTAGTTATCTTTCCTCAAGTTAGTAAAAATTATGGTGATGAAATTTATGGATATCAAGATATGACCTATCTTAATTATGAGTTATCTAACCTTTCATGTTGAAAGGATTCGTGTATTTCAAATGATCACTTTAAGAATAATTTGTGTATATCATTTATAAAAGTAATATAAACATATAGATGTGTAAGAAGGAATTGTGTATTATTATATCATAGAAGAAATTGTCAATGAAAGAGTTGGGATCATTCTTTTCAAAACAATTAACCTGAATTTTATGTACTTGATTGTTAGTTATGATGATAAACACATTTGAAAGTCAAAGGTATTACATGAGGTTTATGAGGCCTAAGTTGGTGTAGATTATGATGATAAGATTAAGGCAATCCAAGATAGACAAAAGAGTTATGTAGACAATCAAATAAGGCCCTTAAATTTTCAAGTAAGGGATAAAGTGCTCCTGAAAATGGCACCTTGAAAAAATATCATTCAATATGAGATGAAAAAAAAGTTTACATCAAGGTATATTAGGCCTTTTAAAGTTATTGAAAGAATATGACATGTTGTTTATAGATTGACACTAACACCATGTCTATCCAGGATACATAATTTTTTCCATGTATTTTACTTTGTAAAGTTGAGATTAACCTTTTTTGGGTGTTACTATAAGTTCATGCAAAGTCAGAGAAGATCTGACACTTAAGGTTAGGCTAGTATGAATCTTAGATCATAGTACAAAATAATTGAGAAAAAAAGGTGCTGATTGTAAGGGTGTCATGAAGGGGTTCTTAGGTGGAGGAAGAAATTTGTGAATGAGAGTAAAAAATAAAAAGGAAGTATCCCAAATTATTTTTGAGCTTTAGTACAAGATTTAATTTTTAGGATGAAATTTTATAGAGGGAGAAGATAAACCCCTGATAAAAAATGGCAAATCAATAATAAACAGGGTAATGTTAAATTTGATAATGATAAATTAAAAGGAATATTTCATAATGATTTAAGTAAAATTGTGCACAAAATTCATATTTTAAGCATAATTTATCAATTGTCTAGTGTTAAATTATTAGGATATCTCTCAATTTGATCATTGAATTTGGCTAAAACCTTATGAGAGGTCTCCTAATATAATATTGTATCTTGAGTTACACTTTTATGGAAATCTAAGCTATAAAAGGTCTCGAGATAAAAATGTGACTTGGGGGCGATTACAATGAATAAACTTTTAGGGAGGAAACTAAATAGGGGTATAATGGTAACTAAACAAAAACATTACCCTTTAGCTACAATACATGTTATTATTCATCAAAGAAGTAATAAGAGAGAGGGTAAGGTTTCTCTTAATCTTCTTCAAAACTTTTTGAAGAATATTTCCCAAAAGTATGAGTTTAGGTGCATCTAAAAGAATATTAGTAGAGAAAAACACCTTAAGAATAAAAATATAAAGAGAAAAACCTTGGGAAATAGAGAAGATTGAGAAAAGAAAAAAGTATGAATTGAAGAGAAATAAGAAGAGGAAGAAATTGCTAAGAAAACTATAAACCTTAACTTAAATTGTTTGGTAAGGTAGTTCTCTCCATTTAATTTATGTTTTCAGTAGTGATTGATGAATGGATGAAAGAAACCCTAAATTTTGATTTTTTAAAGTTCTTGATAAATATTTGCAAAATGGATATGTTGAAGAGTATTAGTTATGTTGACATTAGAAAGGTGAGAACAAGAATAAATTATAAGGAAATTCAAAATAAACCATGGAAGACCACTCCTCTTTAGAACTGACTATCAATTGAAAATCAACAAGCCATATGAATTGTTTGAAACTTATATCTATATGTATATATGGTTTTATGATTAATAGAAATGGAAGATTGAGATTTTAGTCATGTAGTAATTGTATTATGGAAAATGATTTTGTGAAATTAGATGATCAATTCCATGATTTTTTTGAGTTAATGTGTTTATTAGTGTGATAATAGATTGGGTAAAGCATTAATTGGATTAATTGAAAACGAAAAATTTACCCCCACCCTAAATGGAAGTTTCAACCAATAAAGGGATAAAGATTTGAATTTGTTTGACTCAACTCTTATGTATAATTAAGTATAATTGGGTTGTATTAGTATCAACATTTCTTAAACTTTATTACTCGCTCCTAGGTTGAGAGACTAATGATACCAATATGCTATATTGGTACCGCCATTTCTTAAATTTGATTAGTCATTCTAGTTTAGATGACAGATTATACCAATGAGGTTTAACAGGATTTGCATGTATTAGAATATTTGACTAACAATTTAATGGAATGGAAGCTAATGATACCATATGGATTGATATGAATATATCTTTGATTAACCATACTAGAGGTGATGGTTAAGGATATCAATTTGGAATTAATGTCAGCATAAATTGGTTGACTTCGATGATGGGTGACTAATAATAACATAATGTTAAAGTTGGAAATTGAGGTAAAAGATAAAGGAACGGTAAGAAAATGAAATTGAGGTAAAAGATAAAGGAATGGTAAGAAAATAGGATAAAGATTTAACTCATCTGAATGGAATCAAGAAAAGAGAACTTAGTGGTAGTTATACTAATGTGTCTATTTATATTTGATTATTGTATTTTTCAGGGTCATCATATACACATCAGGTTTATATATATCTTATTATCTTTGGTTATATAGACTATGTATAATAAGTTTATTTTGGATTATGATTTTTTTTCTAAGAATGTAAAAGTTAATGACTGATTTTGTTGTTCATACAAAAGTTTATGTCTCTTAATATTTGACCATTTTTTTCATGTTTGCTGGATTTTATGTAAACTATCTTACTTTATGATTAATATATTGTGTAATTATTATATGTGTTATTGGATGAGATGAAACTTACTAGAATATGGTTGATGAGGATCATGATCTAAGAGGGTTGAATCAAAAAAATGTGTGTTATATATGTGGAAGGACAATGAGTAAAGTCAATAGCTTGGAATGTTCTATTATATAGAAAAAAATCGGTTTAATTTTGGTAGAAGTTATGATAGAATATCAAGTATTTCTAAAAGGTCATCATCACACTTGCTAAAAGGAATAAAAACAATTCCTAGTAATTTTATATTTAAATGTTTTTTATCCTAGAAATTTAGAGTTACAACATTCATCAACTTTAACATTGACGCATCATTAAATATTTGATTCCCTTTTCCATCTTTATTTTAAAACCATATATGTTTATATCAAAAAATTGTTTGCATATAGAGACTATGTCCATGTAGGTCATATAATCATAACAACAACCTTTCTCAATGTATATGAGCAATAATAGATGTCATCTTATATCCTACCATTACAAATAATACAAAAGTAAATAAAGATTTATAAAGTAAAAGTCCTGATTACAAACATATTCAGAAGTGATACATATCAAACCCTTATATTTATCAATTAAGTTTATATGAATAATAACCTTAATTGATAAAATTAGAGGCTTTGTGTTTAGTTAACGAAACATGCATTGCAAGAAGAAAACAATAGTTTAAACATTATCATAACACTTAATATTGTAATCAACAAGCAAAATATATATTAATTTAGGGTTTTCAAAACATCATGATTAGGTTTAGGGTGGATTAAAAAAATATTTGTTTTGCGATAAATTAAATGTATTCATAATATTTTAACCATTACCCATTAATTTAAGATAAAATCACACCACACACATGTCATTGAAACAAAATTCCACTAAAACACTTACCTCCACATTGTTCTTGATGAACAAGGTTGAATAAAATCAAAAATAAATCCAAAACATGTGTGTTTCATCATAGCTATACATATAATTAATTGTGGATTTGTACATTAAAATTATCATTTTACCTTTTAGATGAGAGTTTTTAAACCTTTGGGCTAAGGGTTTTTTGGTCTTTTTCACTGGCTCATCAGTCATTAACAGACTATTTAAGGTTGTATGCATCTTTTTTACTTTTTTAAAATAGTAAAAATACTCTTTTACCTTAAAGTCAACAAAGTTTACAATTATTAACCAAATGTTTTCTTGACTTTTTTTAAGCTTCTTAACAGTAAAAATATTTTTTTCCTTAAAAATCAAAAAACTATTGGACTATTGGACAAAGGTGTTTTAGGGTTTTTTATTATCCATATACAATAAATGTTTCTAACCTTAGAAAATATAAAAAATAAGCTTTGTTTTTGGGGTATTTTTGTTTATTTTTCATGGGTATTATGTAACAGGGCTATAATGGTATTTTGGTGTTTTTATGTTTTCTTATGAAATTTTTAATTGGAAAGCTATTGTGCTAGGGACTAAGTGGCATCAACATTAGTTAGGTGGCGCGTATGAAGTTACCTGATGACTAAATCTGACCATCTTTCATCTCCCTAAATATTCAATCATGTTCTCTTCCACATGGTATGACGAGTGTTGGGTTATAGTGGTCGGATTGTTCCTAGCGATTGATTGTTTTTTTTCTTCTCTTTCCTGATAACTAAAGTGAACAATTGTCCTCTTTGTTTGTTGTTTTTCAATTTTAGTTCTCGTTCTTTAAATTTCTTATTGTAATCTCCTTCTTTTTATAAGTCTTTTTCCAATTTTATCCTTCAATTACAATTTCTCGTATGTTTTGTTTTTCATTTCAGTCCTTGTTTTTTTCATTTCTTATTTTATTTTTATTCATCTTATAGTATCAATCCTCGTAAATGTGTCTATATTTTTGGTTGGTGTTTCAAAATCTATCCTCTTAGTTTTGATTCTAGTCATTTTTTTGTTAGAGTTTTCTTTGTTTGCAATTTTGTCCTTCAATTCTAATATATGTATATGATTTTTTTACTCAATCATTTTGCTTTTGTTTTTTTTCCTCTTAGCTCGTTTGTCATAATAGTGTAGTTTTAGATTTTGTCCTTCAAATCAAATTTATAGTTTTTTTCTTTCAATAATAATAATATTTATTTTAGTTTGGTCTTTATTTATTTATTTATTTGTTAAAGTTTTATGGTTTTTGTAATAATAATAATAATAAAAATAATAATAATGGTATTAATTTCATTAATAGTGATACTAATAGTAGTAATAGTAAGTGATTGTGATATAATAATAATAATTATTATTATTATTATTATTATTATTATTATTATTAATTGTGGTTATAAAAGTAATAATAATGATAGTGATAAGAATAAAATTAATAGTGATATTGGTTATAGTGGTGATAATAATAATTATAACAACAATAACAACAGTAATATCAATGATAATGATGACAACAATAATAGCAACAAGTAATATTTATGATATTACTTATTAATAATAGTAGTAATAGTGATAGCTGTAATGATAGTGAAAATATTAGTGATGATAATAATAACGATGATGATGATAATTGTTATAATAATAATAGTGATAATTCATAATTTCATATTAGATTTACTAGGAATTGAGTTTCACTACTTTTCCATGTATAATATTTCCAATCTAAAATTCTAGATTACTCGTTTGAAAAATTTATGTCTCAATATTCTCTTTTATTTTTTGCTTTATTATTTTTTCATCCAATTGTAATTATCTTTTAATATTGGGTTTTGAAAATAAATTAAAAAATTCATCTAGATTTCCTTTAAACCTATTAAATAAACCATTTCATATCGAGTTATCTCTTATATATTTTATTACAAACTTGTGCCAGACAAACATTCAAGATAACAGATTTAAAGAATTAAACCTATTAATCTTGTCTGGGTTTATACCATTATAAAAAAATTTGTGTGTTTTTAATAATGTTTTGTTTTTATACTGTGTAAAAAGATAGTTCAGCCCACAATAGAGTGCAGAATAATGAACTAGCAACAACAAGAAGATGTTTTAGGCTCGTGGTACTCAAATGAAAAGATTAATTATAAAACAATGAAGGGTCTTACTTTAGATCTATACGAGATTCCTTGCTCGGGCAATTCGTTGGGCTTTTTTTTATGTAGCAAATTGATTGATTTTATGCATGTTTTAATTAGTTGCCTTCATATTAAATTAGAAAAATTGTAATTGATAAAATCTGTTAAAAATGGGTTATTTGTTTTTTGCATCAAAGTGATTGAATGTTGTTATTGTTCTAATTGTTTTTATAATTATTTTGAAACTTCTATTATTAGTGATTTGTTATCTTCTTTTTTTCATTTGCTTTGATTATGTGTGGCTTGATATATTTTTAGTTTAAAGTGTTTTTTTATTTAATCTTTTATTTATTTTTTGAAATTCATGTTATTATATGAAAAGTATTTTAGAACACCAAGATTTAATTATTTTGATTTTTTTTTTAAATATTTTAAGGCCTTAATATGAGATAAAATATCAAAATATATAATTAATATCGCATATTTACAAGAAAAACCTAACCTTAAAAGTAATAATAATTATTATTATTTTAAGTGTCTTATCCATAATAAAATGAATATATATAAAAACTAAATAATCGAAAGTTTTGTAGGTTGATTATTTCACTAATATGTATAGCATTAAAAAAAAACTCTAGGATCATTAATATTTTTTCACATGTTAAAAAATTTGGTTGTGTCTGCAGCAAAGCATATGGCAAATGACCTGTTTATTTTTTCACAATAATCTATTGAAGTCCACAATAATCTGTTTTTAGTGCTACAGTAAATTTGACATAAACCAAAATTTAAAAATTATTTTTTTATAAAACCACCACCTCAATAAAAGAGAAAATAATAAAAATTAAAAACCAAAACTATATATATATATATATATATATATATAAACATGAAAAATTAGGGATTATTTAGAAGCATAAAAACGAAAAATAAAGGAATTAAAATAAAAAAGTATAAGTATAAGGGACAAAGTGAAACAAAATATGTAATCAATTTTAATTGAAGGACAAAATTGTTGTACCGAAAAAGGAAATAAAATCAAAAATTAAAAGTATAAGGGCTGAAATGAAAATAAAATATGCAATAAACTTAAATCGAAGGACAATATTGCAAAATTCAAAAATGTTGTACCGAATTTATTAAGGGATTAAATACCAAACCGAAAATTAAAAGAATAAGAACAGAATTGACCATAATCTATAATCAATTTCCATATAGGGACAAAATTGAAATAAATCAAAACTTTCATAAATCAGGACCATGTCAAACAATCAAAATATCAGGGACCAAAATAAAACACCTATCAACAGCGGGGAATTCTGTGCACTTTGGCCTACAGGAGAGAGAAAAAGTTCAACCGACCATCGGCACATATCCGACCACCATGTGATGACAGTAGGACATGAAGGCACATCCTTAGAGACACCAGACAAACATTTTTCATCGCCTGACAACGTCGCACGCGTCGCTAGAAGGGGGCGTAAGGCCGACAATCGTTGGCGCGTTCGACGCACATCTAAACAGTAATCTTTGTTAAATAATAATAAAAATGATAAATTACATATAGACCCCTTCAAGCAACTCTTAATTTTTGTGATTTATGGGGACAAATCCGTATTTATGCATTTTCTGAAAAATATGCAATAGACGAAACACCCCTGCATGCAATTCTTTTGTTTTGTTTTATTGAAGGGCAAAAGGGTTATTTTACTGTGCACTGAAAAAAATGAAATTACCGTGATACCCCTGCAGACATCTGTTGGTTTTTGTCTTATTAGGGGGTATAATGGTCATTTGATTGTGCACAAACATGTAAACATTAAAAAATACACCTCATTCCAAGGCTAAAGCTAAGGTGAACAGAGGGGTAAAATAGTAATTTTACTTTTAAAATCCACAATAATTTATTTCTGGTGCTATAGTGAATTCTTGGTCTGATTTAGCTATATGTATAATAATGGTGGGGGGGTGTTTGTAAAAGCAGATAATAGAGACTAGAGAGAGAATGAAGTGTTTCAAGAGGGATGATGTCTAGGAGAAATTTTTGAAGATTTGTATTTATTATATATGAAATTTATCTTTTTATCTAACTCGTTAACCATGAAAACATATTTTAATTTCCAAATATAGATTGAAAACAAAAAAATAAACTAAAATATGTCTTATTTTTATTTTTTGTAATATTGTTTTAGTTTTTCCTTTTTTAATTTTTTTGGAAAAATATATTATTTTTTATTTTCTTACACTTTGAATATTTATCACTCTACATATGACCTATTTATACCATTACTTTTGTTCTTATCTTCATTATTTTGTATTTTCTCTTTACACTTTTTTTGAAGAATTATTAAACAAAGACTAATTAATGGTGTTTTATTGTAGGAATTGCATTACTATATTTTTCTACTACATTAAAAAATAGCTTAAGATTTTTCATGTGTTTTATTAACACATACGATCATTACTATATTTTATTATATGTAAGCATTTTTTCTATTCATGGTTATATTTTTAATTTGATGTCAAGAAATACATTAATAACATGTACATATCAATTCTTTTACATTACAAATAAAAAATCACTTGTAGTAAGGCAAGTTGATAAACGCATTCACACTCATTTTTTGTATTATTGGCAGTTCCTGATATATTTAATTAAATATATCCATAACCTTTTTTTATTTAGAATGAAGTTGGTTTAAAAAAACATATTTGAAAAGCTTGCACATTAGCTAAATCAGTTCACACATTTACTGTAGATAAATTATTGTAGAAATAGACACATATTACTATGCATTGTAATAGGAAAATTATTATTTTACCCCTTGGTGCACAGGAATTTTAGCCTAAACTCAAGGGTATTTTTGATTTTGTACATTTCTGTGCACAATACAATAACCATAATACCCTCAATAAGACAAAAAAACCAAGAGTTATCGTCGGGGGTATCACTGTAATTTCACATTTTCATTGCACAATAAAATAACCCTTTTACCCTCCAATAAGACAAAACACAAGAGTTGCCTGTGGGGGTGTTTCGGGGATTTAACATTTTTTGAAAATGTATAAATACGGATGTGCCCCTATATAAGATAAAATTAAGAGTTGGTTGTAGGGGTGTTTTGGTAATTTACAAAAAAAAATTATTTTCTATCGAATACTGTCGATGCGTCTGACAGACGCGCTGATGGTATTCAACCCCACACACTTTTCAGGCGGCGCGTGCGGCATCTCCTGGTGGTTGAAAATGTCCATCCGACATCTCTAAGGATTCTTCTCCATGTCCTCTTCCTCATGGTGTGCGTGCATGGCATCCCACGGTGGCTGGAGACGAGACGGTGGCAGGTTGAACTCCCCCCCCCCTTTTTTCTCTCTCTTGCATGCTAAATTACACAGTATCCCCTTTGTTTATGGTGTTTTCATTTTAGTCCCTTCTCGTTTAATTGTTTTGTATGGTTCTTATTTTTATTATAGAAGTTTTGATTTGTTTCAATTTTGTCATTCAATTGAAATTGATTATATATTTTGGTTTCATTCCGGTCCTTATTCTTTAATTTTAGGATTGGTTTGAAATCCCTTAATATTTTCGGTATAGAAGTTTGGATTTTTTTCAATTGTTGTTCGATTGAAATTAATCATATATTTTGTTTTTATTTTGATCCTTATACTTTTATTTTTTATTTTACTTTAATTCCTTTATTTTTTATATATATTTATGAAATAGTCCCTATTTTTGTCCATGTTTATATGTATATGCTTTTAGTTTTTGTTTTTAATTTTTATTATTTTCTATTTTGTTGAGGTTGTATTTTTTTTCTTTAATTTAGTCCTTAAATTTTAATTTGTATTATTGGTTATTTGAAAATTGATATTTATTATTGTTTCCCTTTGTTTTTTTATTTATTCTTAAGTCAAATGATTGTTTTAAGCTAATAATATTTATTTTTGTTTTGTCATATATTTTATTTTTTATTGCTCTTTTGTTAAAATGTGTAGCTGTTTTTTTTCTTCAAGGTAATTTTGTTTTTCCAATTATTTATGTAATAATAATAATAATAATTTTAGTGAAAAGAACGTGTAAAACTTGAGCCAAATTATCTACAATGAAAAAATTGTCATGTGCTTTTTTTATGTAAAACTCTAGTCATTTCCATGCGCTTTGCTGTAGCTAAAACCAAATTTTAACATGTAAAAAAAAATTAATGGTCTTAAATTTTTTTAATGATGTTATACATATGAGTGAAATAATCAATCTACAAAACTTTTGATTATTTAGTTTTTTATATATTCATTTTATTATTGATAAGGAGTTTAAAATAATTTAACGATTATTTTAAAGATATTTTTTCTTAAAAATTTGTGAGACTAATTATATATTTTGATATTTTTTAATATTAATGTCTTAAAATATATATAAAAAATGAATCAAATGTTTTTTTAAAAATCTCAAATTAATTTAATCTTAGTGTTCGGAAATACTTCAAATATAATAATATGAAGAGTAAATCTTAAAAAATAAAACAAATAATTGAATTTCTTTTTATGACGGTAATGATGGTGACAACGATAATATGACAGTAATAATTAAAATACTCATTATTTACAATAAAATGATAGCTATAATAATTGTGACAATTTAAAAATTTTAATAATAACAATGAGAATAATAATCAAAATAATTCATCACTCGATGTTGTTTTTGTTCAAAATTGACTTTTATATCTTTTTATGTATGATATTTCAGATCTTATATCACATAAGCTAAAAATATATGAAGCCACCCATAGACAAAATGGGTGAAAAAATTGGGTCAAATTATCTACAGTGAAAAAATATACGAGTGACTTTTCATACGCTTCATCGCAGCCAGTACCAAAATTTTTAACATGTAAAAGAATGTTAATGGTCTTAATTTTTTTTATGATGTTATACATATGAGCAAAATAATCAACCTACAAAACTTTAAATTATTTAGTTTTTTATATATTTATTTTATTATTGATCAGGCATTTAAAATAATGATAACAATTATTTTAAAGGTATTTTTTCCTTAAAAATATGTGAGACTAATTATATATTTTGATATTTTTTTTAATATTAACGCCTTAAAATATATATAAAAAAATAAAGTAAGTTTTTTTTAAAAATTCTCAAATTAATTTAATCTTAGTGTTCTGAAATACTTCAAATATAATATGAAGAATAAATCTTAAAAAATAATTAAAAAAAATTTATGACAATAATGATGGTGACAATGATATATCAAAGTAATATTTAAATATTCATTATTTATAATCATTCTTATACTGATAACTATAATAATTATGACAATTTAACAATCATAATAATAACAATGAGAATAATAATCAAAATAATTCATTAGTCGATTTTTTTTGTTCAAAATTAACTTTTGTGGTTTTTTATGCATGATATTTTAGATCTAATATCACGTAAACAAAAAAATATATAAAGTCACTCATAGACAAAACAGGTGGTAAAATTGAGTCAAATTATCTACAGTGAAAAATTATACGAGCGACTTGCCCTGCACTTCGCCATAGCTAGAACCAAATTTTTTAACACGTAAAAAAAATGTTAATGGTCTTTGATTTTTTTTATGATGTTATACATATGAGCGAAATAATCAACCTTCAAAACTTTTGATTATTTAGTTTTCTATATACTCATTATTGATAAAACATTTAAAATAATGATAACAATTATTTTAAATGTATTTTTTCTTAAAATAATATGAGACTAATTATATATTTTGATATTTTTTTAATATAAATGCCTTAATATATATATATATATATGGTGGCAGTGATAATATTGCAATAATAATTAGAATATTCATTATTTATAATAAAATGAGAGTTATAATAATTGTGATAATTTAACAATTATGATAATAACAATGAGAATAATAATCAAATTAATTCATCAGTCAATGTTGTTTTTGTGGTTCTTGAAGCATTTTGTACTCCAATTACCTAACTTTTTATTTTTTAATTTCATCGTTTCACACTATATTGACTAGTGATGAACAAAAAATAAAAAAAAAATCGATTAAATAAAAAAAAATTAACCGAGAAAAACTGAGCAGTTAAAAAATCAATTAAACAAATTATAATATTTTTAAAAATTTCTTCAATTTTTAAATACTAAATCCAATAAATTAAAACCCATCCAAACTAATCTAAATTAAATAAATATATACTATAAAAATCAGGAAAATTTGTTGTTTATCCTAACACGCTTTTGATTTTGTTACTATAAAAATCAGTATAGTACTAGCCTACTAGGCTACAGTAGAACTGACCACCAGTCATGTCATTGCCAACTAAGTAGGGATCCAAGGCTGTTTTTATTATTATTATTATTATTATTATTATATTCTACAGGAAAAGTTTTTTTTTTTTTTAAGAAAAAAGGCTTTTGAAAGCGTTGTTTGCCATCACTTTGGTAGCAGAAAAGGTTATGAGAATTTTTTGGGAGTTGGTTCAACTTCAACGTAGTGCTGACTACTGAGTACTAGAAGAAAAAGCCCGGTAATACTATTTGTTTTAAAAACAACCGGTTATTTTTTGTTTTTTTACATAAAAAACCTAACTGAATCGAAATCAATCAGTTTAAACCGATTCTGGTTTTGTTTTATTTTTTATAATTTCAATTTGGTTATTTTTATATGTATAAACTGAAATAAATCGAAAATAATCATCCTAATGTTGACTAATGATTAGACTTGAAAAAATATTTTCACTTGTTTTGGGGTTCTCATAATGCGTAGTTTTGCACAATAAAAATTGATTTTATTTCTTATGAAAAATAAAAAAACATAGGGACCAAATTTGACACTAAATAAATAATACAAACTTTATTTTTTGAATTATTCATGAGGTACTTTGTAAAAATTGTAAAAGTTATGATCCCTAAACTTTTTCCATCTTTTATTTTTTATCTTAGTTTATTGAGGTTTAGATGTTTTTGTGCTACACTTCAGTAGGTCTTTTCTTTTTCATTTTAGTCCTTGAATTTTATAAAGAGAGTCATTATAAAATGAGGAAAAGGGAGATGAAATTACTTGTTATCCATATTTTGACAATAAAAAAATTGATATTAGTGTCCATGAATTTCATTTGACGAGAAGAGTTAATTGTGATATTTTAAATTCTTTGTTACATGTCAATGCGAAGATATTGGGGTTAATGAGTCATCATCTAATTATTTGGTTTAGGGTTGTCGAAAATCCTAAATATACTAGTCTTTATCAAAGGTTCAAAACTTAAGAAACTAATTGTGATTAGGGAATGTGCCATCACCCCTAACACACCTTACTTGAGGAAATATGTTTTGTGTTCTGTAAGGGGCATAACGTGATGACAAAGGGCTTAAGATCTACAGAATAAGTCTCGATTTCGAGTCAGGACGTGAACCTATTGTAAGAGTCTGGGACAACCAGAGTTTTACTCTCTCATTTAGGCCCACAAAGCACGCTTTCCGGGGGGTGGGGTTCCCTCGAATCCAAAAAAAAATGTTTTGTGTGGTTTTAATATGGTATAATTATTTGGTGGTTTCTCATATATTATTGTTTCTTAGAATTTATTTGTGTGAATAAATCTAACATTCAAAATCTGTTATGGACTTAAGCCCAAATAAATTTTTATTTGAGAAAATCCATGAAGTGCCCCGACATGGATCATAAAGACCAAAATACCCTCAATACCATTGATCTTTGTGTGGTTTTAGTATGATTTAATAATCACTTAGAGGACATTTTTGTGATCCTTGAAGCTTTCCCACCTCATTTTTTAACACCGTATTAAATACCAATAATTCTTTGACCATAAAAAAAGAAAAGAAAAGACAAAACAATACTCATCATTCAAATCCAATTAATTTCAACATCGGTAGGCACAGAATCCATTGACCGTAGACAAAAGTCAGTCCCGCGGATTAAAATAAAAAGAAATCAATAATCAGAAAGACGGGAGCAAGAAAATATGTCTTTGACCTCTCGCATTCTATTCACTCCTCCCACCATTAAACTCTCCCCTTCCCTCCCTCCCTCTTCTCCCTTTTCTCCTCTCAGAACCCCTTCTCTCCCTTCCAATTCCATCAATCCATCCTTCCTCCGCTTCGCGAGGGTCTTTTCGTCCTCCAAACCCACCGCCACCCCAACCACCACCATGGGTGACGCTCCTGATGCTGGCATGGACGCTGTCCAGAGACGCCTTATGTTCGACGACGAGTCTGTTTCCCATCTTTCCTCTCCTCTCTCTTTTATTTACATGGCTCCCGATACCTCTCCTTCTTTCTTGGCTCTTATCCTGTGCTTGCTTTAATTGCTGATCCGGTTTATGTTTTTTCCTCCCCTTTGAAAGACAATTTATAGAGAAATAGAACTTTGAGGTTTTATTGGCTCGTGTATTGAGATGCGTAAAGAAAATCTCTGTATTTTTTTCCTTTTCATGCTCCTGTTTGCTAGGCGTTGACTTTTTAATTGAGCGTGTGCTCAAATGGGATTTAATTAATTTGTTCAATAGATTAAACGATTTGATGGGTTTCTCTCATTTTCTCCTGTTGTGCTATCATTTTCATTAGTGAATCCAGTTATATCCCATGTGTAGATTTTCAATATATATGTTTATTTGTCATTTTTATTTTCAATAATATGTCCAATATAATTCTAGTTATAATTAGAGCTTGTAAAATGAAGGAACAGCTCTGTTTTGTTGTCAAAACAATAATATTAATAATAAAGGAAATGATATTTGATTTGAGATTTCACCTTTCTAATGCTGTGAGATCCGAACTCTTTCATTAGAACATAGACTTTGATAGAGATCTGTATTTTTTTTAAAAAACAATTTTGCTTTCTGAACTTTTTTAATCTGGTTATTTACTACAATTGATTGCAAATCATCATTTACAACATACCCGAGTTAGGTTTGATTATCTTTAATTAATTTTATTTGGCTGCAGATGCATTTTAGTGGATGAGAATGATAGGGTTGTTGGTCATGACTCCAAGTATAATTGTAAGTATAATTTTTGTGATACAACCTTTTGCAGATTTAGTATTTGGTAGTTTAATTAAAAGGATTACAAATGAAATTACCTGTTGCATATCTATATAATTCAGTAATCTTTCCTACCTAAGGTATGTGAGTAGTCTTTGAATGAAAATACAAAAAGCTAACCTGCAGGTTTTTTTTTTTCATGGATCTATCTTATGTTTAAGAAATCCTCAGGTGTTTATTACAGTTGCAATTTGTTTAAGAGAGATAAGCTTGGGTTTTAGTTTTTTTCATGGATCTATCTTATGTTTAAGAAATCCTCAGGTGTTTATTACAGTTGCAATTTGCTTAAGAGAGATAAGCTTGGATTTTAGTTTTTTGTTGTGTTTTGTGCTCTGCATTTTGGTTATTTTGCTGCTCTCAGTAGCTCGCTGTTTGGAAACATATCAATTCTGTGGAGCCTCTTTAAAATGCTTGTAGGCTGATTATTTTCTCATAATTAATGCTTTTGAAATCTGCAGGTCATTTGTGGGAAAACATTTTGAAGGGAAATGCCTTGCACAGAGCTTTTAGTGTGTTTCTCTTCAACTCAAAACATGAGCTACTCCTCCAGGTATGTGGCCAACATTTCCAGTCCAGGTCTGGAAAGCACCGGTTCAAGCCCAGTTTGTGACAAGGCCTTTTTGGTTCTGACAATATTACTATTTCATTTTCAGGATTATAGGATTTTGCATGTTAATTGTTATGCCTAAAGATTTTTTAACCTAATATGACTTGATATGTTATTATCTTTTCATCACCTCAATGGAAGGGAATGTATTGTTCTTTTATTGCTTTAATCACTCTTGCACTCGTAGTTAGAAAATTCCGCAAACTTATAACTTCTATAACCAAAATCAAAAACTGTAAATGCCAAGGAGACAATATTCATGATCACATGAACGGAGCTACCCCAATCCCCCAACAGCCTAATCACTAAGAGAATCCAACCAAATAACTTGCACAATGTAGGAGCTGAACAAAATTAGAAAGACTTGCTAAGAAACTAATTTTGTGACTGGAACAACATTTTTCTTGGGTCAGCTTTGTCTTATTCAAAAATAATTCTGTGAAATTTATGACTAGTGAGCTAACATTTTATTTTGTTCTACTGATAGCAACGCTCTAAGACAAAGGTAACATTTCCCCTGGTGTGGACAAACACTTGCTGCAGCCATCCCTTATATCGTGAATCTGAGCTTATAGATGAGGATGTCCTTGGTACATATTTGTGCATTTGTCAATACTCCAGCATCATCTACTATACATGTTTCACTGGAGTGGGGTAATAAAAATTTTACCTTGCTTCTTTGTAATTGTCAGGGGTGAGGAATGCGGCACAGAGGAAGCTTTTTGATGAGCTTGGTATTCCCGCTAAAGATGTGCCAGTTGATCAGTTCAGTCCACTGGGGCGTATATTGTACAAGGCACCTTCTGATGGAAAGTGGGGGGAGCATGAACGTAATGTTTCCTGTTTACAGCTGTTTGGCGCTCTCGTCATATTTTTCCTGTATTTCTTGTCAGTTTGTCTCATTTCCTTCTGAGTTGGGGTCACCATTGGTTGTGCTGAAATCAAAATGTGTTTTTTGCTTGTATTTTACAGTTTGATTCATTGTTCATACAGAATCCCTCCAACTTCCTGTCATGATAGCATTCTACTCTTTACTGATTTGCCGATCGCATATTTCTTTCAATTTTGCAGTTGATTACCTGCTCTTCATTGTTCGCGATGTTAGCGTAAATCCAAACCCTGATGAGGTAGCTGACATCAAGTACGTTAACCAGGATGAGCTGAAGGAGCTTTTGAGAAAAGCAGATGCTGGTGAGGAAGGTTTGAAGTTGTCACCGTGGTTCAGACTAGTTGTGGACAACTTCTTGTTCAAGTGGTGGGACCATGTCGAGAAAGGAACTCTAGAGGAAGCAGCTGAAATGAAAACAATCCACAAGCTGACCTGAGAGATTCTGGTATCATCTGCAACTTTATTTCAATAAACTTGGACATGAAACAGATCCAAACAAAAAGTTGGCATTCCATCTGTGTTGTATGTAATCTTGGTGTTTCCTGAAACAAACTCTCTTGGCCTGTTATATGTTTCTCAAAACTTGAGTTGCGGGAATTGAATAAATGATGAAGGACAAGAAATTAACGGGCCTATTCCATAGTCACAAAAGCCATAAGTGGCTATATATATTTTAGTTTTGTTGGTTTATTCATAGAAAAGATTATACATGATCCATATTTATAATGGTAGATCAAATATATCTTCATAAATTTTTAGATTGATTCTTATAATTTAAGAAGGTTAACTTACTTTTCAACGGGTATTGAACATGAATTAGTTGAAACTCGGAAAGATATTCAAGTTTTTGATTTAGCATCCTGATTTAAGAAGCCGAAAAAAATAATGTCCCCTTTCAAAGGCTATGGAGCATTTCATTTGTTCCATGTGCATGCGACTTGTTTGATATAGAATTTAAATGGTGTTTGGGAGAGCTGTTACTGTAACTTTTTAAAGTGTTTTTTGTACTGAAATATATTAAAATGATATTTTTTTATTTTTTAAAAATCAGTTTTGATATCAGCCCATCAAAATGATCTAGAAACACCAAATTATATTCATTTAAAAAAAAAATTGAAAAGCTTCAAACCGGCGTTTGAAACGCCATTGAAAAGGCTCTTAATTCTTTTTTTTTTCAAACGCTTTTGAAATACCTAGCACAGGTTCTTCTTGACATGACATCAACCGGGGCCATGAGAGCTGCTCTTTCATAAGAATTTCGTCCAGCTCAAGTCAGGGGCTGTTTGTCACTACATTGAAAAAAAAAAAAAATAATAATTTTTTTATTTTATTTTTAAACTATTTTAATGTGTTGATTTCAAAAATAATTTTTTTAAAAATAAAAATATATTATTCTGATATTTTTCTAAACTAATTAATGTGTTCCACAATGTGATTAATAACATTTTCATAGTCGTCGTAAAAATCTCCACTAAAGAAAACATTAAAGTTCATATATTTCATTACAAGCAAATACAATAAAATGTCAAGTGTTGTAGAAGAAAACATAAAGTAAAGTTAAATGTATTAAACAAATCAAGTACTCGAGAATAACAAGTTTTTTCACAAACCTATCAACATCACAAAAATATTATTATTGTTATTGCTATACATAAAATACACATTTTCTCCTTATATAGAAATAATTTAATTATGTCTTGCATCAATAATTTGAAGTTCTTTGCCGACATTGTTGAAATGTATATAATTACTCCACCATTATTCATATAACTATATTGTCCCTACATGTTTTGTTCTTTCTTTATTATTGAAGTAAATATATGTCTTTGTGATAGGTCTCAATTATTAATATTTCAATTGTTTTGTTTTCTCTCAGTTATTTAAGATTTCATGTCCTTGCATTTTTTGTTCTTTCTAAATTATTCAGGAAAAATATGTATTAATTTTTTTCCTCTTCTTCTAATTTATGTATGGACAGTTAATTAATATATATTTTTAAAAAAACAATATCATTTGCTTAATTTTTATATGTGAGTGATCGGGTCATTAACTTATAATCGTCTACTTATGTATTTGTAGAAACAAACATTCATAAAAATGAATGTTTTATATATTTACGATAAATAAAAACATTCAAACATAAAAGTATATGTGTATGAATTCACAACCATCTTGCAATGCATCAATCTGATTTCAACAATAAAATTTTAAATTACAATCTGAATGAAGGCAAATATAGGAACCGAACATTCAAACAACTTATTTAAAAATTAAGTACTACAATAACATTATTAAATTAAAATAATTTTAAAACAACCAAATTGAATATGCCCATATCTCACTACTGTAACATTTGAATAGTGAAACGAGTGAAAATCAACTTCAAGGATGCACCAAATTGAAACTACCAAGCATAAAATTGTCAGCTCATTATTCTGCAAATGTAAAGATATATAAATATTTTAGCAAGCATGTAAAATAACATAACAAATAAATGTAGGTAGCACAATTTTTTTTAATAAATTAACGCTTTAGAAAATAGAGCCATACCATGTTAATTAAGCATTTTTACTTCGCGCATACATTCGTTTGATCCATTTGAACTTCTTTTCAAGACACCTCATACTATATAACATTTCTCTCTTTCTTTGCGAACTTAGATACTCAGTAGCGAAGTCATGACAATCATCATCAATTGACGCTCTAGGTATTGAATGAAGCTCGACCATAACCTCGGGAATACTACAACCTTACCGATCCATATGCAAAGAAGTGGAATCACTCTTAGTCGACATGCTTTCAAGTAGTTGATGCCACCTTGAAAGTATTTGAACGCCAATTCTTGATGTCTTCTTCTTTCTAGCTCTCAACTCAGTAGCGAAGTCATGACAATCATCATCAATTGACGCTCTAGGTATTGAATGAAGCTCGACCATAACCTCGGGAATACTACAACCTTACCGATCCATATGCAAAGAAGTGGAATCACTCTTAGTCAACATGCTTTCAAGTAGTTGATCCCACCTTGAAAGTATTTGAACGTCAATTCTTGATGTCTTCTTCTTTCTAGCTCTCAACTTAGAAGGGTCTCTTTCTTTTCTTTTGTCACTATTCCTTGTGTTGTTGTTGCTTGATATATTTACTCCACCAGCCATTCGAGAAATGTCACTCTCAAAATTCAGAATCCCATCCTCCTCTGAATCACCACTTCCTTCTTTCAAATCAGCCCCATCAATGTTGACATTGTTTGTGCCCAAATCAACTTCATTGCCACCAATTACTCTTGAAGATGGTGCCCATGTAAACTACCTAGTAGCGAAATATTGGAATACATTCTATCAAATTTATACTTCAAAGATGGCTCAATACCAGCATGTCTGAATTTTCCAGCTCCTCTAATTTCCTGCATAAAAGAAATACATATAAAAAATTAAATCGTTAACTAATACTAATTTTTTAAATAATTAGCTTGATGAAGATTAACCTGTATTTTTTATTTCCACCACTCATCGCTACCCGATATTGTACCTAATTCATTACTCCAACCCACAACAGTTTTAGCAATCAAATTCGTTTATATCCTCCAATCCCTTTTACATTCATCCAATTTATTTTTCAGTTGTGTTTTGGTGAACGAATGACTAGTTTGTTCTTTAAATTATATTGTTAGAAATTTCCCCCTCATTTTATCGAAATGAGTATTAGGTCTCATTCTCATGTCAGTGGTCTTAATGCATAGATCACAAAATGTATGCAACATTTCCTTATTCCAAGTAGCCTTATCCATAGACTTAAGACCTTCCATGATATATTTTATAACTTTGATAAGAAGAACAAATAAACATTAAAACAAACACTAAATACTATGAAGGAACCAACTTAGTTATGCAATGTTCTTACAAAATATGACTAAACAACATGTGTTTCAATGTAACACAGTTAACATGTTATGCAACAACAACCTTTTTCAATACCAAAATTTTTTCCCCATCAAGACATACACAACATCAACAACAACCAACTACAGAGACACAAAATTCAAATATTAAAAGCAATAACAGTACATAACCTTTGATATTATAATATAGTGTTGGTAGTATTATTATAGACAAATGGAAACAACATTTCAGCATGTAGCAAACTGAAAACAACCTCAATTTCAATGACATTCATTCAAATTAGTTTCATGACGCTTACTAAGTGCAAGAAATGGAAATCAAAGAAGTGACCATAATTAACAACAACGTAACAATTCATACAAAAGTGTTTGTAGTCAATTACAACAAATTATTCACAACGCATATGATTATTGTCTGCTCTTTATTGAGAAACAAATCACAACTTCAATAGCAAATGAAGCTAATGTAAATAGACAATTGCAACTTGCAGAGCTGTCCATCACACATGATTTTGAAAAAAAAAAGCTGTAATTAATACAACAACCAAGCAAGCAATTAACAATAACAAATTTGAGACAAGTGCAGTAGCAAAAGTTATATATTTAAGCTGTATGCAAGTGCATCATTTTAGGTTGAGTTTTTTTTACAACTAATCCATGTTTCTATCCTAGCTACTTATTAATGACAAATTAGCATAATCATTTTTGTCTACACAAAGATTACTTGAAATTAACAAACATGTACTGCTTCTTATTGATTAAGCTCAACAACAAGTGACTCTACATCATATATTCATGCCTCATTCAAATCCAATCACTTGAAATGAAATAGTATTTCAAACATTATTTTTAATGTAATGGACACTGACAATGGAGCAAAAAATTTGGGCATGAGGCATATATCTTCATAAAAAAATGTGTATATATATAGAAGACAAATATATACATATATGGTAATCTTTATCCCAACTTCAATGGGAGAAAGATTAGCATACATGGATATAAAAGACATTTCCATCGCAATTAATAGTAAATTAATTAACAAGATGCACATTCATCATAAACACAATCATTTAATGAGGCAACATATCGAAAAAGTTAAATTTCAAGTAAATAAAAAGAGCTGCAATTTGTGGACTTGAACTAAGGATAAAAAACCCTGTGCAAATGTTTTTCATGCTATTTTGATTTCTTGACTTTCCCTACACAAATTTGCAGTTTATTAAAATCTGCACAACTGTCAGAAAATTAAAATAAGAAGAGGACATATCACTACATGAAAAAAGATAAAAAAATAAATGAGATATGGATGAGATGAAACTCATGGTTGAAATATATCTTCAGTCCTTCATTTTCTCAACACATATTTGTTGTATATTCATCGAAGGAACAATGTTGAAAGAATTACAATAGCTAGAAAACTGAAATAACAACAACAAGAATAAGCTTTGAAAAGGAGATAAGGATGAAATTGAGGTTGAAATCTTACAACATCTTGATTCTTGCTCTCTCCTTGATCACAGATGGACTCTTTGTGTTGTTTATGCGCAGAAACAGTAAATATTCAAGCAAATGAACCGGAGCAACACAGATAATAAGTTAAGTTATGCTATCAAAGCAAACAATTCAACTCCACTATCTGTTGAACAATTTTTTAGCAATGATGGGGGCGTAGATAAGAGCTATTTTGGAAAGAAAAAATATTAAACAGTAATGACATGTTGTCTGTCAATGGAGACATGTGATGAGGAGTGTTGAAAAGCACACAAATGCTTTTGCAAGCTATGGTCCAAACTCAGTTTGATGTGGGTCCCATAGCAACAAACTTGTGGTTCATGTGTAACCAAACAGCAGTCAAACTCATTTCACTCAATCCTCACCCACAATCTCATTATCAAACAACCACTAAAACTTGAAAAGAAATAATTTTGTTTGATTGAGTTTTTTGTTGAATTGAAATGTGTGTTTATGTTAAGGATGGACTCCAAGGGTTTATATAAAGACTTTCCTTTAAAAAGGGATTTTTTTTCCTTTTTATATAAATACTTTAACCTAGATTTTCCAAAACTAACTTTTATAGTCAAAATTTTTGGTGTAAGCTAATGACACATTGTCCACGCTATTTTTAAATAAAAATATAAGAACATAAAAAAAAATGATCATGCATGACTAGCATCATATAAGTTCGGTGAGGTCCATAAGTCAATCTCTCTAGCCTAGGCGCATCATGCCTTTTTTCTCCAACTGGCCAATTGTTCTATGTTTACACTTTATAATAATATTTACTTTAAATAAATTTATACAAAATGACATTTTAATAAATATTTTATAATGACATAATTTTCAAATAATATTATAGTTTTTATAATAATATTAACAATTTTTTTTAATGATTATATATGAATGTGATATGCTTATTTTTTTTAAAAAAAAACAAATTAATTCCTCATGATATTTAATATAAATAAAATACTTATTTAATTTTCTCAAATTTGTTTTATTTTCAATATTTGTAGTCGAAATTACCAATTTCTGATTTTATTATAATTAAAACATAGGTTTTAATTTTAAAAAATTAATTCTAATAAAAAAACTTGGTCTTATAAAATAATTAATAAATAAGAAATATACGTTTTGATGGTCTTCCACTAGTTTTGAAATCATTTTTAACCACGGAATCATTTACTAACGTATCTTGACATCACCCTTCTTCAATGGGATAATATATAGCCACTTTTTTGGGAGTGTTGTTGTGTTATTTTTGAAAATATTTTTCATTAATAAATGTATCAAAATAATATTTTTTTGACATTAATATATGAAAATAATCTAAGAATACTAAAAACATTTAATTTAAAGTAAAAAATAAAAATAAAAATTTTTCAAAATTTTTCAAATAAGTTTTTGAAACGTAGTGCCAAACAAGTCTATAATCTATGTCATCATTGACGTCACCAATGAACCGTTCAAATCAAGGTTGTCAATACCGTTTTGGTTGGTGCTTTGTTTTTTCAATTGGAATAGAATGTTTCGGTTGGTACTTTGTTTTTTCAATTGGAACATAATGTTTCGGTTTTAGAACGTTTCGGGGTTGTACTGTTTATGTGTATATATATATATATATAATTAAATATATTAATTCATTTTTTTAGTTCAAATCTAAAAATAAAATTATTTAGAATTATACAATTTAATCTAAAAACGACACAATAAAATGATTTTTGTGAACAAAATTATGAACATGTATAATATTATGAGAATGCCATCATCAATCTCGCAAGGTCATTACATTCTCGATTGCTCTCAAATTTTAACATAATATATATAAATATGTCAAGAGACTCCTCGTAAAATTTCATCTCAATCTAACAGTCGAATTAAAAGATATGATTGATATTATAAAAAAAATTATTATTTAAAAAAATCACTATTTGCCCGAAACGAAACTAGCGGAACGAAACCGTAATGTTTCGGTTGATATTTGGCCGAAAAATTCGGAACGGGCCGAAATTTAAACCAAGACAAAAACAACCATTTTGTCTCATTTTTTTAATTGGTACAAAATATTTTGACCAAAACAGAATGAAAATGAAAACTATTGATAAAATACATTTATTTTTTTACTTATACGTATATCAAGTTATCAACTAATATTACTGGTACTGTATAAATGTACGGACTTTATATTAGAAACTCATACTTTAACTTGCGTACATTTATTGATGGATGCCACACGCTACATAGTGGAATCCCGGAACAGCCACGGGGCCAATGCCAATTAGACACGTAAGAATCCGCGGGGTATGAAAAATCATAAACCAATCAGATCAGATCAGCCATTGACCTCCTCTGCTTTGCGTTCTCACATTCATAAAACAGAACAATAAAACATAAAATTTCTTTCACATGCTCGACATTCTTACCACCTCTTATTTCTTCCTCTCCTCCCTCCCTGGTATCAATCTCTCTCGCTCTCTCCTTCACAAACACAGAGTTTTCAGTGACTGAGTGCGTATTCTCGAATCAAAGACAGCTTTCAAGCACCCAATTGCAATTTGCAGGTAAAGTAGAGCGAACATCCAGATCATATACTTTTTTTTAAAAAGTAATTATTAATTTCCTTAAGATTTGATGCTTGGAAGCTCTTTTTTTAATTATTGTAGCCCGTCTGTGAACTGCCCGTCTCAAATCTTGCAGTATTGTTATTAAGAATGTTTGGATCTAGATTAGATGCCATAAACTCCTTGGGATTTATGTGAGTGAATCTTTTGTAAGTTAACTAAAGAAATTTAACGAGAATTGTTCATTTTTTGAGTGATCCGTTTAGACCAATTGGTTTCAATTTCAAATGAACGATTCATATTTCTGATGAGCTTTCAGTACTGGGATTAGTATGTTTGCAAGATTATAATTGGGTATTTCCGTACTAGATCTCCCCTCCCTCACCCTACTTGCATAAATCATGATGTGTACCAATCACTCTAGGACCACCTCATAATTCCTCCATCGCTCAATTTTAATCACCGTGTTTAACTTTGAAATAAAAATCCCTAGCTTGTTTCAATTTATGATTTATAGGAAGAATGCTACAGGTTTTATGTAATTAACTTGTGATTGTGTTCTCGTTTAAATGCTACCTTTCTACTCGAACTGGAAAGCTCATGCATATGATTTTGTTTTCGTGATTTTTATGCGTGCCCTTTCTTTGTATCATCATCAAGGACGCGGATTCAATGGCATTGGTTACAACTGCTGAGGTTTGCGACGCCAATCCACAGCTAATTGTTAGTGGTGAGCTTCGAGCACTCCAACCACTCTTTCAGATTTATGGTCGGCGCCAAGTCTTCTCTGGCCCAGTGGTGACTCTTAAGGTGTTTGAAGACAATGTTTTAATTCGTGAGTTCCTTGAGGAGAAAGGTAATGGCAGAGTTCTTGTTGTTGATGGCGGTGGCAGTTTGCGCTGTGCGATACTTGGAGGTAATCCTGTGGTACAAGCTCAGAACAATGGATGGGCTGGTATAGTCGTTAATGGCTGCATAAGGGATGTCGACGAGATTAATGGCTGTGATATTGGAGTGAGAGCCCTGGCTTCCCATCCAATGAAAGCCAATAAGAAGGGGATTGGAGAGAAACATGTTCCTATCACCATAGGTGGCACCAGAATCAGTGATGGAGAATGGCTTTATGCAGATACTGATGGAATCCTGATTTCTCGAACAGAGTTATCTGTCTGAGCCACCTCTTACTATCAAGATAGTTCTTCAAAAACGCTTTTATTATTTTCTCTAGTGATGCTCTACTTTCAAACCTATCTTTGGCACTCACATTTACTCGTAGACAACCTTGTGATATGAATGCGAGGGTGAAAATTCGCTGGTCTATCTATGATTTCTAGATTAGGAAAAAAAAGAAAAAAATCAGAGCTGTTTCTGCCTTTCTGGTATCATGTCAGCATAACATGTCTTTGTGTTGTTAAAATACTTCAGCTTGGGGATTTATCTAATGCAACTCGTGTTACATTATTTCATATTAGCTTCTGCTTTCCTCCCCTCTTTTCTGAGTTTTTCTACTTGGGTTCAGTAACTCTTTTCCTGACGAGATTAAAATCTCTTCTTATCATTATTTTGCGATTCAGAAGGAGGTTCGATGAACCCCCAGAAAGTTTTTGCAGGATTGGATTGAATGGTGATTTGTTGTCTATTCTCTCTTGCTCGATGCTCTTTTGAGGACCGTTATGGAGCTGTTTTGTCCCGCGGAAGTGGCATGCAAAGGTTATTTCATGTTAACATTCAGTAATAGATGTTAATGATGTAGCTTTGGCTTTTTGGCTACAACTCAGAACTCTGTTTTGCATTCAGCAACCAGAGAGCGATGCAAGTAAAAAGTGTTTCATATGACTGCTTCCATCCTGACATTTTGTTGGTGCATGACAAGGCGACTTCCACAGGCTGTTAGAGTGGTCAATCCCATATTTATCCTTTCCTCCACCATAACATTATTGTCTATTTTCTACCATGAATCATTATTATGTTGCAAGTTAGCATTGAGTTCTACCCATTTATAATGGAAGTGGATGTTTCTTGTCATCCACTTTCACATATCCAACACTTCACATTGCAAGTACGGATATAACATAGATTACTCTGTCACACATAATGTTGTTAAGACAATAAGAGAATTACAAAAGGCCTAATACAAATACATTTCTATTAATTACATAATAAAAATATATAAAGTTGTATAAAATTTATTTAATATAACTACGTTGACTTGAGTATTTTACTATTGTTGTATGGGCCGATGGGACTAGCCTGAACATACATGTACTAAAGCCTTTCTCTTGAATTATTTGGAAACAATATCCTTACCAGTGGACATTTCATTTTCACCAAATAAGAGATAACTTTGATTTTCAACATGTACACCTCACCTATAAAATACCCTTACAAGGAAATTTTATCCTAAAGTTTTATTCTAGATCACATTTGCCTACAAATGACAAACATCAATCGCAACACAACTTTGTCATAAAATCCATACTCGTAGATTTTACAACTCGTTTAATATCCTTAACAACGAAACTTGGTTAATCATGAGATTCATTGTCTAAAATCCATAACCATGATTTATACTTCAGTTGTCTTTCTTTCTAACAATCTAACCATATTAATACATGTTCTGGTCATCACTCATGCTAACACCTCTAGCCCCTCTTAGTCAGTTAGTTTAATAAATCATCTTGGTCATCAAATATATGGATGTCACTAGCGCTTTTTGGTCAGTTACTTTAATATATTTTCTTCATAATCATATATGTTGCACCTTTTGCAAGAGCGGGACATCGTAGTGACCCTCTTTGGGAGCAGAGATTCATATCGAGGTTTTTTGTTTTGAAAAAATGAGTTGCCACCTACTATTATGGTAATTAGAAATCTAATTGATCTTTTAGAGATTCTATGGCAAGGGAATGATTGTTTAAAAGGAAGGTTTTAGCACTCTTAGTACGCTCTATCTAAGGTAAGCTACTTGGTATTTTAGTTTGCCTAATAGTAATATGATGAATGGGCTTGGGGTCAAAGTCTAAAAGAAATTATATTTTGCTAAATGAATCATACCTTTAGATATGTCTATACAGTGCCAAGGAGAACAAATGCAGATCTCTTGAAATCTGTGTTTGATTCAAAATAAAATTTCAACTTATGAATTAAGATATAGCTAGGATAGAAATATAAGGAGATTCAACGCACTCATTTTTCTCTTTAGTATTTCAAATGTTCGTGATTCATAAATCGCAAGGAAGAGGAACAAAAATTAGAAATCTAAGGAAATTCATAGCGCTTTAAAAGTCTATTTTTACCTTAGTGTTTCATATTTTCACGACATGTAAACCGTTGAGTCAAAAATTAAAATGTCTCCAATTATAATTAGGTTTCTTTTAGAGATGTGTGATTAAATAAATAATAATGACTTATTATTCCTAGAAAATTATTTTGGATATTTACCACTTAGGGTTTCTTTATCCAAATATTAACGGTGGATAATAATGAATTATCCCCAATAATATTTTGGATATCAACCCTTTTGGGATTTCTTTACCCAAATATTAATAGTGAGTAATATGTGAATTCCCCAAAAATAAGTTTTTTGTATTTTTTTGGAATATTGGCCAACATTGTTTGGAGTCTACAAATAGGTTGTAAAATCCAAAATGCAATAAAATAATTTATATGTTTACGAATCCATGCTAAAACACATTTTATTTTAAACTTTGAATATTTTTTTTTTAAAATAAATGTTCAAGATATGTTAGGGTATTGGCCGTATGCATGAAAACATTGTTTATATATATATATATATATATATATATATATATATATATATATATATGTGTGTGTGTTTTTGTCGTATTGGGATGAAAACCGAGAATTTTGAATATGAGATTGATATTTTTTCAATATATAAAAAATACAGACCTTGAAATAAATATGTTAGAAAATCATATTTTTTATTTATTTATATATTTTTTTAAGACAAAAACAAGAAGTTTTGGCGAGAGCTGCCTCATGCATGCCTCTTTAGTTAATGTTGAAGTGAATTATAATTTACTTGAAGAATAAACATAAAGGCAACACAATGACTATGCAAAGTGAAGAGGACTGCATGGACTTACCTGGCAACTGACGGGCGAAGACGATGATGTTAAGCTCCTACATAAACAATGTTCATTCTTCTAGGGACAATGATGAATGCTGACGAAGCTGGTGGTGGCCGACAAGAGGGTGTCTGATTGGGGAAGGGGTTACTAGAAATCATTGGTTGAGAGGGAGAAGCTGTGGGCAAGGTTGTCAAAATCGTGATTTTGACACGACACGGAAAGGGTTTCTGAAACTCGGATCATAAGATCGGATCGTAAAATCGTACCTGAATTTGTCCGTACAAAAATCGTAAAATCACAGCTAAAATCGTGTAAGCAGAAAAATCGTAAAATCGTAAGTAAAATATTTCTGAATACAATACATCATAATTATGGACATAAAACTTCATTAGTTAAAGTTCATTCATGATTTAAAATAACTTCAAAATACATTACAAAACAATTATGTCCATAAAATTTCATAAAATAAAAACTAACAAATTTAAAACAAATCTTCAGCTGGCGTGCAAAAATCTTTCTTTTCTTCTCAGATGCTTCTTGATTTTTCACCAAAACATTCAAAATCATCTGCTTCACATCAGCTGGTACTTGATGGCATGGCTCAACATCCTTTTGAGTGCAAGCCAAATGATGTTTGAAACGATAAATGCCTTTGCTGAAAATTTTCTGACAATACTTGCATTGAACTTTTCTTGAATTATTTTCAATATCTATACCATACTTCCATCTCACATCAAGTCTATTGCCACTAGTAGTTTTTTTGGATGCCATGTAATCTGCAATTCATTGAAATAATAAATGTGTCCATGTTAAGTTTCATGAAACTCAATTATAGCTAAATTATTCCAAAATTGCTAGCTCCTCACATTTGACTCAGTCACCTATGAAAAAACCACAATTAACCACACATCACACATGCACCAGCCGAAGCCATTGAAATATCATTTTGTAAATTGTGTTGCCAATCTATTAAGTTTTTCCTTTTGAAATGTATCTTTAATCATTGTTAGTATTATTTGGGTATATATAAGTTGGGCCGCTATCACCCCCCCCCCCCACCATCTTCCATGTTTATTCTGCAATTAAGACAGTATATGAATTTTGTTATAAACTCATGCTTTGCTGATAAGAGTCCACTATTAGGAAACAATATATGAATTTGAGTAAACTCTGCATCACTAAACTTTAATCTTCACCTTCCATGAACAAACACATAATTTTTCATTCATAATCAAACGCCAGGCACAAACCAAACCACATAATCAAATTCAACAGCAATTAAAACATACACCTAAAGAAATTCCAACACTGTCTTTGAAAACATAAATCCTTTCAAAATTATAATCAAACCCATACGGCCATACATAATATATCAGCTCTATGCCTCTATCTCTTCCCATAAACCATCTTTTTTATCATTTCCAATCCTACAGAATATATCTGACACTTCACTACATGCATTGAGGCAATGAAAATACTAATAATACATTCATTATTATGTGATGAACTGATGACACCGAGAAGAATATTACAATAAAAAATTTCAATTGAGATTTATAAATCAATGAAAATCAAGCTTGCACTAACCTTTAATGGCGACGGCGGCGACGACAATTTGGGGAAGACTGAAAAGAAGGATGAGAAGAACAACTGGGGTCCTGGGGAGGAGATCGGCCGAACTGAGACCTGACGATTTGGGGGATTTTGTGCTGAGAAGAGAAGAGAAGATTTTGGGGGTGAGAGCTGATGATTTGGGGTTTTTTACTGAGAAGAGAAGAGAAGATTTTGATTTGAGCTGCAAATGTAATTTGTAAATGAAAGAATGAAAATTGAAAATGAAAGCCCCGACCGAACACCTTGAACTCGTAAAATCGGACCGAACCCGATTTTAAACGGGTTTGACCGAGTTTGACCGGTTTCGAGTTTTCTTCCCGAGATAACCAGTTTTCTTGAGTTGACTCGCAATATCGTACGATTTTGCTAGTCAACTCGCGTTTTTGATAACATTGGCTGTAGGGAAGGGGGGAAACAGTTGGAATGAGATCCTTCTGCTGTGTTTTTTAATTCTGTTGGATCCTTCTGATGTGTTTTTTAATTCTGTTGGTTGCCTCTATCTCGTGCTCTTGCCCAATTTTCTCTCCTCTTTTCTTCTCTTTCCCCCCTTGCCTGTCATAGCTCTATTTAAGGAAGATTTGGTGCATTAATTTAGGATGCAAATCAATGTTTTTTCTGCAATTATATAAAACAAAATAGGAAAACAAATATTTCAATTGACATTATAATGATTCTTGGGCAGAAAAAATGTGATTTGCATTTCAAAAATAAAGTGAAAGAATATGGAAACCAACAAGAATTTGTAGAGAAAGGAAAAAATCTGCAGGTGGATGGTTGTCCTCAAAATGACGATGAATAGTATCTTGCTAATTAAATTACGGTAGAATTTTCTGTTTATACACTAGACATTCAAATAAGAATATCTTAAGCTCCTGATATCGGAATCAGGCAATTCAAAAACTCAAAATCATCTAAACATACAAGACTACAACTTTCATGAAGGGCCCAAAGTGAGAAAAAATCATTTTGATGAACAGAATTTGCTCACAATCTGCGTGGTCAAAAAGTATTTTGAACCAAATTCGTGGCAACAACAAAATCATTTTTTTAGTGAAAATTCTGATGGATATATCCAAACTTAAACCTATGTTAAAAAAAAGCAATGCCTCTAGTTTTGCGAAAAGAAACAAAATATAATCCTGCACGGCAATGAAGCAATAAAAATTATTGTGATGTTTTCTAAACCACCTCCCTCCTTGTTTTTTTAAACGAGACTATTTATCTTTCCTAAATTTAAAATTAGTTTTGATATCCTGATAAATCATCAAAACATTAAATTAGGTCTCTCAAATTAGACCTGCAAACTCAGATCAGGATCATTCTCGCGACAAAATTTTCTACTTTTACGCTAGACATTTGAACGAGAGTATTTTGAGCTTCTGATAATGAAATCAAGCGACTAAAAAATCCACAGTAATATATATGTACAATAATACAAGTTTCATGAAGGATTTGAAGCTAGAAACAATCATTTTGAAGAACAAAATCTGCCTGCAATTTGCATAGTAAAAAACCAAGCAGGATTGGACATTTAAATAGGAATATCTTGAGCTTTTGATATCGAAATCAAGTGATTCAAAAATCTAAAGTTATCTATACGTAAAGGACTACAACTTTCATGAAGAATCTGAAGCGAGAAAAAACCATTTCAAAGAATAGAATTTTTCCAAAATCTGATTGGTCAAAAAGATCTCTTGATCTGATTCGAAAACTAACAATGCTAGCATCCCCATCTGACTGAGAATTTCACTTAATTTGCTTTAGCCTAGCCTAGACAAATTCCAACCCCCCTCCAATTGCATAGCATATATAGCACGAAAATCTGAACTAAAACGTCCTCGTGGGATCGACCCCTTGCTTGCTCTATACTATCTTGTTTGATTTGTTTTAAGCTAGGGTAATTAATTTGTGCGACCGCGACATCGTAACATAATTGTGAACAAATTTCCGATAACCTGTAAGTCCTAAAAAACCATGTAATTCAGAAACATTACTAGGGCAAGGCAATTCAGCATAGTTGTTATTTTGTTTTGATCCATCTTGACTCCTTGGGAAGTCACAATATGCCCCACATATTTCAATTCTTGCAAACCGAAGGCACATTTGCTGAATTTGACAAAAAAGCTGATGTTGCCGTAATACTTCTAATGCCCTTTTAACATGTTCAAGATGCATTATCCAATTGGGTCTATAAATTAAAATGTCATAAAAAAAGACTAGTATAAATTTTCGAAGGTAAGGGCGAAATATGGAATTCATAATGGCTTGAAAAGTAGATGGAGCGTTACAAAGGCCAAATGGCATAACCATATATTCAAAATGACCATTATGAGTACTAAAGGCAGTTTTAGAAATATCTCTTGGATGTACTCGTACCTAGTGGTATCTTGCTCGTAAATCAAGTTTGGTGAAATACGTAGCTCCATAAAGCTCATCGAGCATGTCATCAACTGTGGGAATAGGAAACCTATCTTTGATGGTTACAACATTAAGGGCTTTATAGTCAGTGCAAAACCTCTATGAACCATCCTTTTTCTTTACCAACAAAATAGGAGATGAAAAAGGACTGATACTAGATTTTATTAGCCCAATTTTTAACATGTCATGATTTTTTTTTTATTTCAGCTTTTTGAAAATATGCATATCTATAGGGTCGCACGTTAATGGGCATTGTTCCCTCCTGTAAAATGATGTGATGATCTACTTCTCTTGTGGGGGGAAGCTGTGTTGGCTCCTAGAATAAATCTTCAATTTCCTCCAATAGTTGTTTTAATTTTGGATTGACACTTTGTGATGTTGGACTAGTTGAAGATTGAAGGCAAATGGAAAACATAGAACTCCGTTGTCGCAAGTTCTTGGCAATAACTCTCATAGACATGGATTGAATTGATGTATCCATCCCCTATAATTTATGAGTTTGGTTGCACCACTAGAACTCCATTATTAATTGCTTCCAATTACATACCCTAGTGCCCAATTATTCCAGCCAATGAACTCCTAAGACCAAATCCAACCCAACTAGTGGTAAGGTATACAGAGTGAG
Source organism: Salix brachista (assembly GCA_009078335.1). Lineage (NCBI taxonomy): Eukaryota > Viridiplantae > Streptophyta > Magnoliopsida > Malpighiales > Salicaceae > Salix > Salix brachista. The sequence continues at coordinate 11,737,351 of CM018590.1, forward strand.
GACAAAAGGAATACCTTGGAGTGCAATATGGATGTTTTCAAATCTTCTTTGACATTTTAATGGCCCTCCATTCGCCACCCTAACATTGAAGGAGTACGTTGGGACTACTGGTAATTGCAACATATTAGCCACCTTTTCACTGATAAAATTATGAGTAGACCCGCTATCAATGAGAACAACAATCTCATAGGGTCCATTTTTTTCCAACACCAGCATGATCTTGTACGTTATCCATCCAGAAAGTGCATGCGGTGATATTTCAGGTTGGAATTCTGTCGAGCTTTCATTATCGTCTCCATCTGGGTATTCACAACAGCCTTCTAACAGTAGGAGCTAAGGCCCCTTGCACCTGTGACCAGGTGCGAATTTCTCTTCACGGTTAAAGCATAGGCCTTGTGCTCGTCTCTTCTGCATTTCATCCCAAGAGTCTTTTCATAGCCAGAGTTGTTTTGAATCTTGTTGGTGGAGCGTAGTCTGTCATAACTCGATGGTAGTCTGCAGTAGTTCAAGGGATTGATCGTGTACTTCTCCTTTGGTGGTTCAACTGCTCATCTCGCATTCGTGCAAGGCTGCTAACTTCCTTTAATGACTTTGGTTTGAACATTCGTACACCATCTGCTATTTCTAGTTTGAGGCCACCTATGAATGTTCCTACTAAAGCTTTTTGTGGCCATCTGTGCACCCGATTACCCAATCGTTCAAACTCCTTTTGATACTCATGCAAAGATCCTTCCTGTTTTACCTTTGACAAGGCTTCATCAAAGTCCTCACAATCCGTAGGACCAAACCTTGCCCACAGTTCTTCTTAAAAAAATGTCTCATGTCACCTCCCTACCTTCTTCTTTATAAAATCATCTCAACCACTTCCACCATTGATTAGCTTCGCCTTGTAGGTGGAAAGAGGCTGGAGACACCTTTTGATCTTCAGTGATGCCTTGAAATTCAAAGAATTGATCCACCCTTATGAACCATTCAGTAGGGTCATCACCAGAATATCGAGGAAACTCTAAACTAGATAACTTCGAAGAAAACAATGGTTGTCCTCCTTCTAAAATTTCTCTTGATTCTTCTCTTATGGAACGAGAACGTCCATTAGGAGACCTGGTAATAGGGTCAAAAGGGTTGGCGCCCACCGTGGGGTTGCTAACTGATGCATTCTGATTGGATAATAGGACTTTAGAGAGCTTGCTAAGTACATCCTCTATGTGGTGCAACTTGTCAGTAACACCAGCCTCCATGCGACTAAAACTGTTTTGGAGTCCACCCAAGCCAACTTTTAAACTCTCAACCCTCTCCTTATTTGTTCCCATGGCTCTGATACCAATGATAGGTCCCAATCAGACTATGACTATGATAATGCAAATAATATTCCACTTCGAGTGAGAATTAACTACAAGACTTTTATTTGGAAAATAAGTTGCCCTTTAGTAATTCCTAAAGGGTTTAAATACAAGAAAGAAAATAACAACCACTTCTAATTCTGAGATCATATCCCTATTGGCAACCAACCAATCTTGCATTATTGAAAATCAAATAATAACTACTAGACCTATTCCTTAGCAAGCATGCTTTGTGGATATGACCAACAACTTAGACCACGTCTTTGGCCAATAGAACCGTCTCACTGCATGTTTCCTGCATGTGGGAATTACATTTATGTGATAACACTTAGTCAAAATACTTTGGGTTTTTCATGACCACTCTTACAGATCTTATTGGTTTATCAACCAGGTGGTGTTGATTGTGTTAAGTGTGGCACTAGCAATGCCAACTTTGATGGGGTTAGTTTTGAAGAAGGAAGTGGTGATTCGGAAGAAGATATAAATCTTATGCTCGACAATGACATCTCTTGGTTAGTTGGGGGGTGAACATGTCAAGTAGCAGCAACACAAAGAGTAGTGAAAAAAGAATAGAGAATGATGCTAATGAGGGTCGAGCAAAGAAGAAGAAGAAGACATCTGGCATTGGCATTCAACTATTATCAAAGTGGGACCAACTACTTGAAAGTATATCGACGAGAAGTGATTCTACTTCTTTGCATATGGATCGACAAGGGTGTAGTATTCGTGAGGTGATGGTTGAGCTTCATTCAATTCCTAGAGTCTTAATTGAGGATGATTTTCATGACTTTGCAACAGAATATCTGAGCTTACAAAGGAGCGAGAAATGTGGTCTACTATGGGAGGTATTGAAGAAAAATTAAAATGGTTGAAGAGAATGTATGCATGGAGTAAACACAAATAACTGATGGTATGACTCTCTTCTCTAAACTGTAAATTATTTTTTGTGTTGCAATGTTAGCTAAATGCAATGTGTTATGTTATTTGACATGCTTCATAATTTATGTATACGTTTACATTTGCAGCATCATTGCGCAGATAATTTTGAGAACATGGGTTTGCAATGCATGCATCGTCGAAGATGCATTTTGTTATTGTATTATTTTGTATGTTTTAATCATTGGTTTGGTGATTGTATGGTTTATTTAGTAATTTGCCCATGAACTTGTTGAGTTATTGGATTATTAGGTTTCATTGTGTTTTTCTTTATTTGAGTTTTTATTTGAATTGTAATACACGTTTGTATTTGAATTGTAATTCTTTAGTTACTGTTTCCGGATACATAAATTGGTTGTATTGTTGTAAGTATTAATGCATGAGTGTGATTAATTTTCTAAGTCATCGTTACTATTTTGGGCCACATAAATTAATTGACTGTAGACATGTAATTTTCTTATGTATGTTATGCTTTTTTCTATAGTTCAAATTTGTTACTGTTCAATAATGATGTTTAATAAAATTTGTTATTGTTCAATAATGTTGTAACATAACAAAACTTGGTTGCTACTGTTCACATTTTGTTTTTTGCTCATTTGTTCCAAACCGTGAGTTGTACACTCACATGTAGGCAAAATTTATTTTCCATAATATTCCAAATACCAAGAGATGTGTAGTCACATGGCATTAGAAAAAAATTGTTTTGAACAATTATGACAAACTGTAAGTTGTGCACTCACATGTAGGTAGCATAAAATGGTCCAAATTGTGAGCTATGGCAACAATAATTTGTATTTTTTTCTTGGGTAAAGGACATGGAAATGATGCAAATAAATTTAAAAGTTGTAGAAGGTTGAATGACAAAGAAAATTACACCATTCATCAATCAATTTTTCTATATAAGTGAGAGTCATTCTCAATGTGTTGCAAAACATTTACAATCTCAAAAATATTTTTGAAGAGAAACTTTGCAAGTGAAACACCATTGTTGAATTTACAGGTTTGTTGCACATTTTGTTTTCTTAAGTTCTTGGATTTTTAATTTATTCTCTTCACATTATATGTTGTTGTTTTTAAAGTGTATTTATAAGTATTTGTTTTTTTTTCATGGAATTTGAAAATATGAATGATCCATGGTATAATGATATAGTTAACAAAGATTTTGATGGTGATTATGACAATGTTATAAACCGCATTGTACAACACATTAATTATCATACTTCTGAAGGAGTTAGTTCGTTAATGGGGGGCGGTGATGATGGGGGTACTGATGATGAAAATGACAACAACGATGATGATAGTACTGATGACGATGATGACAGAACCGATGATGATGATGACACCGACAAAGAAAATGAATTGCTTCTAAGGAGACAATTTGACATGGACAAATTAATTATATGCACAATTGGAGCTATAAATATGTATTACATAAATTATATGCATAAAGAACCATGTATGGTTTCATACAATATAGGTATGCGTTGGCTGACCGAATTAGTAAGAGGTCATTAGAAACGATGTGTTAACATGTTTAGAATGGACACAAATACTTTGTTGAGTTTATGTAAAGATTTAGAAACACATCATTGTTTGAAGCCTTCAAGACGCATGAGCGTATTTGAAAAGGTGAAAATGTTTTTATATATGATAGTTGTTGGGGCGTCTAACACGACATCAAACTAGGAAGTGCAAGAGAGATTCCAACATTCATGCATAATTGTTAGTAGATGCATAAATGAAGTCCTTGAAGCAGTATGTTTGTTCGTTGTAGACGCCATAAAACCAACAGATCCAAAAATTTACAAACACAACAATAGAAATTGCAATGAATCCAAGATATATGCCACATTTCAAGGTCAAATGTTTTTATTTTAATTACATTTTAATGAATATATTTTCTTTTATTGATGTTAATAAATAACTAGACTATTCATTTTTTTCATGTAGTTGTGTCGATGCAATTGATAGAACACATGTTAATACTTGCATATTGTCATAACCCAATTCTAGATTATTCTCCTAAATCTATCCAAAATATAAAAAATAAAATAAAATAAAAATGAAAGGGGGTGGCGTCAGCAAGAAAAATCAAGGTGGAAATTATGGGTTAGTTTGATTTAATCACTGGCCAATTTAAAGTGTAATTATGTTTAGGGATTAATTTAGAGCCCAATTGAAAGTTTTAATTAAGTGTAAGGACTTAATTATACTTTAAATGGGTCAAATTAATTTTATTCAAGGTTCAATTGGTGAGAAATTAAGTTTGAAAGCTTAGTTTGGGTTAAATTGAGAAGATTGAAAATTTTCGGAGATGAAACTTTTTGGGTGAAATCGGAAGCCAAAATTGAAAAAAAAACATTGTTATTCCTGATTTTCCTGTCACAACCCATTTTTAATGTTATTTCAAATTAAAAAAAACTTGTCGAGTCATTCCAGCAGCCATGCTTTGCCATGCCCTACAACCTACCACCACAACACCCCATTCCTTGACGCCACTCCCATACCTGCAACCTTCACATTGAGTCTATAAAAGGGGAGAAAATTTATGAAAGATTGGGGGAGGTGCATGAAATAATACTGGAAAAAACTGGGGGAGAAGACAGAATGAAACATACACACACGGGGAAACGTAGACAGAGATAAACACGGAGACAAAAGAGAAAAAAAATCATAACATAGGTACGATAGTAATTTATAGATAAAAACACTGAAAAATGAGAGGACCCGAACAAAAGAGAAAACAACAAACAAGGACAGACAGTCCAAAAACTAGTGATAGTTGCACCACCGGCAAAACGACGACTTCTTCCCCCGTGCCGGCAGGTAACCGTCGACCCTGTCTCCCTTGGCAACCCTCATCATTTTCATTTCAGCACCGTCATAAGCACGCGACAACCCTCTCTCTCTTACAATCATTGGCATCTCTCTCTCTCCTCTAGCCAGCTCCCAACAAGCACCAACATAACCCCCTCACCAGCAGAGGCTTCTCCTCCATGCCAGCAACTCCACCGTGACCTCTGGCAGCAGTAAGACCCAGCAACAAAGCAGCAGCGTAGACCAGCCCTGTTCCGTCGCTCCTCTTGGCCACCACAAGCCACCATTTTTTACGTCGCTACCACAGGAAGAACCACCTCAACCTCCTTTACTCGATGGCAATAACAAGTAAGCCTCTCGTCACCATCGGCCGACCACCTTGTCACTATTCACGTAACACTGCAAAAGTGAATTAATTCATTTTGCACTGTTCACGCAATACATGAATACTGCAGTAGTTTGTATTTTTTTCTGCTTTGTTCTTGGGTTGGACTGCTCTCGGCCCAGCATGATTCGCTGGGTCAGGTACAACCCAAGTCCAACAGTTGGACAACCCATTTAGTTGGCCTAGGCCTAACATGAATTTTTATTTCTTAAAAAACATATATAATATAAAAAAAAATGCATTGAAAAAAAGAGCAAATAATATGTTGTTTTCGTGTATATGGCTGAATCCAAGGTTTTTCCAAGCATATTTTTCATAAAAAAATATATGTTGTATCTTTCACGTGTTTTTGAACAAAAAATAGATATTGTAACCAGTTTATAATTATCCGTTGGAATTTGGCCAAAATATAAAAAATAATAATTATTTTGTTTTAGATATCGGGGTGTAAAATTACATTGTAAAGTACTCCCACAGATAGTAGAAAAAAAGAATTTTTTTTATGTAGTGTAAAAAATTCCAAACTTTAGAATGGTTAGGTTTTCAACCTCCAATGAAGTAAAGACTCTTTCACGAAAAGAGATCTACTTCAAGCCTTAGAAAATACTAACAAATAAAAAATTACTTAGGAAAAACAATCAAACAACAATGCAGCTTACCTTAGGTAGGGTGCATTGTGGGTGATGCGTATTCTCCTTGCACAACAAGTCCCCTTACCCAGACTCTCACAGACCATTAGGTTTTCTAGTGACCTTAATACTAGGTGGCGACTCCTAAGAATTATAGTCGTAACTTTACGACTATAAAACACCCTTTTTTTCACAGCGCACTGTCTCCCCCACCTAGGATGGCGTGGCGCAAAGTGCTAAAAAACATCATCGCGACACATATCATTTGATAATCAAGTTCCATTTATTGGAAGAAAAGGTGTACCAACCCAAAATGTTATGGTTGCTTATAGTTTCGACATGCAATTCATCTTTGCGTGGGTAGAATGGGAAGACAATGCACACAATACATGTATTTTTCTAGAGGCTATTGACAATAACAATATCAAATTTCCCAAACCACTAGAAGGTTGACATTTCATATACATTTAAGAGTAGGTAAATTAAGTTTAATAATATTCTTCTCTAGTTTCTGATTTTTAATATATACTTGTGTTTTCCTTTTGTTCGTAGGAAAGTACTATGTGGTTGATGCTGGATATCCCAATGAGTATCGGTATTTAGGTTCTTATAAAGGTTAGAGGTATCATTTTCAAGAATTTAGGATCATGGATAATCAAGTGGTCGTGAATAAATTTTTAATTGTGCACACTCATCACTACGTAATGTGATAGAATGTTCATTTGGAGTATGTAAACAAAGGTGAAGAATTTTACAAAACATGTCTACTTATCCATACAAAACATAAGTGAAAATTGTAGTTGCATCAATGACACTACATAACTATATTAGAAGGAGATCACAAGATGATATGACTTTTGCCGAATATGATCGCAATCCTAATTTTGTTCTTTATGATATTTTACCAGATGTTGTTCCTCGATCAAATAGTTAATGATCACAGAGGCCTTCACGTATGAATTTTGTTTGTGATAGAATTGCAAGTATTTGATGGGAGAATAAAAACAAGTGTCTAATTTACTTGAATTATTAATTATATTATGTTATTATGATTATTAAATCTACAATATTTAAAAAACAATATGTATAGATAGAAATGTATATGAGTGTGTTTATATGTGTGTATATGTATATGTCCTTTAAAGTAATTTCACAAGTTGACAACAATATAAAAAACATAGTAACCAAACACACAAAACTGTTTTTCATTAAATTTTAAACTCAACCATAGTTTTAACCAAACACTTCAATTTTGTTAATCACTGTAAAGATAAGTGAGAAAGAAGATGAAGAACAGTTTTGATATTTAGGGATTTTGAGAGAGAAGAGAGAGTTAACTTTGAATATTGTTCCAACATAATATATTTCACACATCGAATGTCAACAGTGAACACTATTTATACCTGCTTTTGTATCACATATTATCTTTTGTTACTTACATTTCTTGTTGATTACTGTGCTTGGTTGATCTGTGTCCATTCCTTCAGTGTTGTCCTCTATGATTTTAAGTTCATCATCATAGTGTAAAGAAGCCAACACAATCGAGATTCTGAAATTACTTATAAATAAAAAAATGGTTCTCTTTTTAGGAACAAAATCCTACTTTTACTCTTCTCCCGTACTCTGCAAGTCCATTGCTAGTAACAGCAACCACAACCATGCTGCCCATTCTCTGGACGCCGTCTACATCAAACGCGCCGCTGATATCGCTGACAGTTCCGCCGGATTCACCTCGCCCCACCCCAATTTTGGGTGCGTTATCGCCACACCTTCCGGAACTGTCGCCGGAGAGGGCTATCTGTACGCGCAGGGGACCAAGGCTGCGGAGGTTCTTGCGGTGGAGGCTGCGGGCGGTTTTAGCAAAGGCAGCACTGCTTATTTGAATATGGAGCCTGGTGATTGCCATGGTGACCACTCCGCTGTCTCTGCTCTTGTTCAGGTTTCTCACTTTGATTTTTAATTGTTCAACTTTTTGATATGTAAGATAATAAAAAATTAATAACTAATTATTATGTGATGATTAGATTTATACATTGTGATGTAGCAGTTTGATTGATTGACGTTTGCGTAGATTAGGCAGGAATTAAAAGAGTTGTGGTTGGAATCAGACATCCTTTGCAGCATCTTCATGGGAATGCTATACGCTCACTAAGAGGTCAAGGTTTGCAGGTTGATGTTGTTGGTGAGGATCTAAAGAGTAAAATTATGGAGGTAAGACTTTTTGTTTGTATGTGAACACCATTTTATTCTCTGAGGCATTGAAGCTGTACACCTGACTTTTGCAAATCTACTACGGCTTCTTTGCTGGCTATGTCTTTTGCTAAGTTGGTCCTTGCTGATTCTATTTGCCAACCATATGTTGGTGCTATATATTTGTTTTTTTTGCTAGGTTTTGCTAACAATTGCTTTGTAAATCACAGTTTTACGGCACATAAGCAAGCAAGTTCCTGGTGAATTGATTCACTCCGGTAGAACAGGAATAATTAAATTTCACTTAGTCAGCTTATCAAACTTCGGGACAGCAATTTATTTGAACAATGAAGTCCAAACATGGTTTTTCCAAAAAATCATCTATGGAGCTCGGCATAGTTTCTTGATTAAATGCTTACAGTTCTTTGCCATCAGTGCTAATATTAACTGTAATTTGATGTGACAAGAAAACATACTGATTGATTCTTCTCTGGATAATTTGTCCAAAAAAAAGGGCAAACAATTTCAAATATTCATGGTAACCATCAAACATATTGAGTAATATGATGGATAAGTACAGATTGTCAATATATGTACTCCCATGTCAAGTAGGTTATTGTGTTGCATGTTTTTTGTGTCTTGGTTCAAGTAATGGCTGGTGGATTATTAGAACTTGAAGAGGTACAGTAGGCTTGCTTTGAATTTTATGAAAAAATGCATATGAATTAGCTTTAGCTGCTATTTTTTATATGGCATAGTTTTTTAAATCTGACAATCATATGTGTAAACTTGTGAAAGTTAGTGGCACATGCTTTATTTATTCTCTCTACCCTTTATGCTATGTACTTCAGGAAGCTCGAAAATCTTGCCTACTTGTGAACGCTCCTCTAATTCATCGAGCAACTTCCCGAGTTCCCTTCTCTGTTATCAAGTATGCTATGACTCTTGACGGTAAGCATTATGGAGATATAGAGATCTTATTGACTCTTAGGCTAAACTGTGCAAACCCCCCTTGAACTATAAGCCATTTTGATTACATCTTTATTTTTCTGATTTCATCAAACTATAATGTTTTTTAGTGACACCCCTTCTGTTATATTCCATATGACATAGCTGTTAAGGATCACATGCAAGTCTCAGTGTTTTCCTTGTAAGAATACAGAAAGGTCATTAACCATTGAGGGTTGATTTCTTGATGATAATTTTGTCATATCATTGTAAATGGTGTTGTTAGCATTATATTGGTGGATTTTATTAATTTTAATGACTTTTTTATCATTTTTTTATGATATTTTGTAATGAAACTTATGCAACTCACATGTTATTTAATGGACAAATGGATGGACTGTAATGGACTGGGTGATTTCAGGTATTGAAATCAGATAAAAAAAAATTCAAGGGGTGTCAATCATAATAGCCAAGGGGGTGCTTGTATGGATTAACCTGATTCTTAATTCCTTTTCAGAATTGAGGGTGAAGTTTAATAATTTATTTTTTCTGTTTTGAGGGTGAAGTAAATTATCTTCCAAATTACTTAAACAGATACCTTGAACTTTTTGTCAAGAAGTCTAACGATAATCTTTGCAAATGCAAATAGGAAAAATTGCTACTAGTAGTGGGCATGCAGCATGGATAAGTAGCAAGGAATCAAGGAATCGAGTTTTTGAACTACGGGGTAGAAGCGATGCCATTATTGTTGGAGGAAATACTGTACGCAAGGACAGTAAGTATGATCATTACCTTTTCTTGGCTTAGTAACTGTTTTGCGGGATTATGTGGTATTAATTTGTTATTTGAATTAGATCCACGTCTGACAGCCAGGCATGGAGGGGGGCATACACCCATACGGATTGTAATGACACAAACATTTAATCTTCCTGAGGAGGCAAACCTTTGGGACATTTCTGATGTATCTACCATAGTTGTGACACAAAGGGGTGCCAGAAGGAGCCTCCAGAAATTACTTGCATCCAAAGGAGTCGAAGTGGTTGAGTTTGATATCCTAAATCCTAGAGAAGTTATGGAATACTTTCACGATCGTGGGTATCTTTCCATATTGTGGGAGTGTGGAGGGACACTGGCAGCATCTGCTATTTCATCTGGTGTGATACACAAGGTTCCTATTTATTTTTTTTCAAAATTGTCAATTGACATGCAAGGGTGTTAAGAAAAGTAATTTCTCCAGCTTTTGGTGAGTGCGTGTGTGTGTGTGTGTGATGGTGGGGGTGGGGGGGTGGAGCATGGTTTCTCTCGGCTTAAACGTGTCACTGTGAATACTGGCATTAGTTAAGTCCTTTCAAATTCATCCTAATGCCTGACAATCAGCAGTTTATAGTTTCTTTTTTTATTTGCTTTGACTTCTGTAAAATCCAAAGTTATAATTAGCCACATTACATGATGCTCCGAATATTATTATATTGTAGTTTCTTTTTGTTTTTGCTTTGACTTCTGTAAAATCCCATGTTATAATTAGCCACAGCCACATTACATGATGCTTGCAATATTATTATATTTGCAATCAAATTTTGTTCAGTTGATTCTTATGAACCTATGTGTGGGTGTCTTCTAAATGTGCCATCAATCAATCAATTAATTTAGCTTTTAATTTTCTAGCTTGAGGCAGATGCATCTTGCATATTCAGTATTTTTGATGGACCAAGAACTTTAATGCAGACTGTTTGCTGCCTTAGTTGACCTGTTTTTTAGTAGAAACTTGGATTGGTTTGGTTAACTTTGACAGGTGAGTTTTGTTAAGCTATCACCTACGTCAGCAGTTTAGTTTAGTGTTTGAGAGATGCTTCTGTATCATATACTCTTATGCATTTGCTCACTTTCCCCCAATAATGAGCACACAGTGTGTTATACTGGTAATTTGAGACGTGAATATGGCCTGAATGTAACACTTCCTGCTCTAACACCATGTTGAATAATTGTTTCTAGTTCCTGTTCTAAGGACTTGTCCACCAACTGCTTTCTCAAAAAGTTCAAATAATGGAGAGACAGAGAGTTATATGCTAAAAATTTGTCAATTGACATGCAAGGGTGTTGAGAAAAGTAATTTCTCCAGCTTTTGCATTGCAACTGCTCTAGGGATTTGATTTCCATTAATGTTGTTATCTTACGACAACTCCATTGCAGGTTTTTGCATTTGTTGCTCCTAAAATTATTGGTGGAAAGAATGCGCCATCTCCTGTAGGTGAGCTTGGAATGGTTGAGATGTCACAAGCCTTGGACTTAATTGATGTTTGCTTCGAGCAGGTTGGCTATCATTCCTCTCTCTCTCTCCCCCTTGTATGCATAATTAGTTTTAGTTGTTTCCAAGATAGTTTATGATTGATGAACATCTTTTCACAGAATTTGCTTGTAATTGATTGTATTGCAGTGATACATACTCTGCTTAATGCTTAAATTCATAATTTAGACCTGTTTGAGAAATTTGAAATCAGTTTCATCATTTAATGTCTATTACTATGATGTCTTTACTTTGTGAAGTGCATATATATGCCTATTGGGTCAGTTAAACATGGGAATCTAAAGCCTTAAGATGCCTTTGATGCAACAACACCAAGGGCCAAACCAGCAACAGGGTTATCACTTGATTTCTGGGCTTTGTTTAACAGCTGACCATTTCGTCCACTGGACTTAGAAGAGAAGACCATGAGTAACAGAAGTGTTACCTGGGCTTGGATTATAGAGAACAAAGTGGTAACTATTGGTTGTGGGTGATATCTGTTTCCACAGAGGTTTCTAAAAAAGGTGCCCTTACTACTTTTAATATTTAAAAAAATCAAGAAAAAAGCCTATTTTCTATAAGTTACTTGGAACTTTGAACCCAGACATGCATTGTAAATGCTTCCAGTATTAGACTAGACCCTTATGAAGTTAATAAGGAGCATACCACTCAAAAGGCAGAGCGACAGTTTATGACAGTTTTATCACTATCGTATTCTGAATACCCTCTGTCCTCTTTTTTTAACAGTGAATTATTACTGCTTGATTTATTAAAATATAAGATATACTTAGTTAATACTAAAACAGGACTTTTTGTCACACAATTGACCCTTGTGAGTTAGTGTTGGAAGAGGAAAACAGCAGGGGAAAAAAATCACCGCAGAATAATGGCTAAAATTAGGGTAAACTGAAGTTGGAAGGAGATGATTAGGGTTTAGGGGTCATAAGAAACCTCTAAAATCTGAATTGATTGATAAAATAACAAAAACTACTTCTTAGAATAACCTAGCAGCGAATTTATGTTAGTCTAAGGTCTTTATCCTTGTAGGAAAAGGATTCATAGTCTTAGTCATGAAGTAAAACTACTTGGCTTCTAAAGAAAAAAATTTAAAAAGTCATATGCTAATCACTTGATCCTAAATTAATTAAAATAATTCTAAAGAGAGCTCCTGCATCACCTTAATATGCTATAAGAGTCATGAAATTAATATTGCCCTCCGCTCTTGTCCATGAAAATACTTGACCTGACTTGAAAGCTTTGTATTGTTTGTGCCATATGCTTGTCACCTAATATAAGCTATAAAAAATCTTTCCAGATGGCTGAACGTTTTTGTTTATTGTTAATATATTGCCTTTTAGTAGAAGTCATTGTATGTTATAATGTTTTCCATCCAGTTTAACAAGGCATGTGGCAAAGCAATAAATTTTTCCTCATCTTTTCCATTGTGAGCTATAATTCTTCACCCATCTAACTTCAACTAATATTTTCATCCAAACAATTGTTATGTAAAAGCATGTAATTAGTGAATATTAACCTTTTGGATCAACTGGAGGATGCAATTATTATGATGCTCTGTTCCTTGAAATGGCTACTTGGCTGGTGAAAGTTTCCTTGATTGCATTGTTTTATATGTCAATTATTTTTTAAATGTCTACGGGAATTTTTTTTGCAAGCCAACTGTCTATGGACTTCACATTTTGACAAAACAAGCCTTCAAAATGAGAATGAAAGGAATTAAAGTTGTGTATATTTAAGCAATTGACAAAACAAGCCTTTAAGAATCAGAATGAAAGGTATTAAAAGTATGTGCATATTTAAGCCCTCCTTCTGGTCATAACTATACTCTTCCTTTATGTTTTGCAAAATGTCCTTCATCCTCTTTATTTTGTGTGCATTGATGCTTCCTATGCTTGGACTACAGGTTGGACCAGACATGCTTATCAGTGGATTTTTACAGCCTGTACCGGACTTGGTACCAGTTATTCCATCAGAGGATGAAACCTTTGCAATTGATCCTTCTATCACCCCTTATGATTCAAAGATCATATTCTTCTATAAAACATGGGATCCTTATGGAGCTTTTTCGAATTTTTCTCCGCATCCAATTCAAATGCCTGATGGAAGTGGTTCTTATGTCACATGGTCAAGCGTAGAACACTATTACCAGGCACTCAACTTTTCAGCATCAATCCATTTTCCCTTTGTCAATCTGTAAAGGCTGTCATATTCTTATTTTCAATTTTAGGCACACAAGTTTGTGGGGGTGAATGAACCTGTGGCAAAGGATTGTGTTGAGAAGATCAAATCTGCCAAGAGCCCTGAGGAAGCAGCACGAATGGGCAGATCAATGCAGAAGCAGCGCTCAGATCTGGTGAGTTTCCTAGCTTTAACAGAAATTCAACTTGGGCCCTTTTTCTGACATGTGACTATTGTAATGGGCAGAACCTCATTTTCTTATGTTTGCATACTATCCCCGAACCTTAGGAGGAATCAGCATGACACAACTTAAGTAAACTTGAAATACAAGAGTAAAGTATCTCACAAGTCTTTTCTTACTTCCTCTCAGCAGTTGTGCAAAACGATTGACAAACATATGCTAAATACTATATAATTTAGAGTTGCATGATAGAAGTTATTGACGAGGGAGACTCGAGTCCTTGATCAGTTCCCGTGAAAACATTGATACTTGTAGGTTGTATGGTTATGCAATCCAGTATGGAGTGTTATGGTACTTATTAAAACATAAAACTCTTTGCCCTGAATGGTTAAGACACAATTTTGTGATTTCATGTTCGTGATTTTTTTGGGGCACTTTCTAGCTGTCAGCATCTTTTTAGGGAGGAGAGCCTGGGGTCTTAATATTATAAAACTCTACAGAAGGAGAAAAAAGGGGCAATTATTTATGAACATTATGCTCTAATATAGAATGCCTGCACATCTATTTCCATGGCTTTCTTCCAATATAAGAAGAGGATACTCGTGTTGGGAACAGCATGATGGTGGAATTGAATACCTTGAGTATATCTTAGTGGTAATCTGATACAAGCCAATACTTTGATGAACCAGGTGAGGTCTGACTGGGAAGGTTTGAAGATTGATGTTATGTATAGAGCACTGAAATGCAAGTTCTCAATTTATCCTCATCTGCAATCTATGCTGCTCACAACTGCTGGATCGGTTCTTGTTGAAGCTTCGCCACATGATCTTTTTTGGGGTGGTGGGCGGGAAGGGGAAGGCCTAAATTATCTGGGGAGGCTGCTGATGCTCATAAGGTCAGAGTTTCTTGGTGAGTGCTCCTCACCAAGTGAAAGCACTTGCACAGCTCTATAATATCCGGTGAAATAGAGGACGACGGGTGTCATCATTCAGGCAATCTTTTTCAAATATGATTGGTCAGACAGGTAATTCAGAATAATTTAAAGATTTATGGAGTATTTTGCAATGTTGGAAGCCTTGGAACTGTTTTGCGTAAATGTGTTCGTGGGTATAATTAGGTCGGATTTGTATCCATAATTGTATCCAATCTAGCAAGAAGTTCTTAATATGTCAACCCATAAGTTAGTAAGATCATAAGCTAAAACAGCATTAGTGTAAAAGGAATTTATTGAATATGTTACCTGCTGCGTCACCATCGCCCAAAGAATCACCAAAAGAAAAGGAATAAAGAAGCAATTGAACCATAAATAAAGAGGAAAGTTAATAGAATGCCATTATGAATGTGTTCTTGTTAAAGTTTGACTTATCATGGTCTGTTTAAGAAGAGAAATTCCAAAAATAAAAATTAAAAATCAACTTAAAACAAATAGTTTTAGGGCTCCTTCAAAACAAGCAATCCAAAAAAAAATCCTTTTTTTCTTTTTCTAAGTTCTCATAATCTGCAAATAAATAAATGATAAATATAATGTTGAAAGTAGAGGCTAACTCTTCTTCTTAGGAGCTTCAGTAAAGAAAAGGCATCAAATTATAAGGTCAGCAAGAATGGAATTTAAATTGGATAAGTAACAAGGTTTATGAGTTCCTCTACTTCCTATTGAAGTTAAATTACCTCTTACTAACCCTAATCCTCACCTTCCATCGATTGAAGTTTCAGGGGAAAGAGAAAGAGAGGCTATGCAGGTGATGGGAAAATACTATTTATACAAAGAACTTTTTCCTTGAGATGAGTATCAAGATTTTCTCCGGTAAATCCATTAAATGTTGACAACAAGTGGATCTTCTATGGTAAATCTATTGAATGTTAGCAGCAAGTATAAAGCCAGACTTGAGTTCAAAATTGACATTATTGTTGATGTTTATGCACAATGGTTGATTTCCACGTTAGAAGCAACAAGATCCTTGAGTGTTTGTTGTCATGCAATTGTCATGGTATTGACATGAGCTTCCTTTTGTAACATGCATAAAACGTTTTCTATTTCGATATCTACATGCACTTAACTCTGATTAGTAGAGTGAGTTGCAAGCATAAATAATTGAGAAAACTCGAAACAAATCAACAACATGAATGATTGAAAACAATGTAAATTGAATGAAAATTCTATGCTAGAAAACAAAATTTTTCTTAAAACCCTAGAAAACAGTGGAATTTGGCCTTGATTGGGTGGAGCTAGAGACCAAAGACCTTCAGGAAACAAAAGATCGAGACCTAATCAACAAAAAAAAATTGATTTGAATAGTACCAATGCCACAACCAAAGAACAAATTTGTCTTTTTTTTCCAACAAAATAATAACAATCATAACAAACAAAAATCATAGCACATGAATCAACTAAAATCATTTTCCCAATAATGGCGCCAAATTTCCGTTCCGGCCGGAACGGCCCGTTCCAGTGCAAAATCCGGGACAAAACGGCGACGTTTTTGTCCCGGTAAAAATCCCGCCCCGATCCGGCAAATCCGGCAGAATTCCGGCCGGAACGCCCCGGTTCCGTACCGGGCGTTCCGTTCCGGAGAGAGCTGAGTCTGGGTCAAATAAGTACCTGATAAACACGCACTGTGGTTTTGTTATTAGGATTAGCATCACCAGATTCAGATGCACCATCTTGGCCATTAAATATGCCACAGCCACTCATCTCCTTTAATTTATATCCGGAGCAAGGCTTTCTACTAAAAACAAAAAAAATGAAGAGAATGATTCAGATGGCTCAGAGAAAGCAAACATGAACAACTGACACTGATCTATGAAACAACCATTGTTTACAAAGTTAGAAGGTTGAGAACTGTGACCACCAATGTTTTAGAGAGAGAGAGTAGATTGAGATCGAGAGAGAAGATTGAGATCTACTTTTCTTGAGAATATGATGTTTGCCCATGAAAATCAATTGCATCCAGTCACTATGAACCGCATCCATACTACGCCAGGAACTACCATACTATGCAAGAGAAACAAATCCTCACTGTGAGGAAATGTCGAGAGAGAAGATTGAGATCTGTTATTTGAGACTTGAGAGGGAGATGGGGGCTAATTTTGGAGGGTAGTGCCATAGTGGGGGTGGTGATAATTGGTGGAGATGTAGGGTTTTTTTAGGATGGGATGTGAAATGTGAACCGTTAGGAAGTGTTTGTTTTTTCAATTTTTATATTAATGATGTAGAAGATGTTTGATGTAGAAGATTTTTCAGGATCCTTATTTTTATATTAATGATGTAGAAGATGTTTGATGTATTTTTCTTTTATTTTAGAACATTTTACTTTCATAATATTTTGGAATTTTAAAGATGTTTCTAATTTTGAGATTATGTTTGTATTGTATAATTTAAATTTCATTTATCTTGAATTTAAATTTATACTTGTTAAATTAATATTTTATTTTTTTAATATATATAATTAAATAAATATGAACAGTACAAAACCAGAACGGAACGCCGGAATGCACCGAAACCGGAACGTTCCGTTCCAAACAAAAAACCGGAACGGTACCCGGAACGGATTTTACAACTATGCACAAGATAGTATAAAACAAGTAAGGAATTGGTCCCACGAGGAAGATTTAGTTCAAATATTCATGCAATGGGGGGGGGGGGGTGATTATCTAAACAAAGGTAGAATTAAAAAATGAATCAAAATTAAATAAAATTGAAATTCATCAAGTTAAACAAACCTTGGTCGCAAATAAACATCCACATACGGAAATCAAAACCGGTCCTTGAAATGAAACTTAAATTTTATTTTGAATTTTTTTCTTTTCTTAACGCTGGTTAGTTAACTGACAAATTTTAAATGAATGATCCTTTCTTCATGATCTTTCTATTAAATAAGAGTTGTTGTAGAATCTATTTTGGTAGGAAATATACATAACTAATATACTAACAGCTAATATTTTAATATAGACAGGAAAATATATATACAACCAATACATTAAAGCTCAAAATCGCAGCCATTAATGTCATTTGATTCTTCCAATGATTCTGCCATTTTGTTCTGCCATTGAATCCCCCCTCAAATTGATGTTGCATGATCAAGAAGCATCAATTTGTGAACAAGAAAGTGATGTTGGTGCTTGGAAAGAGCCTTAGTAAACACTTCAGCAGTTTGGAGGGTAATGGAGATATGTGGGAGAGAGATAACACGAGCATCATATGCTTCACAAATAGAGTGACAATCCACTTCAATGTGCTTAGTATACTCATGAAATATTGGGTTAGCAATAATTTGAATGGCGTTAGTATTATCCGCATGAAAAGGAATAGGTTCATCTTGAGGGAATCCAAGCTCAACTAAGAGTCCTTGAAGCCAAATAATTTCGGGAGTAGACAGAGGACATAGCACGATATTCAGACTCAATGGAAGACCTAGATACTTGATCTTGCTTCTTACTTTTTCAAGAAACAAGAGAGTTACAAAGAAACATGCACCACCTAGTAATGGAATGTAGAGTGTCAGAACAGTCAGCCCAATTAGCATCACTATATACACCCAAACGAATAAGAGACTCTATAGGGAAGAAAAGTCCTCGAGCATAAGTGTCATGCAAATAGCGTACAACTCAACAAAAATAGACAAATGGAGGTGTGTAGGTGCTTGCATAAATTAGCTAACTTGTTGAACAACAAAGAAAATGTCAGGTTGAGTGATAGTGAGATAGTTCAAACTCCCAACTAGCTATCTATATAAAGAGGGATCAGATAGAAAATCACCATTATCACAACGACATTTAACATTCACTTCCAAGGGAGTATCAACTGAGTGATCTTCTTGAAGACCCGCTAAAGTAATTAACTTCTGGATGTATTTATGCTGATGTAGAAAGATATCAGTACTTGTCGAATGCACCTTAAGACCTAAGAAATACCGTAGAGGGCCTAAGTCCTTCATATGAAAAGAAGACTGAAGATGTTCTTGAAGCTTAAAAATCATAGTGTCATTCCCTATAATAATGATATTATCAGCATATACCAAGAGCAAGATGATTCCTTTAGTAGTCTTGCAAAGGAACAAAGAGGAATCATAATGACTTTAGACAAAGAAAAAGTCAATAAACGTTGAGCGGAATTTATCGAACCAAACACGTGGGGCTTGTTTCAACCTATAAAGAGATCGTTTTAGTTTGCAAACATCAGTTGATGTTGTAGAAAAGAACCCTGGTGGTGGAGTCATATATATCTCTTCCTTAAGATCTCCATGCAAAAAGGCATTTTTAACATCCATCTGTCACAATGTTCAGCCCTTAGAAGCAACAACAGTTATAATAAGTCGCACAGTTGTCATTTTTGCCACTCGTGCAACGGTCGCCTCATATTTTACCCCATACTCTTGACGATTTTCGAGTGCCATGAATCTTGCTTTACATCTGACAAGTGATCCATTAGACATGGAACAATAGGCTTAACACCGGTAGGACATGGAACAATATCCCAAGTATGATTCTCTTCAAGAGCCTGAAGTTCTTCTTGCATAGCCTTTTTCCAACATACATGTTTATTTGCTTGACAGTAAGAGGTACGAACTGTAGTATCATTTAGAATATAAGCGATAGGAACTGTAGTACCATTGAAGAGCAACTAAAGTAGGGACAGGATCAATGTCAGGAAGATTTTGTGATGTCAGGGGTTGTCAACACAAATAAACAAAACCGGGTTTGTATCGTTGAACTGGTGGTGAGGTATCATCAAAAGTAGGAAGAAGAACATTATTGGAACAAGATACATGTTGCTGAAAATAATTATCATGGTAAAAAAAATCACATTTTTGGATATACGCAGACGATTAGTAACACCATTATAACATTAAAAAAAAACTTTCTAACTAGTGCTATAGCCCATAAAGCACTCCTTGTTGACTAAGGTGTATGATGAGTAGGCAAATAAACAAAGCAAACACATCCAAATGTATGTAAACTTTTGTAATCGGGATGCAAGCCAAAAAGAGGAGAATCAAAATTCAATTGTTGAGAAGGCAAATGATTAATCAGATAAACTGCAGTAGATAAAGCTTCCACCCAAAATTGAGGCAGAACTAAAAACTCCATAAGTAACGTACGAACCATGTCCAGCAAGTGACAATTTTTATGTTCAGCTGCCCCATTCTGTTGAGGGCTATAAGAACATGATTGTTACGAGATAATACCTTTTTGTTGCAAGAAAGCATGTCTCTTGAGGGCTATAAGAACATGATCATTGTGAGATAATACCTTTTTTGTTGCAACAAAACTTAAAATTCATGTGACATGTATTCACCATCATTATCAGATAGAAACACTTTAATGTAGGTCGAAAATTTTGTCTCAATATAAGCTAGAAATGTTTGGAAAGTAGTAAAAAAACTCGGCTTTGGTTCATAGAAAATAGATCCATGTAAAACGACTAAAGTTATCAATGAAGGTTACAAAATATTTATACTATGCATATGAAATAACAGGAGCAATACCCCAAACATCAAAGTGTGTAATCTTAAAACATGTATTAGCATGATTTCCAAGAGCAGAAAAAAGGTAAAGTTTTACTTTTCCCTAGTTTGCAAGTAGAGCAATCAAGAGACAAGCTATAAGTAGAGCCCTTATCTTTGCCAACAAGAAAGTCATGTTTCATTAAATTAGATAAAATCACATCATTCGAATGGCCCAATCATTTATGCCAAATTGTTGTCTTATTTTCAACAATAATAGAAGACAAAGCTTTAAGAATAGTAAATTGCAACACAAATAATCTTCCAACTTTAGGCTCATTCGCGATCACTTTCCCCGACACTTAATCTTGTATAAAGCAATCATTACGAGAAAAATGCACATCACAATTATTATCCACCATTTATCCAACATAAATTAAATTAGTATTTAGCCTAGGAGAAACAAATGCATGGAGAAAAGATGGTCCAATATCACCAATGGTTGTAATCGGGAGATTACTACCATTAGCAATCTGAATGTTTTATGTACCCTTATACTCTCGATGATTACATAACAATTGGGATGAGCTAGTCATATGATTGGATGCTCCAGAATCAACAATCCAAGGAGAAAATGTAGTATTACCTTGGCCCTGAAGTCCAATCATAAAGAATGTTGCGAAGATCATTTGTTGTACCATTTTAAGAGTGATAGTGGGTTGGGTAATGCTGGTAGAACCAGAAATCTGATAGGGTGCTCTAGAAATAGTAGCTTCAAAAGCTTATGCTCTTTGATTTTTTGGACACGTAGGACATTCTTTGATAATGTGTCCATTTTGCTTATAGGAACTGCAGAATTTCTTGGCACAATTACAGGTAATATGCCCATACTCCTTGCAGCTATAACACTATAGATTTCCTTTGTGTTGATTCTTCCCTTTAGCAGCATGAGCAACATTGACAATCTCATAATTCTCCTTGCATTCCCCGTTACAGAGTGTGTAGCCATTCTTTGTTCTTCATGTAATAGTTCACCTAGGCAGACATCCAATGAGGGCAGTAGATCTCTATTAAGCAAACCAGCACGGGTAATCTCGAATTGTAGTCTTAGTTTCATCAAAAATTGATCTCGTTTATGTCTTCATGAATAACTTGAAGGTTGGATAAAGCCTCTTTGGACACGTTAGAATAGATAATACTAGAATACTCCCTCAATAGATTAATAAAACCATAATAATATTGCTCAGTTGAGAGATTACCTTAGCTGAACTTACTGATTTCGAACTCAAGTTGAAATCATCCTACGGTATTATCTTGATTATATATTTGTTTAAGATAATTGATTATATATTTGTTTTAGATAATCTCGCATCTCTTTAGTTATTCCAAAGGATCGTAGATTGTTCACCATATGACCTTCAATAAAGGCTAAAATCCAAGAAATAATTCAAGCATCCTTTGTCTCCCATTGACTTAGTTCTTTGTCAGTTGCAGGGGCTGGAGAAGTCCCAACAATATGCCTCCAAAGCTCCTTCCCTTTCCAAAACATCCTGAACTGAAACTCCCATGTTGCATAGTTCTTCCCTATAAATTTGATACTCAGTTTTTGCAGACATTCTTAGAACAAAATCGAAACAAGAGATATACAAAGCAAGACTGTCAACCAAAGTTTGATCAACCAAGAAGTCTAAAACAAAGTTGTTGATAAAGGAATATCGACCCAAACATAGATAGATCAGCAGGTTACAAAATAAAGGGCTTTGATACGATAATAAATTTTGAATGAATGATCCTTTCTTCATGATCTTTCCATTAAATAAGAGTTGTTGTACAATCTATTTTTGCTAGGAAATATACACAACTAATATACTAATGGCTAATATTCTATAGGCAAGAAAATATATATATATATATACAACTAATACATTGAAGCTCAAAATTGCAACCATTAATGCCAATGATTCAGCCATTCGATTTTGCCAATAATTCTGCCATTGATATTAACAAATCCACTATATAGCTAAACCTAACCAACAAACAATTTAAGTATCTGCAATTATAATTTAGTTCAATTAAAGCCTTAAGAACTAGATAAATTATTAGTCTATACAACATAATTGTTTATAATTCATGTTGATTTGTTTGAATGTTCTCTCTAAGATTAATAACATAGCTCTGCTACAATTATTGAGTTTAGTTGCTTCATAAGTTTATATATCACAACTTATATGAATAAAGACTTGGATGTTAGTTTGGATGTTTTGAGATATAATTTGGTTTCTTCAGAAAACCTAACTCTTGATAGATTTCATATGTCATCATTAGAGCTCGTTTTCTAATGACATTCGATGCTCTTATAAGTCTTTGATTCAAGAATCCAAAAAAATTAAGTCTGCATCAAATGGACTTTTGTAGCTCAAGATATTCAAGTCGTAATGGTTAAAGGTCAACAATGACAAAATATAAGATTTAACTATGAAGG
This sequence comes from Salix brachista, assembly GCA_009078335.1. Taxonomy (NCBI): domain Eukaryota; kingdom Viridiplantae; phylum Streptophyta; class Magnoliopsida; order Malpighiales; family Salicaceae; genus Salix; species Salix brachista. The sequence goes on from CM018590.1 coordinate 11,760,182, forward strand.
CTGAGATTTCCATTCTCGTTTCTTCTTTATTTTTCTAGACATATATATTACGTTATCTTTATAATTCCACTAGAATCACTTTATTTTGACCTTTATAGCTCTAGTTCTGCACAAAACATCAACTGATGGTCAAATATGTTATTTTTCTCTAATTCACTCCTTTTTCAATCTTTCATTCAAAAATACATTTAAACATACAGTAAAAAATATCAAGACATTTTATATATAAGATATAGGAAAAACTCTAGGTAAATATGGGAAAAACTAACAAATAATTGTTTCATCAAGCAACGAGCTCCTTGAGTGTCTATTCTCATGCAACTGTCATGGTATTGACACAAGCTTCCTTTCATAACCTGCATAAAGTATTTTCTATTTCGAGATCTACTTACACTTGACTCTGATGAGGGAAACAGGTTACAACCAAAAAAATATGTTTTGAACAGTACCTGTATAGTACCGCAAGCAACAAAATTTGTCTCTTTCCCCCCGAAACAAAATAACTAACAATCACAACACAAGAATCAACTAAAATTTGTTGTGACAACACAATCATATAAATTAATTACCCTAGATTAAGCATCCCAATTTAACTTCTAACCTATGGTACTTAATATATGTAACCCATGACGCTTATAATATGTTGACTCAAATATAAATTTTAATTATAATTAAATAGAATTAAATAAAGTAAAAAATTTATTTATTATCGATTCATTGATTGATTAAATTATATTTGAAGACTAGGTACATCTAGCAACGTGTCATGATCCCTTAAATATTAGAAAATTTATTAATGGTTTGTGTAATTAACATCATTTCATCAATAATATTCCTATTTAACATTAAAACATGAATTATTTGTACCGTATTAAATTATGTTTATTCTCTACACAATACTCATTGATTTTTTAAAATCTCATTTCACCTTAGCCAAGATTTCTCGGTCAATACTATTTAAAAACATATGAAACTTTTTTTCTTAATTCACTTAGGGTGATGAAGCTGTCTTGATCACTCAACTTTTATATAGTTCATGTTATATCTAATGTTTGCCCTTCAGTTATCTCAATTAAGATAACATGAAATACAATCAAAGTATAACATTCTCTATATAAGATAACTTGGTGATCTCAAGTTTAAGTATCACTTATACAACTGTTACTTGCGTCTTTCCATAGATATAGGTGATCTCTCCATATGAAACTCTCATATGAGTCAGTTCAGTATACATGTTTTATGACAAACACCTACATATTAGTTTTAGGTATCCTTGTACCTTAGCTTATGAGAGCAATTGCTTTTTTATCATAAAGAAAAGAATATAATGTGTATTAGTCTTTATGTCTCTAATAAATGTCTGGTATTTAAGACAACATTAACCAGGAACATTTCAAGAACAACGCTTTGATGCAATAAAAATCTTATAATTATAACAACTTTACAATATTTTTTTTGCAAATCATTTGTCTCATGGACTTTATCTTAAGTCTTAGCTCTAGATTCATTAATCTAATATTATATGAATATTAAAAACAAATTAAGTCTTTATTAATAATACGTATGTGTTTATATTAATTTAATTATATTACGTGTAACTAACTGATTAGCTATAAGATATATTAAACTAACAAAAAGAAACTTAGAAGAATCTAATGTCATTATTTCACACATATAAGATAAGGTATGCATGAATTTTATATAAACTATAATTTTTAATCTTATATAAATTGTCAAATAAAAATTTTACAATATGAAATAATTCTAATTGTGAACATTCTCCTAGTAATAATTTTATGTGTTGTATAATAAAATGATGATGAGGGAATAAAAGTTAAAAGGTCGTACAAGAATAGTAATTAATCACATGGCATCCTTCTCCTTGATTATAAAATCCCATAATTTGATGGTCAAACTAAATGGCTAGAAATTCAATATTTATATATAAAAAAAATAATATTTTTTTGCATTAATATGTATTTTTAAATCAAATTCCACATATTGTAATTAAATTCAGCTTTTCAATTAATAAAAAAAGACTTACTATTTATGTTAGGACTGCAAAATTCATGAGCCTTTTATTTCTAATAATGTGATTGGATGATGACATTCAACATATCTATCCTACTTTTTTTGGAAAGAAAAAAGGAGGAGGAGAAAGATTGTTTTCAATGGAGTCTTATAATTTGACTGCCTTTAAAGGAAGAAAGAAAGGTGAACGGAAATCAAAGATGGCTACGAGAACCGACCACTTTCGACATTAGATTACTATTGAAGGAAACTTCTAGAAAATGAGATGTATGAATTTACGAGACTAGGTTTTTTTTTTATTATTATTATTATTATATATATTCAGGTTAGCTTGTATCTCGATTAATTTTACAGATTCTAAAATTAATAATCATATAAATCTCTAATAATTATCATATTAATAATTATATAACTCTAATATAAAATTATAAAAAAAAAAACAAATTTTTTAATCTCAATTTTTTACCGCTGAAACACGATTGAAACACGATGGCTAAAAGTCTTGTTATTGTTTTCTTTATTGTTTCAATTTAGAAGATGAAGTTATTATTATTATTATTATTATTATTATTATTATTAAGATTTGTCACTGCTGGTCTTGTGAATGATTTACAGTAGAGTTATTGTTTTCTTCTTCTTTTCCCTTTTATAATACAAGTTTGTATCCCAATAATTTATGATTCTTCTATTGGTGCAATCGATTTATTAAATGCAAAAAAAAAAAAAAAACATTTATGTGACTCCCCATTTATTTGTAGGAGGTTTTCTTTTCTAACTAATTAACATGAGTATTTTTATTTTTCCTTCATTCTTTTAAAAATATATATTTTATATCCTAAGTTTATGAGTTCATAACATTATACATTCTTATTCTAGTATGAAAAAAAACATTAGATTATTTACAAAATTATCAAAATTTAAGCTTTTTAAGAGAGAGATCAAAAAAAGATTTTTGGTATTTGTTGTCATCAACGAATTTGAAATCTGGTCAATCAATTTGTTTTGTTTGATAGCCAAAAACAACAAGTTGAGAAAAAAAAACCCTATAAACAGATTGTTATATAGAGTCCACCATATAACTTACCCGCGTGTTGTGCTAGGTTTTTTTATATAGAAAACTAATTGATTTTGTGCATATTATAATTGGTTATTTTAATATTTAATTAGTAAAATTGTAATTGATAGAATTTGTTAGAAATGAGTTTTTTTCCTCCTAAAAGTGAATGAATGTTGTTATTGTTAGAACTGTTTTGATAATTATTTAATCGGTAGATTGTACAATTAGAATGGAAAAAAATCCGTTAAAATGAGGCACGTGCTCCGTGTACTATATTGATTGATTGTTGTGTATATTTTATTTGTTTCATGAATTCTTTCATTAGCAAATAGTAAAATTACAATCGTTGAATTTTAGCACATATGAGTGATTTGTTTTATGTAGCAAATAATTTGATTGGCGTTTCTATTTTAACTACTTTGGTAATAATTTAATTGGTAGATAGCAAAAACGCAATTGATCAAATTGACTAAAAATATATTATTTGTTGACTGCAACATATTAATTGTTTGTTGGACATGTTTTAATTATTCGACGAATAATTTATTTGACAGATAACAAAAATACAACTACTAAAATTTATCAATGATTATTTTTTAGATTTTTTCTTCATATTATTATATTAAAAGTATTTTAGAACACTGTGATTAAATTAATGTAAGATTTATAAGGAAAAGTCAATTCAATTTTTTATATATATTTTAAGACATTAATATCAAAAAAATATCATAATATATAATTAGTCTCTCCTATTTTTTAAGGATTAAATCCCAAAAATAATATATATATAAAAATTTAGTATCATTAACAATTTTGTTACATGTTAAAAAATTTGGTGTCGGCTGTGTCGAAACGCAGGGCAATTTTATTATTTTATTATTTTAGATAATTTGGCACAAGTTTTCTACTTGTCTTGTCTACGTGTGGTTTCGTATATTTTTTTCATTATATGAGATCTGAAATATCATACAAAAAAAAAAAAGACGCAGGAGTTATTTTTCATAAAAATAACATTGACCAATGAATTATTGTCACAATTATTATAGCTTTCATTATAAATATTATTATACATAATTAATATTGTAATTATTATTGCTCATGCTATCGATGACACCTTAATTATTTTTTAAAAAAGAAATTATTTTTAAGATTTATTCCTCATATTATTATATTAAAATTATTTTAGAACACTGATAGTAAATTATTATTTAAAAAAAACAAATAGGTCATTTATATATATATATATATATATATATATATATATATATATATATATATATATATATATTAAGACACTAATATTAAATAAATATCAAAATATATAATTAGTCTTTCATATTTACAAGAAAAAGAAATTTACAAATAATCATTATCATTATTTTTAATGCCTTAACTATAATAATTAGAAATTTCAATACCTAACAATATTAACAAAAAAATCAATTAAAAAACTAAATAAATGACAAAACAGAAATAAATATTATTAGATTTAAATATGAGTTGTTTTTTTTCCCCAGTAATATTAGATCTGAAATATTATATATAAAAATTTTGTATTTTTTTTTCAAAAACAACCTAAAATCCAAGAATCAAATTTTTCTAAGAAATAAACTTAAACAAAAGAGGGCAAAATTAGAATTAAAAGTCAAAATCATTTTTTTTATTTTATAAGATTTATTCCTCATATTATTATATTAAAAGTATTTCAGAACAATGATATTAATTTTTTTTCTTCAAAAAAACCTAGGTCATATATATATATATATATATATATATATATATATATATATATATATATATATATATATATATATATTAAGGTGTTGATATTAAATAAATATCAAAATATATAATTAGTCTCACATATTGATAAGAAAAAATTATTACAAATAATCATTATCATTATTTTGAATGCCTTATATATAATAATTAGAAATTTCAACACCTAACAATATTAACAAAAAAGCAATTAAAAAACAAAATAAATGACAAAACAAAAATAAATATTATTAGATTTAAAGAAATTATTTGACTTAAAGAATAAATAAAAGAGAGAAATAATAATAAATATCAATTTTCAAATGATCACTAATACAAATTAAAATTTAAACATTAAATAAAAAAACCATAATAACATTGAAAAACAAGTTGGAAACAAAAAACTAATAGAATGTGCATATAAATAAAAATTGAACTATGTAAGAAATATATATAAAAATAAAGGAATTAAAATAAAATTCAAGATTAAAAGCATAAGAGCCAAAATGAAAAACACATGTATAATAAATTTCATTTAAAGGACAAAATTGAAACAAATCTAAACATTGATACCGAAAAAAATCAATAATTTAAAACAAAACCGGAAATTAAAAGAATGAGGATCAAAACAAAACTAAAATATATAATCAATTTGCATGGAAGGATAAAATTGAAACAAATCAAAACTTTGATACCGAAAATATTAAGGATTCCAAACCAATCCGGAAATTAAAAGACTGAGGACCGAAATGAAACTACAATATATAATTAATTTCAATTGAAGGACTAAATTGAAACAAATCAACCTAAATAACAAAAATAAGGACCATACAAAATAATTGAAAGTTCAGGGGCTAAACTAAAATCACATAAATAGCGGTGTCGACACGTGCTTGCGCAGACAGAAGAGAGAGAAAGGGGGAATTCAACCGACCACTGACACGTCTCCGGCCACCTTGGAACCACACGTTCGCACCAGGAGGAAGAGAACATGACTAAAAATCATTCTAGATGTCGGTTGGGCATTTTTGGACGTCACATTACACCGCATGCACCGTCTAAAATTCACGTGAGCGCGGAAATGAACGGCGCATCCAGCGAAGCGCCAACAGTAATTTTGCAGGAAATATAATAAAAAATGGTAAATTATCTGGACACCCCTACATCCAACTCTTGGATTTTGTTTTATATGGAGGTATTTAGGTATTTGGCCATTTAAAAAAAAGTCCAATAACCCTACTGACCCCAGCCTTTACTATTCTGTTTTGTCTTATATGGGGGTAAATTTGTATTTATCCATTTAAAAAAATATCTGCAATAACCTTAATGCCCCCGATGGTTCCTGTGCATTTTTGTCTTATTCATGGGTATTATGGTTATTTTATTGTGCATAAGAAGATAAAAAATAGAAAATACCCTCGAACCCAAGGCTACAAACACAATAAACAGAGGGCAAAATGGTAGCTTTATTATTTCAATACACAATACCTCTGAGTCTAAATGAATAGTAAAAAATCAATATTCATTACTGTGCAACTCTCCGATCTCTTTTAGCTTTCTTAGTAATTGTTCATTATGAGTTCCCAATCATAAATGTAGTAAACAACCATTAGAACTACTAAAAAAATCAACAATTCTTTTCCGATTCACATTATAAGACCATTGATCCTTTAGTGAGAAATGTACCATGAACCATTAGAATTATGATTTTCCTTCCTTTTGTTTTGAATTTGAGGAAACCCCTCCTTTTGGATATTCCTTGTGGGGCTTGGGTTAAGTGAGTAAAACTTCGGCTGTCTTAGAGTCTTATAAGGTGAGCACACCCTGACTTGAACCCGAGACTTGCAATGCAGATCTCTGCAGATCTCAAGCCCTTTGCCACCAAAAGTCCTACAACCAATTAATGATAATTATGTATGTTAACAATTAAGAGCTCTTTAAAAAAAAAATCGCTATGAAATTATGAATGCCAGTGAAATTCAATGGAATTGCCAATAAAAACTCAACCATCAATTTTAAATCCCAACACTTATTCTTCTCCCAAACATTTTCTCTATTTATGTTTTAAGTTAGTTTATTGAAATTTGTTTTCAGTAGCTGTAGTTTGCTAATACATATTTAAATATTTTCCCTGGATATTTTTTTTCTCGTTAATGTATAATTTGTATTTTGGGTTATGTTTGGTATTTGAGGGGAGATAGATTTTATCTATCACTTGATTAAATTTAGTTTGATTTTATAACTTAAGTGTGTTAGAATTGAAGAAATTATGGCTATCAATTTCATTCTTAAGTTGGAGATTTAGAGAAAAAATTTTTTTTAGAATTTATAATAAGTAAAAGATATGAATTTAGGTTGAATAAGTTTGAATTGAATAGGCATTTATTTATTTATTTCCTAAGGTGTTAAAATATATAGGTTTTTGTTTATTTTAACATTATATAAAAAATTAAAAAACAACTGCATAATAAAAAAATATATACCATCTGATTCCAAGCTAGATGAAAAATAGATTTATGGTGCTTTATCTCCCTAATTTGTTTGAGACTAATGTATTTGCTTTTAGAAATTCACAAAAAGGTCAAGTTGGTCAAGTTTTTTCTTCAATAGTCATGTTTTTCTAAAGAAGAAGAAAATGCGCTAATTTTCTTTCGTTTATCTTGTTTCTTGTTGATGGTAATGGTGGAAGAGAGAAAATAAAATTATAAATAATTATTTAATTAAGTTTTGATTTTAACCCTTTTTTGCTATGAATTTTATAGCACAAAACTCATCCTTAATTGTCACCATGTAATGGAAAAATGATGTCTATATGGCTAAAAAAGGAGATTAGTTGATTGTATGCTCTTGGGCTAGTGGATTGTATATTTAGTATGTTCTTATAGAGCACACTTCCATATGCTATATAACAAAATCTTCATATATTAAATCCTCATACAACATATATGTTGAATTTACAATTATAAGAATTAGCAATGATTCAAATTTAAGATTTAGACTTTATGAATTATAGATGAATACATTAGTTTGTATAAAAAAATCATTTTCCATTATATAGCATATAGCCACGCATTACTATTCTTTTACTGTATATAAATTATTTTATTTTTTTATCGAAAATAGATGATAAGAAATAATAATAATAATAATAATAAACTCGTAAATGAGATGTTCTAGTTATCAATGTTGTTTACTATAGATGTATAATACACTTATTTCAGTACGATAACTTATTTTTGTTAAAGTTTATTGTTGATTGCAAAATATCATGTTTTGTGGCATTTATACAAAATAGTAATATATATTAATTAACCAAACACTTTCAAATTTTGGTGATGTGGAATGACTTTTCTACCAAAACAAGATTTTTAAAACTAATTTTCTCAAATTCCAAAAAAAAAAAGCATTTTAAAAGAACTCACAACTTCTTATTTCTTTCATTAAAATATAACTATCCTATTTTATTTGATGTGAAAAAGAGTGGGGATGTCTTTCTTAAAATGGTTAAAGTAGATAGATGATAATTGAAGTATTAATTTTAAAATTACGATTTTGATGTGAGACTTTAAAATATTTATAGTTTTTTGTTTACTTCTCGAGCTGGAACACGAGTTAAGATTTATTACTTTAAAATATTTATTTATTTTTAAATACCTATCATGCACGTACAATGAGGCCCCGATTCTCACATCACTGATGTGGAATACGAATTATACTTGGAGATATTGAAGATATGTTTTTTTTTTTTTGAGGAAGGATAGTTTGAACAAGGTTGTCAATATCGTTCCGGTCTTTCTATTGAAACGGAATGTTTCGGCGTGCCGTTTCGGGGTTGTACTGTTCATATATAATTAATTAATTATATATATATATATACATGAAAAAAATTAAAATATTAATTTGAAAAGTATTTAAATTCAAGATAAATTAACTTTAAATTATACAATACAAACATAATCTCAAAATTAGAAACATCTCTAAAATTTCAATATTATAATAGAAAAATGTTCTAAAATAAAAGAAATATTATGATTTTGAGCCGGAACGGTACCGAGGCGTTCCAACCAGAATTTAGCTGGAACGGGCCAAAATTAAAACCGAGACGAAAACAACACCACTTCATCTCGGTTTTTTTAATGGCACGAAATATTCTAGCAATTCCAGCCGAAACGGAACAAAATTAAGAAGTTTAAGTTTTGTCTTGAAATATCACAATCTAACTCATTAAATAATACCACGTGATATGCATCTGTGCTGCCCATGCTATCGAACTGTGTGGGTCATTGGCATCAGCCATACCCATGGAAAAAATAATATATAATTTATTTATTTTTATAAAATAAAAATAATTTATATATATGTATAGTTGAAATGAGAAAAATAATCCATAATCAAGAGAAAATAAAGAAAAACAGAAGCCATACAAATGGTATTGGGGAATCTCAGCCAGTCAGCGTTCACGTACCTCCCAATTCCTAATCCAAGGTTTTTTTTTTAAAAAAAATCTTTTAATTATAAAAAAAATTAAATATGGTTTTTTTTAATAGAGATAATGCAGACAAATCTCACAAATGAATAATTTGCCATCCGCTGTCATCTGTTCTTTCTACCACGCTAGTTTGGTATTCTAATTAATATTGTTTTTTAAAATATTTTTTATTTGAAAAAGTATATTATAAAAATTATTTTTAATATTCAAAAAAATCAAAAAAAATAATTTAAAATAAAAAATAAAAATATTTTTAAAATACGGCGTGAACAAGGCATAATCATTATACTTTATTTTTATAATTTTTTATCTGGAGTAGGAAGAGGTCTATTATTATTATTTATTATTTATTATTATTATTACAACTCATAGGTGATACATCCACACGTGACTATACACAAAAACACATGGTTCATTACCATAAACTATAGATTTATTAATTAATGTTTTTTTGTTTTGTTTGTAGGATTAACAGTCAAACATTGAGAGGGGTGAAAGTGTCATACTGAAGTAGACACCATTTTTAATGTTTTTTTTTTTTTTACCGTAAACTCATAGATTATATCCAACTGCTTCTCTCTACCCTTATTTAGAGCGGAATTTTTGCATTTGTTTCTTGTCTTTGATGAGAAGTAGTTGCTATTATTTCTGGTAATTTATGGATCTCTAAACGATCTGAAGAAATTCACCCCCTCTAAACATGCAATCTCATGGATTGTATTGGCCTCTTCTACAGTCTTTTTGTTCCCATCAATGAACTTTGCTTCTCTATTCTTTCTCAAATTTCTGGAAGCCCAATGTATTCTGAGCCTGGCGTCAACAGAAAACACAACTTGATCTGCTCAAATTTCTCTCTTGGTGCTTCAGTGAAGATTTGAAGCTTTACTTTTTATACAAACAAATATAATCCTCTTCTTATATAGATCTGCTCTTTGTGAAATAGATGTCCCTTTTGTAGCTTTTGTAATATAAAATGGAAAGAAGGGACCTCAGATTCTTATCCCTTTTCTCACTCTAGCGCTTCTTCATCAACACCCAAAAGGGTCATCGAAAAAAGATATTAGAAAGCTTTGGGATTCTCTCTACGTTCCTTTTGTGTGCTTTTCTGGTTTTGATTTTGCTGTGGGTGTGCGTGGATTGAGCTCCTAAGGTCGGTTTAAGGCAAATCTTGATATCTGGGCTGTGGAATCCAAGAGGGTGATTAGGTTAATTTGGTCGATTAATCTCACCATTGGGTCTGTGAATTCCTTCTTTTCAAGATCTTCACCTAATCAGTTCTTACGGATCCGTCTTCTGAAAATAGTGGGTGTGATTCTCTGGCTGGTCTGGAGTGCATATTAAGTATTATCAGGGCCCTCAGGATGGGGTCCTGCTTGTCTGCAGAAAGCAGGAGCCCTCGCCCTGGTACGCCTTCCTCTCCTGGCTTTGGCGTCAGGAAGAGGAAGAACTCCAAAAAGCGTCCAGGGTCTAGGAATTCTTCGTTTGACTACAGGAGGGAAGAGCCACTGCATAGGATTCCTGGAAGGCTGTTCTTGAATGGGTCTAGTGATATCGCTTCATTGTTTACCCAGCAAGGCAAGAAAGGAACCAATCAGGATGCCATGATTGTTTGGGAGGTTAGCTCCTTCTTTGCTTTCATTTTCGAAGGATTATGCTCATAATAATAATTTAAGATATATTTCAGTTACCTTTCCTACCTCTGAAAGGTAATTAGAATTTGTTTTTCTCTTGAATGCAAATTCCTATCTTGATGAAGTGGCTAGTCCAGTCAATGCAATAGCAATAATATATAATTCGTTCTTTTTAATTTATTTCTTCCTTTCTGTGTGTTTTCTTGCAGAAATATATTATTGGACCTGCATCAAATTCTGTTCCCCCCCCTTAAAGTAGTAATTACTTGTAGTCACTTTTTATCTTCGGTGTATTAGCGAGTCATTGAGTTTTTTCACGAGATTTAGCATTAATGACAAAGGAAACCTGACACCTCCCTTTCTAGTTGCATTTGCTATGTCTAGGTCTACAAAATAAGCTATTTTCCAGCATCATGCTTCTCTTTTATTTACTGATTTTCTGCCATACATGTCTAAAGCCTGATGGTCCTGTTTGTTTCCTTCAACCAGAAACTCTCTATTTGTTTTAATCTATCCTACCATCATCCTATTATCCTCACTGGGCAAGGGTTTATTCTTGAAAGATGATTAATTGATTAATCATTTAATTATTACCTTGTTGTATATTTTTTTAATTTCATGTGATGTCTCTATCTTGTAAATGAGACATATGCTGCTTCTGTTGGTCTGGATTGATTGTAGCAAAACACTTGCATCATTTGTGGGAGCATGACAATCTGTCAGGTCATGTCTACATGCACTATGATGGAAAAAAAATCATCTTTATCTGGTAATTGAAATCACATGATGGGATTGAATAAAAGCATCTTCATTCTTGAGTTGCAATGGACTTATGTTTTGTAGAGTTATATATTTTTACCATACATGAAAAAAATGTTTCTCTTTTGTTCTTTTTAATTTGGAGAATCGCATTAGCTATCAGTATCTTTTGAAGCCTGGCTATTATGCAAACTCTATTTGTTTGTTTCTTCTTATGACATCTAGATTCAGTTCTTTGTGCTTTAACATGAAATCAAAGAGAAACTGTAAAGAGAATAAATAAATCTCACTCTTTGATTGTTTGTATGTTTCCAGAATTTTGGCTCTAGGACAGATACAGTTTTCTGTGGTGTTTTTGATGGCCATGGACCTTATGGTCATATGGTTGCTAAAAGAGTGAGGGATTCTCTCCCCCTGAAACTGACTGCTCATTGGGAAGTGAATATAACCAGTGAAGATGTTCTCAGAGAGATCAGCCTTAATACCACAGGGAGCATGAACTCGGAAGATATATCCTTTATATCTGCTGATGATGAATCTAGGGCCGCTGTTGATCTTGAAGATGCCGAGAAGCACCCAGAGATTTTCCAGACACTGAAAGAGTCATTTCTGAAGGCTTTCAAAGTCATGGACCGGGAACTGAGGGTGCATACCAATATTGATTGCTTCTGCAGCGGGACGACAGCAGTTACTTTAGTCAAGCAGGTTTATACTCGTGAAGACCTTAATGTAAACATATATAGCATGATTAGGATCTTAAAATTTCGTGGCCTGCTTCTTGATCATAATTGTTTGATGTTTACATAGGGTCAATATCTTGTCATTGGAAATGTTGGGGACTCTAGAGCTGTACTGGGTACAAGGGACAAAGATGATTTTCTTTTTGCTGTTCAGTTGACTGTGGATCTCAAACCAAATCTTCCAGGTAGCTCCCCACCCTCATTCTCTCTCCATAATGAATTCTTGTATTTTTTTTTTAATCGAGTACACTGCTGGTGTGCTGTGAGCTTTGTTAGGCAGTAATAGTTTGTCCATCACATAAAGTTCATATTGTTGAAGGAAATAAATGGCAAATTCTTACAACCTCTATATGGATATTATTCTCTTTTTTGTATCTACATTGCAATCAGGAACTGAATATGGATAGAGCAGGAAAATTAAGACATGCACTAGAGTGTCTATGCCCTTATACCCTGACAAGACTGTGGCACAATTGCTGTGACTGCATCTATAATTGAAAACTGTGATGTGATCTGATTTTGGACTTCTTACTATCAACGTCTTAGCTTCCTTTTTTTTCTTGTCGCCAACAGCGGAAGCAGAAAGAATCAGAAAGTGTAAAGGGCGGGTTTTTTCTCTCAGGGATGAACCTGAGGTGGCCAGAGTCTGGCTACCGAATAATGACTCTCCTGGCCTGGCCATGGCACGGGCTTTCGGAGATTTTTGCCTTAAGGATTTTGGTCTCATCTCGGTGCCTGATGTTTCTTACCGGCGCTTGACTGATAAAGATGAATTTATAGTGTTGGCTACAGATGGGGTAAGTTATTCTTAGATCATCCTCTGTTTTCTGCGCATTAAATGAATTTAACATTCAATGTGTCTCATTTACGTGATCTTTTTCTGTTTCGATATATCATAGATTTGGGACGTGCTCTCGAATAAAGAGGTGGTGGAAATTGTTGCATCAGTCCCATCGCGTTCCTCTGCTGCGAAAGCAGTGGTTGAGACGGCAGTCCGAGCCTGGAGGTACAAGTATCCGACCTCCAAAATAGATGACTGTGCCGTGGTTTGCCTCTTCCTCGACTCCAATGATTTATCCACTGCTTCCAACACCACCAAGTCACAAGAGCAGCTTCCATCAATGGACCAGGTTGACAGTGGCGGGCCGAAAGAGGATGATCTCTCGGGTCCAACCGGCGTTGACCGCGCAGGTACGCCCCGGGCTGAGAAAGAGGCCCTTTTGGGAGGAGATGCAGAGGAGGAGGATGCCTCAGAGCAAGATGAAATGCAATCAGAATATGGGATAGAGTGGTCTGCTCTTGAAGGAGTGTCTCGCGTCAACACTCTGCTGAATCTACCGAGGTTCGTGCCAGGAAAGGAAGGGAAGAAGCCTCTAAAATGATGCAAGGAAGGAAGAAGGTATTCTTAATCTTGGATTTCTTAATTAATTTCTATTCATTCTTCTTCCTAGTTTCTGTTATTGTTTGCATGTCTACAGAAGGGGGAAACATTTTTAGGGTTGAAATTGGACCGGAGAGGTGGGCCCGGCTATATTAGCGTGTCTGGGAAATTGTCCTCTCCCTCTAGCTGTGGGTAGAATTGGAATTTTGTGTAAAATCCAGCTCTCCGTGTATTTGTCAATTTCCTTTTTTTCTTTCTCCTCTAAATTGTGTGATCAGCTGGAGCTTGTCCATGCTGATATGATAATAATCTAGTGATGATGAAGCCTCCTCCTTTCGAAGTTACAACTTTGACCCTTCTTGCTATTCATTTTGGTCAAAGATTTCACCTCGTCTCCTAGTGGATGGGAGTGGAGAAAGCAACAGCAATTGATGTTTTTTAAATATTTTTAATTTTTTTTAAAGTAATACTAAATAGGGCTCAAATGATGTTCAATTTTCTTGAAAACAAGTTATTTTGAGTACATTAAGAACTTTAATTTCACGTGTTGACTATATAATATATTTTAACTTTCTATGTATGATGGTGATAATTTGTTTTTTATGTGTACAAATATTAATTAATAGGGTTGAATGAATATATATATATATATGTTTGGGGAGGTATGAAACGTAATTATTAAGAACAAATAAATCAAATTAAAAATGGGTTCACGAAGTTTGGAACTTGGGTTTTCTTGGCCACAGTTTTGGACCTCTATCCAATTGTCTTAAAATATTATATAGTTTATTTTATATAATTTTACACCCCACAACTCTTTTATTTGTTTTATGCCAATCAAAATCTTAACATAAATAAATTAACCACAACATTCAAAGTCAAATTACAACCGCTAATATCTACTAGCTAATATAGAATGATAAAAATGTATAAGAAAATGAGGGGGGAAATATCCTAACAATATTCACTCTATAACTAAAAAATCCATTGTGGTAACGGGATTCTTCACCCCTTGCAAAAATGGACTTCATACAACTTTTCATTCAAGCCTAGACACTAAAAGTCTATATATATAAAATGCATTGATATTCTTTGTTTTATATTTTAAAGGCAATTTTGGATGAAATGTGCAAAAATGAGTAAATTGAAGGTAGTTGACAGATTTGACCTTCAGTCAATGTTAGATCGAAATGAAATGATTCCAGTGGCGCTAAAAATCTAATATCCATATCTTCAACCATTTCGACTTGAATATCTTGAGCTACAGAAGTTCATTTGATGCAAACTCAATTTTATTGGATTCCTGACTCTGATTCCTTATACATCTCAAAGTCGTAGCCCGAGGGGATGTTATATGACGGAGATATGACAACTAAATTCTGTCAGAAAACAAGTTTCATGAAGAAACATGTTCAAATTGCATTTTGAAGCATCCAAACCGACATTCAACTCTTTATCTCGTCAATTTAGCTTCTTTAAGTCAAATTTTGAAATTCCATGCAAGGTTATTTCTCTTTTTTAGGGAAATAATTATTGAAGTGTTTAAACTGTCAACTTAAGAAAAAACTATTTTCTAAAATAAGAACGGAATAAGGATTTTCTAGGATATAAAAAAAAAAGATGGTGGCCAATAGCAATAGCTGAAGATAAAATATTCTCCTTCTCCTCCACAAACCCAAAAAATCATGTTTTCTTCTTTCTTTAGATTGTTGATCAACAAGCATGCAAGACTAAACTTTTTTCTTGGTTGCAAGGACACAAAAACCTTCGGATTTCAAGAATCTTTTAAGTTTATATGTTGAATATGTTTGTTCCCCTATACTTATTTTTCTATGATTATTTATTTTAGTTGCTAGAGCGGACTCTAAGTTATTATTGTAGATAATTTATTGCTTTGATATCAAAACCAGAGTTGTGGTAGATGAACTTGTGAAACAACTGAGTTTAATAATTGTGGTGAATCTACATTATAATCTTAGGGAGAACATTCAACCAAATCAGCATAGACTGCAGACAATTATGTTTTCTTGATCATTCAACTTATCTAGTTTTTAAGGTTGTCATTGAATTAAATTACTAGTGCGGATACTGTGGTTGCTTGATGGTTAGAGTTAATTATACAGCGGATCCGTTAACTAACCAATGTTAAGAAGAGATAAATATTCATAATATAAATTGATATTTCGTTTTCATGATTAGTTTTAATTTTTAAAGGTGGATGTGTACTTGCGATCAAGGTTTATTTTCTTGATAAATGTTGGTTTTATTTAATTTTCGCTTGATAGTTTTCTGTTTTATTTTGCTTTAGCCCAGACCCCCCCCCCCCCCCCCCCCCAAATTGCATATCATATAGCATAAAAATCTGACTTAAATCTTTCTCGTGGGATCGACCCCTTGTTTGCTCTAAAATATCCTGTGTTGTGTTTTAAACTAGGGTGATTAATTTGTGCGACTGCGACATTATTGTTTTGAAGATGCACAAGTTATTCTTTAATTTTTTTTATTATGATGTATAGTGATGGGTGACAATTTGCTCCTTTAGTATTTTTTTTTTTAATAGATATGAAGATGATGTCTTGTGGGACATGCTAGGAAAGTGATTGAATTGAAATTTTAGAACGTGACTTTATAAAAAATCAATCTAAATTTTATTAATTGATGCATTCACAAGTTAGCCAATTATATAAACTTCAGAAAACAGAGACATAATTGGAAATAAATAAAAGGATTTCTAGATTAAACATATTCTTAAAGAATAAAGTATATTTACTTAAATAAAATAAACATGAATGGTACATAGCCAAACACAAAGATAATTTATAATTTATTACTTGTTTAAGCTACAATGTCATCCCTAATAGGTTCACATTTTTTATTATGAACATCTTATTTAGGCATGTATAATTACCCACCTAGGCATAGTATAATCTCTATTCCGGTCCAAGACAACCTGGCTTGAGAATCTCAAAAACATATTGATCCCCACATCTCTAAATGAAATCCTCAAACAAAATCTCTAAATCTCCAGACAAAATAGCCATTTATTCACAAACTTAGAAAAACTCTCTAAGCAACAAGAAAATGTCAATAAAAAAGCTATATAAAAATGGCCTCTATGAAAAATCTCCATAAATCTTTATAAAATATATAATTCATAGTCATTTTCTTTTATTATATAAGAGAAGAATATGTGTATCTAAGACCTTGATTATTCAATCCCCCCTTTTTTATACTGTCTTCCCATCCAACCAACGACTAAAGAAGTCCAACGCCTCTCGTGGTTTGTATTCAGGAACTGTATGCCCTGCACCCTGTGCAAAAGAGTGGTTCAAATTACACGACTTGAATACAGCAATTGTATTTTCTTTCTATGAACAAAGGCTATAAAAATAAATTTATAATATATTGTCTATGCCACTCTACATTTCAAATTATCAATTTATAAAGCGGGATGACGTTTCTGATTATCAAGGGAAGAATGACTTGGGATCTTACTGATCTAGCTGTTCGTAATGGGAAGAATGCTCACTTGTGGTAGGATCCCTTTAGCTAAAGTTTATGTATTGAGGACTTGTTCATGATTCTGGGTTAGGCTTGAATGCGATAGGAATGTGGTTGATGTTGCTTTTCAAAGTGTTTTTAGTTCAAAAAGTATAAAAATGATTTTTTTTTAATTATTTTTGATATCAGCGCAACAAAATAATATTAAAACATCAAAAAATCTTAATTTAAAATATAAAAAAATAATTTTTTTTCAAAAACATTTTTAAAATACAATACTAAACGGATACTAAATATCAGCCTGATGTTCATTTAGAGGCTATGATGGAGGGCCAATGTGCTTGCTTGCTGTCTTGTTCATTGTTTTTGAGTGAAGATTGGAATCCTACAGTAGATGGTGATTTCTCATCTCACAGTTCTAGGGAGTCTCTTAATTAGGGTTCAATCCACTAAAGTTGAGTGGCTTAAGCTCCTTTTCTAATATGTTGTTGCTTACTGATGATTTTTTTTATAATTAATATGGGTGTTCGGATCAATTTACCTGTAACTCAACTAATTTTATTGACTCCAAAATTAAAAATTATATAAGCTTTATTTAAATTTCAGATTAAAAAAAAAAAAAAAACCTCTTAGAACACCAGGTGAGTTAGTAGCAGCGGGACTAGCTAACCCTTAAAAGAAGTGTTTTCTTTCTTCTCGGTTGAGATTACCTAGGTTGTTGCTATCGTTGCTGTTTGGTGTACCGGTGGAAAATATATTTTGTTTTTTATTTTAACTTAGATTTTTAGATGTTTTCAGATTTTTTTTTAATTTTTAATATGAAAAATATATTTTAAATTATAATTCTTACCCAATTCTAAATATACACTTGTTATTAATTTTAAACCCGATTTCAATTGTTTTGAGTATGTTTGAGAGTGTAGTTGCTGTTATTTTTTAAAATATTTTATTAAAAATATATCAAAATAATATATATTTTTTATTTTAAAAAATTATTTTTAACATCATCGTATCAAAATAATTAAAAAAATATTTACACACAACAAAATTAATTTAAAATAAGACAAATGTTTTTTTGTAAAAACACTTAATTTTGAAGTGACTGATGTGCAACAGAAAATTATTATTTATATAGAATTTGTAGCCAGCATAATGATGAGGTTTTCATACCTTGATTGTCAGAAAGGTTAGGTTATTAGCATATCCTTGCAAGTATCTGTGACAATAAAAATAAAAATTAAAATAAAAATAAAAAAAAAAGAAAGTAAAAGTGGCAGTGCACGTGTAGAAAAATAAATAGAGGGAGCTGATTTGATAACAATTTTACCCGGCAACTTGGTGGTTAGACACCCAAGACCTCCATTCATCTATTATCTTGTACCCAAGTGACCTTGTCCAGGCTTGCGTCCCAGTGAATGGCACGCACATATCATGGTCTCCGCTGTATGTAAACTCAATATAAATTAGATTCTCAGAAATTATTTTTTATTTCACCTTCCTCTCTCTTTTGAGAACAGAAGGGCTGGCTTCTAAGGAGCAAAAAAACAATAGCATCCAATGTTTATCGAGTATAATTTGGAGAACTCAACCCTAAATCTGAGGAGGAGAATAGAAGGGCCGGCTTCGAAGGAGCAAAAAAATAATAGCCTTCTTGACCCAGCGGTCACGAGTTCAAATTTCGTCATTCTCATTCTATTTGATAAAAATCAAACACAAGGTAATATGAGGCTGTGTGCAAGTTTCAAGCCCAAATGACACTTGAGGGGGGTGTGTGTGTTGGAGAATAATACAAATCATATTCTGGGGCTTCATTTAATAGCTTAACCTTTTAGGTGAGATGGTTCCTTGACAACCAGTTCGAGTTTTATATCAACCAGGGTCATTAAAATTTTTAACTAGTCGTTAATTTCAGAGCACATCGAGATACGCGTAATCTGGTATAAGAACCCATATTCAAAAAAATAATAATAATTGGAGAACTCTCTCGAACTTGAAGACAAGATTGATTATTCGGCTACTCTCTCAAATGGCTTTTGCGAAGTATTTATCAAGAGGGAAAAACAATAAAATAGAAGACAACATTACCTGTAAATAAGGGCTCGATATCCTTGGATGGTTAGATTTTTATGGTATGGAAGCATACTCCCAGCTCCGTATCTATACTCTATTCTGTCGGAACATATTTCCCAAGGACCAGCAATGGATTTCTTTCATTCGAAATAAGAACACCGTTAAGCAAAATAAAATCAATTCAAACCTAAATTTCAAAACAGGATCATAAAATTCAGATAACTTACCGGCTCGGCATGGATTGATTTCCTGACAGATTCGTCATTCAGCCATGCAGTTGCAACTTCGTCGTTCTGATTCATAGCAAGCAACCGGTGAGAACAAGCAAGATTACTTTCCAGGGCTTGTTGGAAGGGTTTTGAAAAACTTACAACGCATGGAACACTTCCTTGCAGGGCAAGTTCCGGCCACGATGGGAAATTACCGTCCTTTTCAAACGCCCAGAGCGGCCAAGCACGGCCGAACATTCTCTTTCTCACCTTGAGAGGCCTCTCAGTTGCTCCTAATTGCTGGAAGCTAATCGGAAGGTTTGAGCTTGTGTTTCTTTCTGCATGTTGATCGGAGGTTGGATCATGGTAGCAGGCGTCAAGGATGCCATAGATGTTTAGCCCCGAGAGAGCCTAACCAAAGGTACCAGAATTTTATTAACTTGCTTGAGATATTGAAATCACAACTATTAAAAGGCTAAGAAAACATCATCTTACTTGGTCAATTTTATCAATACTAATAGAGCAACTACCACTAAGATTTTGATAATTCCCCTTGCAAGCACGTTCAACTTCCTGCAAAAGTTTCCATGATAAAGAACGATTTGGGAAAGGTAAACATAATTCAATTCTTTTCTTTGTATAATTGAAACTATTAGATTTCAATTCTCCAATTGTTTTAATTAACATGGGTGTTTGGGTCAGTTTACGCGTTCCTCGATTAATCTTACAGACCCTGAAATTAACGACCATATAAGCTTTCAGTGGCCATCATATTAATAATTACAGGACTCAAACTTGAAACAACAGGTAGAGCAAATCCTTTATTTTCAAGCTCCTACCACTGGACCATCTACTAAATTGTTGGATACTCTAGTTTTTGGAGGGAAGGATATATGACAAATCACCTAAAAAAATCCAACTAGATAGAGACTTAACCCGAGGGTATGCACAGTTTTTCCAAAAAACAAAATCTAGATATGAAAGTTCTTGTGATGCATTCATTTACTTCAAAAAAAAAAAATCTAAGTTTAAACAAAAAAATTATGCAAATATTTAATAACGTAAATTGATAATTATCTCTGTAAATAAAAAAAATCATTTACCCGGACACTTAATTAAATAAATTGATAATAATCTATGTAAATAAAAAAATATTAATATTAACTAAAAAAAAACCAGAAAAAAAAAGATTATTGTAGACCAAGATATTTGCTCTACAACAAGTGACATTTACCCGGATGTGTTTATTTATTAAAATCATTTTTTTATTAAATCAAACAATATTGAAAATAGACATACACACGAAAAATAATAGAGTAAAATAAAAGAAAAACAATTTGTAAGGTTGCATATATTAGAAATATAACTAAAGATAATATTTATATCTTAAAAAATAAAGTTCATCCATATATAACCAAAAATAAGTTATAGATTAATCAAAATAATATCTTTAAACATTGAATACACACAAAATAATCATTTTTAAAAACAAAATGTTAATGAAAGACCTTCAAAACACATGGTATAAATCATGAGGTTGAATTAAATCGATGGAAAAGTAATTGAAGTTAACCATTAAATTTTAAAAAAATAAAATAATATCAAACAATAAAATCAACGAATAAAATGAGTAAAAACAAAGATGTAAGCCTACATTAACTTTCTAAACCTGTGACTCTGGTCATTGGACTGAAAGCACAATAAATAAATAAAAATTGCAAAACTTAATCCTTAGTAAATCAAATGTTGAATGAGAAAACCAAGAAAAAAAATTCAATTATACAAAAGGATCTAAAGAAAAAACTATAATAAAAAGACTGAGGGTGAAAATAAAAATAAAAATTAAATTAAAGGGCAATAAAAAAAATTCAATTGGAGGATTAAACCGAAAAGAAAGTTAACTTTAACAAAGCAAAATCAAATCAAAAAATGAGAGGGAAATAAAAATACTTTAATTTTTTTTATTAAATTATGAAATTAAAAACTAATAAAACTATAACATATAAAAAATATACATAAAATATAAAGACCAAATTAAAAAGAATAATATACTAGAAATTATAATTAAAAGACTAAATTGAAAAAAAATCAAAACTTTTATAAAAAGACAAGAAAAAAGATGAAAATCAAAATAATAAGGATTGGAATTAAAATAAAAAAAGAAACAATTATCGGCAACAAATCACTTATTAGTTGTCATAACGCGTTACACCAAGAGAAAAAGGCAATATAGTGCTCCTAATGACAAAGCAAAACAACAGATTTGGTTACCGCAAAGCATCTTTCAAAAAGCATGGGGGCCTTCTATGTGCTGAAGCATGAGGAAAACGCATCAATAATTTTTTAATTAAAAAACAATTATTAAATGTAAAAAATCTAAAATATCCTTCATGATTCTTGTTCTAACAAAAAAAAAAAAAAAACAGTACAAAGAGATGAAAATGCCTTTCAACGCATGCCTTTTTTTATTTTATTTAAAAGTAAAAAAAAATATTTTATTGTTTTGAAAATAAAGAAAGGAAAACAAATGCCCTTGGTGAACAATTTTAATTTTATTTTATATGTAAACCAGTACTATTATAGGAAATTCAGAAACACAACAAAAAAAAAAACCATGAAAATCCTTTAATTATCAATAGGTCATTAAAAAAGAGCAAATTATCGTCTAAATCAAGGCATCCTATTTTGCTTGTGTGCATTGTGACTTTTATAGTATTTTCACTACGCTTTTTATTGCTCAACTAGTTATGTGATCCAAGTTCCACCGTAGGCCACTTATTTTTTTTATTTCTTATATAAAAAGTTATTTATGCAAGTTTCTTAAACGTATTTCTATACTTCAAAAACTTAAAGAGCAAATAAAAACGTTGACGCATACATATAATCAAAATAAAAACTATATATGCTAATCAATCAATGAAAAAATAAATAATTTGTAACAATATCTATTAAATAAACTTGAAAAATCAAGAGACATGTGTAAATCATGATATTTAATATCTCAAAAGATGCAACATTTATCCAGTTTTGTTCGCTAAATTGTTTTTATTACAATACGTTTTTATTCAATCAAATGATAATAGAAATAGACAAACACATTAAATTGATAAAATAAATTAAAATAAAATAAGTTACGCAAGGCTACTTATATTATAAATATTAATTTAAAATATATTTTTTTTATTTTTAAAGTAAAATTCACATATAAAAAAAATTATTGATGAATCACGAAAATATTTTTCAAAATAAAAGCATAAAAGAAAAAACTATCATTTAAAATATGCTTTCTAATGAAATAAAAGAGAGAAAAGAGTATTAATCTATTTTCTAAAAATCGACGCTTAAGATTTGTTATCCAAAAACCTTTTTTTCAACAAATTTTGACACAAAACATCAATAAAATGCCTTAATAACCATGATAAATTTATTCATGGCCTTAAGAAAACCAAAACATTATCTCAAAAACTAAAATAAAAAATTTAAGGATAAAATTGAAAAAATAAAAAAATTACACAATACATGGGAATAATAATATGAAATGTGATTTTCTTACCTCAAACATGTCGTCCGAGACAAGGCCCATCCCATGTGCAAAAGGGACAAGAGCACTCCACCCTTCAAATTTGGTGTGAGACACTCCATTACCTATCAGGTAGCCCTGCATGAAGAATTAGACCTGCGATTAATATTATAGTTATCAATTTTATTTTTATTTTTTTATTAACGTGTCCGTTACCATTTTTATTTATTTATTTATTAATGTGGGTATTCGGGTCAGCCTGCGTGTATCTCGATTAATCCCACGAGTTCTGAAATTAATAACCATGTAAGTCTCTAGTAATCATCATATTAGCAATCAGAAGGCTCAAAACTGAGATCACATGAGAAACAAACCTCTTAGTCCTAAACTTGTACTATTGATATTTATAATTTACCAATTTACCAATTTATTTGAATTGAACCTGGGTGTCACAGTGGGATATTTTTATTACCTTGAAGTTGATAATAGGATTTTGAGCTGCCTTTATCCCTACAAAAGAAAGCAAAGTTGTGCATTAAAACAAAATCGGTAACCACACTAACATATTCTTGTCAGGTACGGTTTGAGAATCTGTCAACTTTAATTTTTTTAATAATAAGTTATATTTCAATATATTGATACAAAAAATAAAAAATCTAATAAATCTTCAATAAAAATAGCATGTGACACACCTTTCACCACTTCAGCAGAAAGTGTAGGCACGTAAATTCCCGCATAGGACTCTCCCGCGATGTAAAATGGATTGTTGACAAACTCTGGATAAAGTTGAAACCACTATATTGCAAACACAGACAAATCTTAGAACTGAAATAATAAAAAAAAAACATAAATTATATCATATATTTTTATCATAAGTGATGATATTTTCAACTAGTTTTAATACATTAATTCTAAGGAGTGTTTGACACAGCATTTCAAAAGTGTTTTTTTTTTTTAAAAAAAAAATATATTAAATTAAAAAAATTTGGTGTTTTTAGATCATTTTCATGTACTAATGTCAAAAATAATTTTTTTAAAAAATATCATTTTAATAAATTTTTAAATAAAAAATATTTTTAAAAACAATCTCAACTATACAGGCACTAAATCCATCTCTACAAAACAATTAAAGATAAGTTATTTTCTCTTATTGTCGTAACTGATCTTACGTGTGTCGATATATTATTGAGCTTAAATTACCTTGAGGAGAAAATTATGCGTATCAGCAGCCGTTTGGAGGTCATCGTTTATATATTTGCTTTGGTTTTTGGAGTAAGACATGCCAACCCCGCAAGGAGAGTCCAAATAAATAATGTTTGAAACCTGTATATATATATATATATATATATATATATATATATATATATATTTAATGACAACAATATAAAATTAAAAGAAAATATGACTGAACTACAATAAGCAAATAATAAATAAATCAAAAGAAGATAGAATCTTAAAAAAGATAAAAAGAACTAATAAAGTTATGACCTTGGACCAGCTGTATGGATTGAGATGCAATATGGGGAGGCTTCCATTAGGCTTCCCTTCTTCAAAATTGAATGGTCCTGCACATATTCCATGGAGAAGGAACCAAATTAAACAAGCCAAGGAAGCTGAACGAAGACTTCTCAGTTTTCCATCACGAATAGTGAAATTAACAGCGTTGATTGTAAAATAGTATAAAGATTTTGCTGGGATCTTTAAATAATTAAAATTCAGAAGAAAAAACCCTTTGGTTTTGGCTTTGGGTGTCTTATTTATACTCTGTAAATTAATTATTTGATACAACAGGATCTGTGAAATAAGAGCAGGAAGCTGACAATTTAACAAGCAAAGTGTTGGGCCCTCGTCTTTTTGAATTTGTTATCATCATCACAAAACAGGATTTTAATGAATCCTCGGTGCACCACTGCGAATTAATGGTCCAGTGGCGCATGGTGTTGACTGTTGATAGCCATTTAGGTAACTTGTGGCTCGAGCCTCAGAGAAAAAGGGTCTTGAAAGAAAGCCAATCCGGTGTGAACGGATCGATCTCTGGGCCTAATACTTAGTTATCAACTAGGAAAAGTTTTTCCTGTACGGGTCCTCCATCAACGAAAATAAATTTGGAAAACAAGATGTCTCTCTCAATCTTTAAAACTTGAGGTTGTGATGCATCACCATATCCTCGTCTTCTTCCCAAACTAGTAATTATTATTATTCAAGTTCAAAGCAAACAGAAACTTGAAGGGCTTCATTTATTTATCCTAAAATACTATAAAACCTTGCTCGTGAACTACAAACTTAAATGCTATAATCTATGGATGAATTATGTAAAACGATGAAGAAAGTGTATAAGAGAATGAAACAGGGTAAAATCAATATCTCCGTATAAATCTTGGTATATACTTGATGGACAGAGGCTTACCATGTTCATAAACGAAGCCGTCGAAGCTAGAGCATCCAGGTCCGCCATTAAGCCACAAAACCACGGGATCTTTGGATGGATTTCTCTCAGAAACAATGAAGTAGTAGAAAAGATTCTTCTCATCAAAGGTTATATAGCTACAGGTTGAAATTTGAATCACAATTAAATTTCTTAATCAAAACTCAAGGGGATTCCACCAATCAGCTTCAAGTTTTTTCTTCCGTTTTCTAAACCAGTTAGCTGGATACAACAGCACGATAAAACAAAAAAAAATGAAGGGAAAATTAACTTGCCCTGAGTGGTGATTTGATGGGAAAACGCCACTGAAACCAGGCAATTCTGTGATTAGTGAGCCTGTTGGAGCTGCTTCAACTGATGATGCAAAATTCAAAAGGACGCAAATTAATATACCAGAATAAAACCTCCGATTATCCATTGCCATGACCACACGGACAATAAGAATGTCTACGCAAACCAGTCCTCACAAAGAAGAATTGTTGGCATGTAATTCACCTATATAAGTTTTATAGGTGGGAAGGAGACGAAGGGAGAGATGACTATTTCTCTCTTCTTCTTCTTTTTTTCTATTTTGAACGGAAAGAGGGTGAGCGAGCAAGACGATGAATTCGATGTGAGCTGATGTATAAGTGAGGACGTACAGCACGAGGGAAGCAAAATAAAACATCGAAGAGGAGAGGACGTTGGCATAAAAGGCCAAAAATGGAATAAAGAAGCTTTTATACCAAAATTCTCTCTTTTTGCAGTCCATTTTTTTTAAAAAAAACAATATTAAATTATTTCTTTTTTACTATTTTGATATATATTCTACCAAAACAATTTAAAACATTAAACTTTTTTTTATCAATTTAAAATCTAGAATATATTTTAAAATGATACCGCTAACTTTAGTTTGCACATGTCCTCACTTATTATATCCTCAATGAACGTTGTGTGATAATAAAGAATCTGTGATCTGTACAATAGGTTTTGAGTTCGAATCAAACGTATATTCCTTGTAAGAATCTGGTACAACCGAGATTTTACTCACTTAACTGTGACCACAAAATACATTTTCTAGGAAGTAAAGTTTCTTCGCATAAAAAAAAATGAAAGAAAAATGAAAGAAAAACATGTTGAATATTTACAAGAAAAGTTTTATAGAAAAAGAAGTAAAATATTTGAAACCACCTCTAAATTTAATTTATAAAAAAACTGTAAGCTTTTGTTAATTAAAATTTCAATTGACAATGTTGTAATAATTGATTTTTAAAGTGTTTTTTTACTTGTAAACATATTAAAATATTTTTTTTTAATTTTTAATATGACCATATCAAAAGAATTTAAAAGCACTACAAAAGTAATTTAAAATAAATAAAAACTAAAAATATTATTTAAAAAAATAAAAATAAAAATAAACAGATTTTATAACCCCAGCACCAAGAAATCATCAAAATTTGCAGCGTCATTAACAGGCCAAAAGCCACTACAAGATAATGAATGCTCTTGCAATTTGACTTGTCTTATCTTAATGTGGTGGCGATCACAAAGGGCCACTTTGTAAGACATGCCTGCTGGCAGGAAAGGCAATCTGAAACAAATGATTGGGCCGTCAAGTCTACGAAGGACATGTTCGTCTTTATCTCATTAAAAACACTTTTTTCAAAAATAAAATTTATTTTTTATTTCTTTTCCTTTAAATTAAAATTTTTAAATATTAAAAAAAAACAATATAATAGATTCAAAATAGACACTGAAGAGAGGCCCACTTGACTTTCCATTAATTTGGAGCCATTTTCTAGATTACCGGGACAGCCCTTTTGTCGTATGTACAACAACCCTCTACTTTTTCTTATTAAAAGACGAGACTATCCGTCCCGTGGAGAAAATATTAGAGACCGTATGTGGCAGTGATATGATTAGGGGTGAGCATTTTCGGTTCGGTCCGGTTTTTTGTCAAAAAAGTAACCAAATCGATTTTTTTTTAAATTCAAACCGAAACCGAACCGAAAGTATTCAAAACCGACCACTTTCGGTTCGGTTCGGTCCGGTTTTTTTGGTTAAAAAAATCATAAAACCGAATTTGGTTTTTGGGCCATCTGATGGGCTTTTTGATGGGCTTGCTTAAAAACTGATTTTCTTATAAGAACAAAAAGTTTTTTAAATTTTTTTGCAATTAATCCAAATATTAATGTATTAAATTGTTAATATAGTGTTTATTAAGTTTTTTTTTCCCTTTCTAATACTTTTATTTTGTTTAATTTAGTATGAGGCAAAATAATTAAAACTACACAAATAAACAAATTTAAATCTAAATTACAAGAAATGCCGCTCTTAGCTCATGCAATCTAAATTAATCTCTTTCTCATGTTTTGGCTCAATATTTGCTGAAGCCGCTCTTAGCTCCTGCAATGTTAAAAAACAAAACTTTTTTAACCAAAATTTCATATTTCATAAAAAAAATAAAATAAAAGGAAACTAAGGAAAATAATGATAAGCAAAGTGGTGAGCGACCTGTTCATCGACGACTTTGATATCAGAAATCTTGCGGGTTGATTTCTTACCCGACCCAGCTAATTCTTTTGCAAGAAAGTAATTCCTTGAGAACTCAAATTCCTCTTCTTCTCCATCATTGATTTCCATAGTAGAGGGTAATTGAGTGAGAGACTGAATCTCTTGTTGGCAACTGAATCAACTAATACTGAATAAATAGAATCTCAAATCATTAAAAAAAGTAGCATAGATTACATACCAAGTAGTTGATCGATTTTCTCTGGACAAGCCAACCAACTTGAAAGTTGAAACAGATGTGAGAACTTCTGTTCAGTGTGTTTTTGAAATCAGGGTACTATGAAGCAACATTGCTAGAATGGAAATCTTACAAAGCAATTAAAATCTACCAGTTCAGTGTGTTTTTATTAGTGGTTTCACCACCTTTTATTTCTTAAAAAACAGCCAAACATGATAGGTGCCTACCTCATCAGGAACTCGAAGATACTTAATAGTATTCCCACGAATGTAGCATTTAGGCATTCGCCAAAACCTATCTCCATCCTACATCAAATTCCAACCCAAAACCAGTATTTAATCTAAAAATAACAAATTAAAAAAAATTACCACTTTTGCTGCAAAAACAGAAATACCAAAAGTAAAATAAAAAAACATATTGGCACCTTAGAGGTGCATATGACTTCACAGAGATGGATGTTTCCAAGTATCACAATTGACCAAATGCCCATTATAAGTCTCTCCATTGTTCAGTTCCACCAACTGTTACAACATACAAGCACCATGAATTACACGCTGCATCGACAAAAAAAATAAAAGGCCGTAAAACAAAGTCTACAAATTTGCACAAAGTTCTGGGTGTTGAAATTCACGGATTAAGGCAACAATACAATAAATAATGCAATTTTAAATTTAATTACTTTAAAGTAAAGAGATAAGAGAGAGAGATTGCTAACTCGGTTTTTAACGTGGTTCGGCAAGCCTACATCCACGACTCAAGTACCAACCCGTACTTGAGTATTGTACTCTCTTACTAATCCAAGTAACAAGATTACAAATCCCGCTTGATGAATCCACACCAAGACTTTTACACCACTTGAAGATATGCCCTCTTCAAGATTTTCCTTTTGCCCACTTGAAGATGTACCCTCTTCAAGATTTTTCCTTGGTGATGTTCCCTCACCAATACCAAGAGTTTTATACTCAACTCTCAAGAGTTTCACAATGGTTGTTTTTGTAAAACAACAATACACTCTTAATAGTGTGGATATTACAAATGAAGATCTATGATCTCTTTCTCACTTAATAGCACTTAGAATATTTGAAGGTGTTTAAGTGTAGTGAGAATGAGAAATACTCTTTGTGTTAGGATATGAAGATTTAAACACAAATATGAGTATTAATGAGGATTGATGATATGAAGGTATTTATGCACTTCTAATTGCCTCAATTTAAGATATGAAAGTTCTCCCTTTTTGTTTTGCAATTAAGAAGCCTATTTATAAGTTTCTAGCCGTTTTAATGCAACTGTCATATCAAGCGGTCGACCGGTTCACAACGGACAAAACCAAGCGGTCGACCGGTTCACAACGAATAAAATAATTTGTCTTCCAAGAGGTCGACCGGTTCACAACGGATACCTCAAGCGGTCGACCGGTTCATGCAGAAAGGCAATTTTGACAAATTATCTTTTCTGAATTTCTTGAACCGATTGATTATGACTTAAACCTATAATCATCAAATCCTTTTAATGCATGCAGTGAAGTGTGTGAGTTCATTTTAAATTGTGCTATCAAGTTAGAAATAGAGATTTACATAAAGCACTAAAATGAACATTTATTCTAAGTCTTCACTTGCTTGCATCTTGGACTTCCTGAAGTGACTTCTTCGTGTACTCCATTATGCTTGTTGATGTATTCTTTGTATAATACCTGTTTATAGCTTAATCTCATCCAAGCATATTATTAGTCCATTTTCTTTTTATTGTTATCATCAAAATATATAAAGCATACAAAGTATGACATTATATGTCATCACTGGGCTCATAAGCTCAAATAACAAAACAATAAAAACAGAGATCTTTTGCTTACCATGGGGTGGCCTTGAGCAGTCTTGAGTAAAGAAAGAGGAAGCTGCGGATAACCCAAAACAAAACAAAAGGAGAAAGGAGATTAAATTAAATGTGTCAGAGAAAGCAGGGGAAAGATGGGGAATTTAAGAGAAAACAGAGCCAGAAGTTGAGATTGTTACCATGTTTTAGGGCACAAAAAAATTAAAATCAAGCAACCTGCAAGAGAAGCCAAGGTCAAGCGCATGAAAAAGAAATCAGGAAAGTAAGACAGATTAAGGAGATATTAGGGTTAAAAATATTAAAAGATAGAAAAAACTATTTTTAGTTGTAAAAAACCCTAGTTTCTAAAGACAAGAAATTAACGACGAAGCTGACAAGGTTTATGCGAGCTGAGACCCAAGTCAGTTCAACTGAAACAAGAAAAAAAAGAGGGAGGCCGAGAGGCGAGAGGGAGGGAAGGAGACCGAGAGGCGAGAGAGGCCGAGAGGAGAGAGGCGAGAGGGGGAGAGAGACAGAGGGGGCGGCTAGGGTTTGTACTTTGTAGTTTGTATAACATTTCCTATTTATATTAAGTGTTTTAACTTTTAACCGAACCTGTTGTGTTTTAACCGAACCGGTTCGGTTCGGGTCAATCGGTTTTGTCAGAACAAAACCGATACCGAACCGAACCGGACGGTTTTTTATAGTTTTGTACTCGGTTTAATCGGTTTGTTTTTTTGGTTCGGTTTTTTCGGTTTTTTTTTTCCGGTTTTCTCGGTTGAATTGGTTTTTCGGTTCGGTTTGCTCACCCCTAGATATGATAATAGCTGTTTTTTTTTTCTTTTTTTTTTTTAAGAAACATTATTGTAGAGAAAATACTGTTTAATTAATTAAATATTTTTTACTTTCTTTTGAAATTTATATGTAATTAAATTATAAATATTATAGACTTACTATTTATTTTTTATTTTTTACAAAAATCAATTTCATAGTAGTTTTATCTAAACACATTAAATGCTTTTTTTAAACCATAACTATTTTTTTTAAACAAATATTATTTTTAAAATATAAATCATTGAAATCATAACAATTCCCCATACATATTGACAATAAAAAGAGAATTATATTTAATTTTACCCTAGATTTTTTTTTATAGTAGTTTTTTTTGTCAATTATTCTTTTGAATGTAATCTTGTAAAGGTAAGTGATTAAGATTTTTTTTTTGTTGAATAGGTATTGATAAAATTAACATATTTTAATCCATATGATAATTTATCAATTACCAGTTAAACTTTGTAACAATGATTCTCTGTTTTTTTTATTAACATGATTGTCCGGACCAGTTTACGAGTACCTCAAATAATTTCACGAGTCTTAAAATTAACGACCATATAAACCTCCAGTATTCATCATATTAACAGTCACATTCATCGAATTTTAAGATAAAATTCTCTATTCTCTTCTTGAATGTCATTGGCTGCTATCATTCTAACACACTAACGGGGGATAGGAGCTTAGAAAAGTAAACCTAGTTATAGTATGGCTTTTGTCTGCAATCTGATCATCTCGTGTGGAAATATGTTGCACCAATCCTTATAAGAACTCCTGGTGGCAATCCAGTGTGCTTCTCTTGGAGCATGCGTGAATTGGCACAACTCCCGGCTAAACTTTTCTAGACATTTAAAATAAATGGGATAAATACTTAATATAATACGTGTGGAAGGATGTGAACAAAAGATGAAGAGATTGTCATTTACCAATCTATGATTTTATAACATGGTCGAATTGGTTATGTTGTTTTGAATTGGAACTTTGAGGATGGTTGTTGAATTTTGGTATGAAAATAATTATGATTTGTTGACTTTTCATGCGAGGAATAAAGGTAAGAGCATTTTTGAATACATCATGGAATAAGGAAGTTATGGTATGAACCATATGAAGCTTGAAAAAGGATCTTTGTTTAAATCAATGAGGTTGTTGATCTTTGAAATGATGGAGGGGTGTGAGTGCATAAATGAAGACTTGTAGTGGAAAATATAATTTTTTATCTCATTTATACTATTGCTAGTGTGAAGTGTGATAAATGTTTGTGATGAGTTGGAAGCGCATATCATAATGCTAATGTTTGTGAAATAGAGTATACGAGCTGAATTGTCAACGCGCTGCGCTAGGTTTTTTTCTATGTAGAAAACTAATTGAGTTTTTTACGTGTTGTAATTAGTTATTTTAATATTTAATGAGTAAAATTGTAATAGATAAAATATATTAGAAATGATTTTTTTTTTCCAGCTAAAAGGAACAATGTGATCGAAATGGGAAGTGGTTCGTATTTTTTTTTATGAGTTGCCTTTTTCCCCGGTAATATAAGATCTGAAATATTATAAATAAAAATATTTTTTTAAGAAATAAACTTAATTTTTGTGTGTGTTGTAATTAATTATTTTAATATTCAATTAGTAAAATTATAATAGATAAAATATGTTAGAAATGAGTTTTTTTCTCTCTCTATATATATTTTCAGGCAATAATATTAAATAAATATTAAAACATATAATTAGTCTCACATACTTATAAGAAAAAAAAATAAAAATAATCATTATCATTATTTTGAATGCTTTATCTAGGCTTTTTTCGATGTAGGAAAATGAATGATTTTATACGTGTTGTAACTGGTTATTTTAATATTTTAAATTAAATTAGTAAACTTTAATATCGAAAATATTAAGGATTTTTAATAAATTTGCATGGAAGGATAAAAATGAAATAATTCAAAACTTTGATACCCAAAATATTAAGGATTTCAAACCAATTCAAAAATTCAAAGAATGGGGACCTAAATGAAACTATAATATACAATCAATTTCAATTGAAGGACCCAATTAAAATAAATCAAAACCTATATAATGACAATAAGGACCAGAAAACAAAATTGAAAGTTCAGGGACTAAACAAAAATATCACAATAAAGAGCTGCACTGACGTGACCGGTGAACCGAATGAATCGATTCGACCTGAACCGACCCAAAAATTGAGCATTAATGTTGTTGTCCATAGTGATTTGTGTCACGGTGAACATGGATAAAAATAGAGATTATTTAGAAATAGCTCCCAAAGTGATTTATTTAATATTATTTTATTGATATTTATAATATTAAAAGATAATACTTGATGTTTAAATTTTTTACATAATTAATTTTAATATTTGTAACTGTTGAGATAAAAATAAATAACAATTATTCAATTTATATCAAAATATAATTGTTACATGGACAATCATATAGTTTTTTTATCATCAATCATAATGTTAAAATCATAATGTTTTATTATGCTCTTATAGGTCTATATAAATTTATTACTGCACAAAGAAAAATAATATACATATATTATATTCTTTGTTTTTTCTTCTTATATTTTTAGAGATTTAAAAGAATTAGTTGTATACTGAAGTTGCTATCTTTGTGTGGGACAAATAAACACCTTAAAAACAATATTTTTATACCTCCAAATCAAATTGTTGATATGATTTGTTTATTTTCTTTATATTTTTGGGTTTCTAATTGTTTATTTAGTAAATATAGGTTTTCTGGTGAATTTAAAGGTTTATAAATATTTAAAAAAAATCAGTTATCATATATTAATTTTTCTAAAAATAAAATTTTAAATTTAGAGTTTATATATATATATATATATATATATTGTTGCTGTAGTAGATAACTTTCACCGGCATTGAGATCACTGAAGAAAGCCAACTTTTTAAGTAATTCTACTAATAAGATCACCATTGAAAGCTCAGGCAGAGTGGTACACGTTGCCCACTGTAATTTCCCTCAAAAGATAAAGAGCTGACCCGCGACCCGCGACCCGGAAAAAGAAAAAACCATGTCAAACAGTAATGCACAGTGAAAACACTGTTCATTACTCAAAAATCATTTTCGCTAGTAGGGAGATTCGAAATCCCGCGCCCCGCGACCGAGCATGCCACCGTTACCACTAGGCCAAGTGTCTTCTTTGGTCAGTTTTAGGATACAAACAACTATAATATGATTTAGAATTTAACTATCCAAAAACTCGTTGTTATAGAGATTCGAACTCCCGCGCCTCGCTTCGCGGGGGCGCGCTCTTCCCAACGGGCCAAGCGACTTCCTTGTTTAGTTGTATTATACAAATATTAATAATATGACTAAGTAATTTAACTATTCCCGTCCACAGTAATTTGAGTCTGGGTGAACAGTAAAAATCATTGTTCAAAACCGAGATCTCTTTTAGCTTTTAGAATAATGTGTTAATTCCTATAATGAGTATGTTTTGCTTGAAAAAGTTTTGGAATAAATATGAGTTGGGTTGATTGGTTTTAGAAGGTTGTATATGATGATAGTATGATGTGAATAGCATGGCTAGTTATTTTTAACGGGGAGGAGTCAAATGAGAATGTTGATTTATCGTAAAGGTTGCTGTGATATCATGGTCACACAAATTAATTATTCTAGCTTAAACAAACAAAATAGTGTAGAGAAATCAAGAGGTTGATCCAATAAAGAAGGTTTAGTCGAGGTCTTCATGCTAAAAGATCAAAAATTTACGGGGGCAGGGGAGTTTGAGATTATTTAAGCTATATTATGACAAACAAAATAAGTTAATCAACAAAAACAAATAAAAACCAAAACTCATGAAGAAAAAGCCTTCGGTCCCAAGTAATCATTCATTGACAAAAATGAAAAATGATGATTGATGTCGCGACAATGTTTTTTCGTGCTTCGCGCCCCTCCATCACCGAAGGGGGGACGACGCGCGGTGAAATGGAGGGTGTTTTTATAGTCGTAAAGTTATGACTATAAATTTTGGGAATAGCCACCTAGTATTAAGGTTACTAGGAAATCTAATGGTCTGCAAGAGTTCGAGTAAAAAGACTTGTTGTGTAAGGGGAAGACATATGATCCCTAGTGCAACCTACCTAAGGCAAGCTGTATTCTTGTTTGATTGTTTTTTTGAGTCAGTTTCTTATTCGTTTGTCTTTCTAAGGCTTGAAGTAGATCCCTCTTCACGAGAAAGTCTCTACCTCGTTTGGGGTTGAAAACCTAACAATTCTAAAGTTTAAAAAATTTTACACGACATTTGTTTTTTTTAAAATGTTTTTACTATTTGTGGTTGTACTTTACAATGTAATTTTACACCGTAATAACTAAAACAAAATAATTGTTATTTTTTTTATATTTTAGCCAAACCCCATCGGATAATCATAAACTGGTTACGATATCCAATTTTTGTTTAAAACATGTGAAAGATGCAACATATATTTTTTACGAAAAATATGCTTGGAAAAACCTTGGAATTCGGCCGCATGCAAAAAAACAACACTTTTTTTGTTTATTTTTTTCAATGTCTTTTTTATATTATATATTTCATTAAAAAAAATAAAAATTCAGACTGGGTCTGACCCAACTAAATGGCCCAGCTAACAGGGCTGAGCTGATAACAGTCTGGCCCACGACCAACAAAAACAAAGAAAAAATTATGTGTGTAGAGTGAATTAATTAACTCTACACTTTTCATGTATTGCATGAACAGTGCATAGTGAATTAATTCACTCTTGCACTTTTCATGTGTTACATGAAAAGTAGAAGGGAGTCGGCCGACGATGACGAGAGGCTCACCTGCTACTTATAGTTGTCTGTTTTGTTCTGTTTTGGCCGAAGCGTTTCGTACCAGTTAAGAAAACGAAACAAAACGGCGTCGTTTTTAACTAGGTTTAAATTCTGGCCCATTCTGGATTTTTAAACCACATACTGGCCAAAACATTTCTGTATCGTTTTGCCTGTTTTGTTTTGGTCAAATAGAATTTTTTTTAAATAATAAATAATTTTAAAAATATTAATCATATCTCTTAATCCGACCATTAGATTGAGATGAAATTTTACGAGGAGTCTCTTGACATATTTATATATATTATGTTAAAATTTCAGAGTAATCATAGTATATAATGCCCTTGAAAGATTGGTGATGACATTCTTGTAATATTATACATGTTCATAATTTTGTTAAGAGAAATGGTTGATCCATCCAGAAGTGAAAATGAGGGCTATGAAGCGCACTCAAAAGAGAATGGTAGAATAGATTTAGAAAGCATACTACCTAAGAATTATGGCATAAGTAGAATTCTCAAAGGATGAAAAGAAAATGATGTTTGTGAAAGACATAAGAAAATGATCTCATTGTAATGGGTTACGTAATCTTGTGGAAATAAGTGAAGATTTCATGGAATGGAAGATAGAGCTAGAAAGTGCACTATTTGAGTTGGTGGTTGAAGGTTGGAAAGGGCACAGTTGAAGGCTGGAAAGCGTACTATTTGAGTTGGTTGATTTCTAGAAAGCATACTATTTGAGTTGGTTAATGGCTAAAAAGTGCTCTATTTGAGTTGGTTGATAGCTAGAAAGCACACTATTTGAGTTGGTGGTTGAAGGCTGGAAAACAGACTATTTGAGGTGGTTGATGGCTAGAAAGTGTACTATCTTTGTTGATGGTTGAGGGTTGGAAAACACACTCGAAAAAGAGAAAAATAAGGGTAGACAATGCACTATTTTAATTAATGGCCGAGGATTGGAGAACGCACTCAAATAGAGGAAGAAAAATAGGGTTGGAAAACAAACTATTTTAGTTCATGGTTAAGGGTTGGAAAACGCACTCAAACAAGGAGGGAAAATAGGGTTGAATAGCGCACTATCTTAATTGATGGTCGAGAGTTGGAAAACACACTCAAAAGAGGAAGAAAAATAGGGTTATGAAACACACTATTTTTAACTTAAGATTAAGGGTTGGAAAACGCACTCAAAGGAGGAAAAATACTGCTAAAAAGCACATTATCCTAATTGATGGTTTAGGATTGGAAAAAACCATACTCAAAAGAGGAGGAAAAATAGGGTTAAAAAACATACTATTTTAATTTATGGTTAAAGGTTGGTAAACGCTCTCGAAGAAGAATGAGTAGGAATAGAGTTATAAAGCGCACTATCCAAGTTAATTGAGGGCTAATAGCACCCTTGAGTAAGGATGAGGGAGATAGGGTTGAGAAAACACTATCTAAGTTGATGGTTGATAGCTGGAAAGCGTACTCGGAAGGGAAAAAGGTATGATAGTGCTGACAAGCACACTATCTGGGTGATTGATGACTAGGAAACACACCAAAATAAGGAAGAAGATAAGGTTGAAAAATGCACTATCTGGGCTAATAAAGAGCTAGCAAGCGCACTTAGGGAAATGAAAGTGATGAGGGCTCTAAGGCGCACATAAAAATGATGAAGGTTTGTAAATTACAATTCCTCCAAAAAAAAATTTAGATTCCTAGTAGGGATGCAATGCATGATGATGCATGTATACTTACTTGAGAAGTATAAGTCCCTTTTTTTCATGGTCTTCTCTTTTCGAGGTTTGGATCTATAGGTTTAACAACTTCTCGCTTCTGCTTACTCAAGTCGCAACTTATGATTTTAACCACTGGAGATGATAGACCTTAAATATATTCATATGCCTCTTCTGCTTAAAGACCCTTAGATTGTTTCAACATTCCTTGAAAAGGAACGATGAAGCCAACTTCAATTGTATTTTTAGATTGCCCCCTAATCTGGTCTAGCCCCACAAGTGTTGTAGGCTTCAAGTGTTTGCAGGAAATGATTGGTTATTTGCACAAAAAAATGGAATTTCAAAGTCATTCTAAGCACAAAAACTATTTCGATGTTTGTTTGAGCAAACTTGTTCTTGAAAGAATTCAAGTGATCTCATTTTTAAGTTTTATGTTGGTTTTGACAACAATGTGAAATGATGTTAGTTTCATGTATTGATGTCAAAAAGGCTTTGATCAAGTCTTGTGATGTATTTGTAAGGCTTGTTTTGAATGATTGCTTGTATTTGGTCAGAAAAGACTTTCCTAGTCTTGTAACGTAGGCTCTGGTTGTTGGTTATGAAAAAAATATATTTATAGGCTCAAAAACTATTTAAGAGTTTCCTAGACTAAAGATCATCAATGCTTACTCTTAGAACTCTTTTTGGTCCTCATTATTGATTTGTATAATGACTTGATTTGGATTTTCTTCAAATGTTATCCACCCCTCTTTAATCAATTTGCATGAACTTTTTCTTGAAGGCACCACAAGTGTGAATGCTATGTCCTGCCGCACCAGCATGGTATTCACACGGGTGAGGTTGGGTCTGTACCAGTTAGGTTAAGGTGGCTGTAAAGGTGCCCGAGGTTCGGGAGCTACCTGCCCAATGCTTAACAACTTTTGATACATTTCATCTAAGGGCAATGGTAGAGGAGGTAGCTTTTCCTGGGTCTTTTGGTAATTCCTTTTAGGGAAAATGTTTAGCTTGATATGTGGCTTGAGGATTGATGTTGGCAATTTGAGATGAAGGGTTGTGGTAGTTTTGGAATTGGTTTTTCCTATCCTTGTAGTCGTCTTCAAAATGCTCGACCAGTTTTCTTTTGCCTTAAAGGCCATTTTTCTCCGCAAGTGCGGGAATTCTCCCACTTTGGATTCCCTGCTCTATTTGCTCTACCACGGCTACAACATCCATGAATTGATGTGTCGAACTGCCCATTACATGTTCGTAATATGACACTCTCAGCGTGTTGACGAATAATGTCATCATTTCTTTATCCAGAAGTAGGGGATGTACCTATGCAACAAGATCTCTCCATCTTTGAGCATATTCCCTTATGTTTTCTTTTTCTTTCTTCTCCAGGTTAGACAAACTTGTTCTGTCAAAGAGCAATGTCCATATTATACTTATATTGTTTGATGAAAGTATCTACCAGATCCTTCCAGTTACAGATCCTGGTGTAACGTAGGCTCATGTACCAATTCAATATTGCCCCACTCAAACTGTCTTGAAAAAAATGCATTTTTTTTTACACTACTTCCACCATTTTGTTACATTATGATTTTAGATGAGTGATGAAGCATTGTGTCCTAGTGTATTTGATAAATTCAGGAACATAAACTTTTTTGGTATCACAACATTGGGTACTAGACACATTTCTACAACTTGTACTGGGTCATATAGGTTCACCCCTTCAATGGCCCTTATCCTGGCCTCCAGCGTCGCCATCTTATCTTGGTCGATCCCTTCTAATTCTCTTATAACTGCTAGGGTTGGCGCAATTGCTAACGTTGTTGATTGTACAAGTCATGCTAGCTTTCAAAGAATCCGTTTTTTCTTGGAAAAGAGCATCACGATGTGCACGCTCTTTGTCCCCCATACTTCTTTGGTGAAGGCGAGTGTTATGAACATCATGGGTAGGAGCTCTTTGGGGACCTATGTTTCAGCCTACTGATGATAAGTTATGGACAATGATGGATGCATGGGGATGCAAATGTATGTACATAAACATCCGGCGTGAAAATACAGACAGGTTCTAAGTCATTACATGAAGGGTAAGCTTTCTACCTAGTCTCAAAAGTCTATAAACTGCCCAGTGATAACTTTATGTAAAAGTAGTATAGGGGTTTACAAGAAATGATTGGGGCACAATGTGACCACCATTATCGAGTAAACTCTCAACTCATAGTTGGATGTTTCATGAATTTGAACATTGACTAAAAGTCATGAGGTAGACCGCTAATCCCTACCTAACTTAGAATTGAGTATATATATGAATTTAAAATGCATGATACATTTATTCATACCCGGTGTTATGCGTGAATTAAAAGTAAAAATACATGTTAAATCAGTAAAAATGTGTGTTAAAAATAAACTGAAGAATAAACAATCGAACAAACAAAGTTCAGTCCAACAATGTCCCCAATGGAGTTGCCATCTGTTGCAATGACTTTTTTACACACTTCGCGCCCCGCTATCCCAGAGAAGAGACAACGCGCAGTGAAATGGGGGTTGTTTTTATAGTCGTAAAGTTATGACTATAACTTTTGGGAGTCGCCACCTACTATTAAGGTCACTAGGAAACCTAATGGTCTGTAAAAGTCTGGGTAAGGGGACTTGTTGTGCAAGAGAAAGACGCATCACCCTAGTGCACCCTACCTAAGGCAAGCTGCATTGTTGTTTGATTGTTTTTTTAGTCAGTTCCTTTTTCATTGGTCTTTTCTAAGGCTCAAAGTACATCTCTTTTCATGAGAAAATCTCTACCTCGTTGGGGGTCAAACATCTGACCATTCTAAAGTTTGAAAATTTTTACACGAATTTTTTTTTAAAAAGCCTTTTTGCTATTTGTGGGTATACTTTACACTGTAATTTTACACCGCAATAGCTAAAACAAAGTGATTGTTAATTTTGTTTGATATTTTGGCCAAATCCAAATGAATAATCTTAAACTGGTTACAATATCTAATTTTCATTCAAAACATGTGAAAGATGCAACATATACTTTTTACAAAAAATATGCTTGGAAAAACCTTGGAATTCGGCCATATGCATGAAAACAACACATTTTTTTGTTTGTTTATTTTCAATGTGATTTTTTTATATTATATATATTTTTTTAAATAAAAATTTGGATTGGTCCTGGCCCAACTAAATGGGTCGGCAAGCCAAGAAGTGCCCAACTCTGCTATGCTTGAGCTGGACACGGCCCTACTAGCAGGACTGGGTCGATAATAGTTCAGCCCAAGACCAACAAAAAAACATGTGTGTACAGTGAATTATTCCACTCTTGCACTGTTCACGTATTACGTGAACAATAGAAGGGGGTTGGCCGACGGTGACGAGAGGCTCACTTGCAACTTTCGTAGGGTAGAGGAGGCCGATGTGGTTCTTCTTGTGGTAGTGACATTGAAAATGTTATCCTATGGTGGCTGAGAGGATCAATGGAAGAGGGCTGGTCTGTGCTGTTGCTGCTACTGGAGGTCACTGTGGAGCTGTTGGCATGGAGGAGAAGCCGTCGATGCTGAGGAATATGACACAAGGTGGTCGGCCGACTACTGCTGGAGGAGAGAGAGACGTTGGTGACTATAGGAGAGAGAG
Source organism: Salix brachista (assembly GCA_009078335.1). NCBI lineage: Eukaryota > Viridiplantae > Streptophyta > Magnoliopsida > Malpighiales > Salicaceae > Salix > Salix brachista. Next base: position 11,801,258 of record CM018590.1, read on the forward strand.
AGAGAGAGAGAGGGTCGTCGGCCTACGGTGGGGGTTCGGCCGTGCCGTGGAAGAGGAAAGTGGAGGTTGCTGGTGTATATGTTTTTTGTGCAATTTTCAACTATGTCCGTTGTACCCCTCTGTTCTCTTTGTTTTTTCTACAAACTTTCCCTAGTCTATGTGCGTGTGTGTTTTCCTGTGTTGTCACCTAGTTTTTTAGTATTATTTCATGCTCCTTAACTGTGCAAGAATTTCATAAATTGTATTATTTTAGAATAAGTGAAGTATTTAACTAATTCATCTAGGATGATAGATAATCTCTTGATCACTTATATAACTTTATATTGTTTATGTCACACTCAATATCATCTAACATAAATTATGGTAAAATATAGTTCCATCAAATTATAAAACTTCTTATATAACATAACTTAGCTGTATTATAAAATATATTAAAAGAGATCAGAGTCAATTACTGTATCATATGTGTTTTTTCACTGTGGATTAGAATAGTGTTGCTCGGTCGGTTCGCTTGTTAGTTCAGTTCGGTTGTTAGTTCGGTTCGGTTGGGTGGCTGGTGTACTGATTTTTTATATTTCTTTGCACAGTAAAATAATTATTTTGTCCCTCGAAAAAGACAAAAAACAGGTGTTGCCAGGAGGGGTGCCACGGTAATTGCATATTTTTGGTTCAGTTTGGTTTGGTCGAGTCACCTGTTTTTTGATATTTTATATTTCTTTGCACAGTAAAATAACAATTCTATCCCTCAAAAAGACAAAAAATAGTAGCTGCCGGGAGGGATGCTACAATAATTGTAGATTTTTTGAAAATGTCTAAATACTAATTTGCACCCAATAAGACAAAATTGAAGAGTTGGGTGTAGGGGTGTTAAGGTAATTTACCATATTTTTAAATTATTTTTCTTTGAATATTGTGGGAGCGTGTGACACGCGCGACCGACAGTATTCGGTCTTACGCCCTCTTCGGGCGACGCGTGCGGCGTTGTCCGGTGGCAAAAAATGTCCATCCACCATCTCCGTGGATGCGCCGTCGTGTCCTGTTCCTCATGGTGTGGCGCATCGTGACCCACATTGGACGGATTCATGACGGTAGTCAGTTGAATGTTTTTTTCCCTTTTCTCTCTCCTGCATGCCAAAGTATAGGGCAGGCCCTCGGTTTTATGGTGTTTTCATTTCAGTGCCTTATCTTTTAATTGTTTTGTATGGTCTTGATTTCTATTATGTAAGTTTTGATTTGTTTTAATTGGGTCATTCGATTGAAATTGATTATATATTTAGGTTTTAATTCGGTCCTCATTCTTTTAATATCCGGATTGGTTTTAAATCCCTTAGTATATTCGGTATAGAGGTTTTGATTTTTTCAATTTTGTTCTTTGATTGAAATTGATAATATATTTGGTTTTCATTTCGGCTCTTATACTTTTAATTTTTTATTTTAATTCCTTTATTTTTTTCATATTTCTTAAATAATCCATATTTTTGTTTATGTTTATATATATGTGCTCTTAGCTTTGATTTTTAATTTTTATTATTTTCTCTTTTGTTGAGGTAACATTTTTTTGAAAAACTTTGTTCTTAAATTTTTGTTTATGTTTGTGATCATTTGAAAATTGATATTTTTTTTCCCGTTGTTCTTTCCTTTGGTTGTCTTTTATTAGTTTGTATTTTATTTTCACATCAAATGATTTTTTTAGCTAGTAATGTTTTTTTTTTCTTTTTTTTTGTTTGCTCTTTTGTTAATGTTTTTGGTTTTTTTTTCTTTGATTAATTTTTTTAATAATGATAATAATTTTAGTTTTTTTCTTGCTTCCTCTTTTGTTAATGTTTTTGACTTTTTTTCCTCGGGGTAATTTAATAAGTTTTATTGTTTTAGCAATAATAGTAATGATATTTTTAGATGTTAAACCTTCGAAGTTGCTGTTGTTATAATAGGGTATATTGATCTGTTTTATTATATCAAACCTTGCATGTAAAGATGTTATATTTTATTTTTGAACTAGCAAAATTTATTAATTATTTCAATACCAACAATTAAAAAAATTATTTACGCAGCCCGCAACGTAGTGCGGATAATTTAACTAGTAAAATCTTAAGATTATGGATATACCTATCACATGAATCTATCCATATAAACAAATGATCTTTCCATGTAAAATCTTCAAGTTAATTCATTTGACAAACACCTATATATTAGTTATAGGTATGTTTTATACGTAAGTTTATGCGAACAATTGTTACCTTTCATAAAGAAAGAAAAACATAGTATGTATTGATCTCATCAGGTCTAATTAATATAAATCTTAATAGAACATTAACCTGTAACATTTAAGAAAAATAATTTCATATAATAAGTGATGTTAATCTCATGATTATATGGTTACGCAACCCATGAAAAGATTGAAAACAAAACCCATAAAACTAAAATAGGTTAATAGGAGTGATATAATAAAAGTCTTAAGACTCTAACAATATCGGAATAAGAACCTACACCTTATGAATATTGATTTGCGAACAAAAGTATACGAAAAACCCTACAAAACCATTCAATCCTTGATAAGTCTATTAAGTTTGTTAGAGATAAAAAAAAATACAAGAATATCTCTCACATGAGTTGAATAAAATCAGAAACAATAGTATTATCAGGTCTTAATATTTTTTTCCTTACAAAAATTATTTATACTCTTGAAAATAAAACCCTAATGACCTTATGGGCTAAATTATCACATTTATAATACTAATCCAAATCCTATACTAATAATCCTAAATGAACATATCCAAACAAATCTTGGACTATAATAAGAACCAATTATTAATTAATCCCAAACAAACCTTGGGATTTATCCAATTAATAAAACTCAAGCCTAATAAAAAGTAAGCCTATTATAAATAATGGCAAGGCTTCCATCCACATTAGATAGTCTAACTAGCAGTTATAACAAAAATAAAACTCATGAGGATAAATTATCTTTGTTTCCATGAGAGAAGAAGAAAAGAAATTCTAAAACAAGACTTTATATAAATCCTTGTTATCTCCACTATTGTCCTTGGAATAAGGAAAACTTTTCACTTCGTACTTATTTTGGAGGAGAAATTGATACCAATTTATTTCCTTTTCAAGCATGAAATCCTTTAAATAGTCTCCTATAATCTTCCTTTTGAATAAGGAAATCCTGCAATATAAGAGAAAGAACAAAAAAAATCTTAACCCTCTTTGCTACCATATACATTCAATAATGGATATGGATCCTTGCAAACTATAGATATTAGTTATTGCCATAAATGTCTCATTGTTTGACATTAAATCCTCTTGTAATAGGTAAGCTACTAGTTTCCACACATGTTTATAAGAACATTATTGAACCCTTGTATTGACTAGAATCCATAATAGATGAAGAAACATTTTTTTCTCTAATTTTCACACATTCTTGACAATTTTTAATCTTCACCACAAACTCATTGCTCTTTGTTGTTGTTTAAATTAACAAGCATAACATATATCTATAGAAAGGTATGAATGCCTATTTTCTAAATAAATTGGAACACTAGTCGATATCACACAAATTAATTATTCTGACTTAAAATACACAAGATAGTATAGAGCAAGCAAGAAGTTGATCCTATGAGAATGGTTTGGTTTATATTTTATAGGTTATACATTATACAATTAGGGTTTTTGGTTGGTGATTATCTAGATCAAGACAGAATTAAATAATCAAGAAAAATGAAATAAAATCAAAACTTATTAAGAAAACAAACATTGCTTGCAAGTAAACATCCACTTATAGAAATCAGAACATGTGAATTTTTACTTGCAACCAGAAGAGAAGAATCACAAATCCTTGAAACGAAAATTTAATTTATATTCTAAATTTTTACCTTTTCTTAACATTAGTTAATTAGCAGATCTACCGTATGACTAACCCTATCTAACAAACAATCACAATGTCAACACTAATGATTTAGTTCAATGGCACCCTTAAAAATTAGATAAATTGATTAATCTAGACACCATAATTGTTTGCAATTCATGTTGATTTGCTAAAATGTTCTCCCCAAGAATAATAACACAAATCCGACACAATTATTAAGCTTAGTTGCTTCACAAGTTTATATATCACAACTCTGATTTTGATAGCAAACTTAGCAATAGATTGTTCAATAACGACTTAGAGACTACTGTAAAAATTAAGATAAACAATCGTAGGAAACATGTATATGAGAACAAATATATTAATTTATCATATAAACTAAAAATAAATGGACGAATAAATATCACAGTTCTTGAAATCCAAAGGTTTTTGTGTCATTGTAACCAGGAAAAGGAGTTTAGTCTTGCATATCTAGTGAATAACTACTCCAAAAAATGGAAGAATGCTTTCAAGTTTTTGGGAGAAAAGATTTGTGATTCTTCTCTTTTGGTTGCCACTCTCCTCTCTTCATCTTTTTTTTTCTCTCTCTTTCTTTTTATATCCTAGGAAACCCTAATTCCTATTTTACAAAATAGTCCTCCCTAAGTAGAAAGTTTAAATTTAAGTACGACAATAACTATTTTCGTAAAAAAGAGGAAATAGTCTTGCATGAAATCTTCAAGCTTTGACTTAGAGGAGCTAAATTGTTGAAATAAAGACATGGGTGTTGGTTTCGATGTTTTGGGATGTAATTTGGACTTGTTTGTACACAAAACCTGTCTATTGATAGAATTCATATGTCATCTTAGCAAAAATAATATCTCTTTGATACGAGCTCGTTTACATTTGAAAATTAGTAGGTTGATAGGTCTTTGAGTCAGGAATTCAGTAAAATTGAGTTTGCATCAAATAGACTTATATAGCTTAAGATATTGAAGTCAGATTGGTTGAAGGTCAACACTATTAGAATTCAAGATTTTACTATGAAGGCTACAATTTCCATGTTTTTCTCTCTCTTGAATTTCAATGTTTTTTTCTTTTTTTCTTATTGACATAGATGTCAAGAAAGGTATAAATGTTATATTTCTAATGCCACTTTAAACTAAATCGATTCCAGTTCTCTTTTCTTGTTTGTTGTGAATAATCATTGTTCTTCTATGTGTCACATGTGAATTTTTTTTTTTTTTTGCAATCAAATTCAGAGTCAAGAAATAAGTGAGCTCTTAAATCCTTTCAAAATATCACAAAAGCAGAATGAAATTTATACACTCTCAGACTATTTTTTTAATGTTAAATTAATAGCTGAACAAAATGATGTTAATACTTTCTATTTCAATTATGTTATTTTTAATTGAGATATAAATTGTAGAGACAATTGTTTTTTGTGCTTGGTATTATATTTTTTTTCATGTTGTATGTAGTATACATTTGATAATATGATTGAAAATATTTTTTCTATGATGCTATGTTAGATGGTTATACATTTTTTTATATAAAAAATCATCTAATAAATATAAACTCAATCCAATTATGTTTTAAAAACCATTCAACTAGAACACTAAAAGGTGTAGTAATTTTTTAAGATGGTATAAAAAAAATACTTGTTAAGTGAAAACATTAAGTTTGTGTTCTATAAATAATTTTAAAGAACAAAATTTATAAATCTATAGGAGTTTATACACACAGATTATAAATTTAGTGGGTTAAACTGCGAAATACAAATGAATTGAACCTATTAATATCTCAATATTAAATAAATAAAAATAACTTAAATATTTTTTAAATTTAAAAGTGCATTATATCCTAATTGTTGATGTTGCTTTCAGACTTTATGGGATCACGTAGCAAAAAAATTAATTTAATTTAATTTAATTTTAATGAGATGAAAATTTACATGTTTAATGATAATAGAAAAACTTTTCTATAAAGTGTATTTTTTTTATGCTCTTAAATTTTATGTGCTGTAAACTAACAGCTAACTACAAACATACTCTCACTTCTGACTTCGTTGTTCTCATTGGTTTCATCGACTGAGCCTTTCTCATCATTCTTCTTCTGCTTCCCCGCCCTCTCCTCCCCCTCCCGCCTCCGGATCCACCGCAACTCATTTGACGGCGTAGTAAAGCTCTCTTTGTCTGTCTCCAACTTGAATCACTGGTATCTCTCTACGCTAGGCTAAAGCTAAAGCACAAGCAAGCAATGGCTTCCTCACTATCAACCACAGCTTCTGCTTCTATGGTGACCAAAAGTGCCGCCATTTTGCCACACTACAACACTCACAGATTATCCACCCAGTCGTTTCGGCTCTCTCAGAAACCAAAGCTCCGATTTCTCGCTAAGGTGGTATAAATCCTCTCTCAATTCTTTCTTCTTTTTCTTCATCATTATCTTCTACTGCTCTTTTTCCTACCATTTTGCAATTTGAGCTTCCGGGGCTAGCCTAATTACTACTGACAATGTAGAGAGTGAAGTAGTTGGGATTCTTAAAAGAAAATTTGTTTTGATGGCTAGTTAATTTTGAGTGTCTGAAATAAATTTCGAATTTAATTCTATATTTTGCATTTCGAAAATTGTTTTCTAATTCTTGATTTTTGTTTCATAGACAACCCATTGATGAATGGATTGTTGTTTTCAAGATTCTTAGACTTTTGCACCTTCATCTTACTACATCTTCCAAATCAAATAGATTACTATGAACTTGCAGTGGGTTGATCTTGTTCAGTTGTCAGTTCGTATAGAATATAAACAGTAGGCTTTAAAGATAACAAGGAGTGAACTTGATATTCATTCCATGGTTACTTCTTGCTCTCTCTTTTTTTCTTTTTCTTTTTAGCCGTAACGGTATCCTTGGGACTTCTTTGTGCACTGAGACTTAGTCCCTCATCCGTTGGGTCTTAAGGTGGTGATCCACGCTCAGACTCGCATTCACAAGAAATTATTTTCTTGCGGTCTCCCCAAAGATTTGAACTCCAAATGATAACTTGGGGAGCAAATCTGAAACTACTTTGCTGCTTTCTGAATTTTGATTTAGAGATGTAGTGCTGAGAGACTGAAACTTGTTTCCACTACATTGTAGGGTTTGCAGCCTACTCGTAATGGCACATATTTAGTGAAAGCTCAGTTGAATGAGGTAAGCTTCTTTCAATGGTTTTCTTTAGAGGATCTGTTTTCAAGTTTTCGTTCCTTCCTGGACAAGCTTTTGGGATCATCTGTTGCCTTCAAGGTTGCTGTGGATGGATCCTCAACTCCTTCCAAATCTGAAGTACCATTGCAGGAAGCAAAGGAGGCTAATCCATCAAATGAACCTTCACCTCCCTCTTTGGCTACAGAGGAGTCAATCTCTGAATTTCTTTCCCAAGTTTCAAGTCTTGTGAAGTGAGTGACCTCAACATTATAATTATGCATATAATCCTTGTTTAATTGTATATGGTAACAAATATGTTTTTCATCTTCAATTCAGGCTTGTTGATTCTAGAGATATTGTGGAACTGCAGTTGAAACAACTTGATTGTGAGCTTTTAATCAGAAAAAAGGAGGCTTTGCCTTTGCCACAATCGCATTCTCCAGCTGTTTTTATACATTCCCCTCCACCTCCAGTAATGCCAGCAGCCACGCCCGAAGCTTTTGCTGCAGCTTCTAGTCCATCACCTTCTGCTGTATCACCATCTCCTCCATCCAAATCAGTCAAGTCATCCCTTCCACCACTCAAATGCCCTATGGCTGGCACATTTTACAGAAGCCCTGCACCTGGGGAGCCGTCATTTGTAAAGGTGTATTATCTGTACTTAGTTGTTGCATTTTATTTGAACAATGCTTCCTTTATAATTGATATGCTGTCCATATTGGTGCTCTTTTTGTTGTTGATTCCTTTTGATACAGGTTGGAGACAAAGTACAGAAGGGGCAGGTTGTATGCATCATTGAGGCCATGAAATTGATGAATGAAATAGAGGCAAGTTTTATTTTTCTACTGCATTTAGTCTTTATAGGAGATACTTGTAATAGTTCTATCTTTCATATGCTAGTGTCGACGGAACAAAAAAACTAAAGACAACTAAAAGCAGAGAAAGAAAAAAGCAAGCCAAGAATTAAAAACAAGGAAAGAAAATCTAGGAAGAAGAGAAAGTTCAGAGGAAAAATAATCTATTATTTTTATCAAATCATCAAAATTATCTCACACTAAAAAAAAACATATAAATAACATAATCCTAAAGCATTCAACTATTTGGGTTCAACCCATCAATTAAAGTTGTCTAGCATAAATAATTCAAATAAAAAAAACACTGAAATAAGCCTAAATGGACTCAGTCGCCCAACCAAAGAGTGAAAGATCAAGCCATCCTTTGTCGTCACTGTTCGTATGCTCGTGTAATTTGTGTGGGTTTGTTATCCCTCCCACCTCTCTAGAAGTTAGAAAAACTCAATACTACTCTCAAAGACCTAGATGTATTTCTAATTATCCAAGTGCAATCTGAATCAAGATAGCCCACCCGACAAATTAGAAACTTAAACTTTACCATCTTTATTAAAAAACAAAACTTGTTCATTTAGAATAACATTAATATTATCATTTTGTGCTAATGTCTTGGTGAAAGGGGTAGATGTTTCGACAAGATCATCAAGAGTGGGATTAAGTGACATCTCAAAGGGATCATTTGGAATAGGATGTAATTTCTTGTTTGTAACTAAAATCATTTGGAAAACATTACTGAAACCATGACAGCTAAACATTAATCCTTAGGTCATCTTAGGCGAATCCTAGAGAATACCATTACCCTTGTATTCCTAGGCATTTGGGCAATAGTAAAATTGTGTTTACAGGGTGGAACACCCAATAAAGAATTATTATTACTACCAAGTTGGGACCTGTGAGGGATGCTACGAGTATCCTGACGTCTCGTCCACTGACTTCTTATGATCAACTCGTAATTTTGCACTAAGGTTTGTTAAGGATTGACACACTTCCAAGCACAACCTCTCTTCTAAGGTTATCAGTCAAGACTTTAAAAAATCTATTTAGAGTCATTGTCTTATCCTCTATAACAATGAGCATCATCCTATACTCATCAAATTGTCATATACTCATCAAAATGTTTCATATACTTATTAGTAGGTTTATTTCCTTGCCACAAGTTATTCAACTGATCTAAAAGATCACTCATTAAAGATCCATTGGTCAAGTTGACCCCAAAATTTAGGGCTTCAACCTTGATGTCTCATGACTCAGGGTCTGTTTGGTATTGCGGTTGCTGTTGTGTTTGAGGTATAAAAAAAATAGTTTTATAAAAAGCACTTTTAGCTACGGTTTATAACTGAAATTGAAGTGTTTGGTTAAAACTGTGGTTGAGTTTGAGATTTAATGAAAAACAGTTTTGTGTGTTTGGTTACAATACTTTTCATATTGCTGTCAACTTGTGAAATTATTTTAAAATGTACACACACACACACACACACACATATATATATATATTTATATGTATATATTATTTTTTAAATATTATAGATTTAATAATCATAATCACATAATGTAATTTTTGAATTTATCAATTATTCAAGATCCCAATTATTATTTTTTTGTTTTCTACAAATTATTCAACATTACATGTCATTTCCTTTTTTGTTTTTGTCAATTATTCAAAACCCCAATTTTGTTTTCATTTTTATGTCAATTAATATAGTATAATTTTCTTTTATCAATTATTCAAGATTCCAATTATTTTTTTATTTTTTTTCTACAGATTATTCAACATTACATGTCATTTTCTTTTTTATTTTTGTTAAAAAAATTGTTTTTTAAAGCTTACCCCCATATAATTCCCACTCATGATGTTAAGATTTGGAGATCAAGCTTGGAAATCAATTCCCAGCCTTTTGTTCCTCTGCCAAACTCTTCTGCTTCCCCGATTTGTCTCCCGGTCTTGAAAGCATAACCAAGACTCAAAGAATGAAATGCAGGCAAAGCAGGAAAATTTTGCTTTTTTGTAAACGGTGGTGCAAAAGCTTGTTTTGGTGGGTCCTATAGCAATTTAATCTTTGGTTGTGCAATAACCAAACAATAATTAAACTGCTTTATCTCAAAACTCAGTTGCAAACGTAACACCAAACAGCCACTCAATCATTAGGGTCATCATAGTCATGATGACCTTGATTGTGGTTGTATTGGCGATTCCTAAGGAGAAATGGCTTCTAACAGGAATTATTGGAATGCCCATTATATTTGGGGTCATCAAAGTCTTGGTGTTCATGTGTCGGTTTCTATGATGAACTTGCCTTTGACGGTGCCTACAATTATCATTTGAATGTTCACTCTCACTGGATTGCCTTATATATAAAATTATGAATTTCACTCATTCAAAAAGGTTGTTCATCTAAGTGGACATGTTATTCAAATAAACTTTCATAAATTGTAATTGCTCTTAAATATCCTTAAGAACATTACTAGAGTTTGAGTCTATAGTAACTGTGAGTTTTGTATTGTGTATTAAACGACCACTCTGTAAATGCATGCAGTGTTAATCCTAGGACAATAACAGATTATAAAGGACACTTGCAAGTAAAATGTAATATAAAATAAAAGTTGATATTTAATTATTTATTTACCTTTAAGACTAAGCAATAACAAATTAAACTAGGAAAAATTGCAAGCAAACAATGATAGCCCTCCAAATGCACGCTAGTCCAAACACAATGTTTCAATATTCCCACAAATTTAAGCCAAACTCCACAATTAATTAAGAGGATTGAATATTTAATACAAATGAATAAATAAGCCAACAAAAATAAGGTATCTTAAATTGCAAGACAAACTATATTTTTATGTGCAAACACAAAAGAATAATATCATTGTTAAATTTTTTCCAACAAGTTCAAAAATACACCAAGAACAATGATATTCAATTGTTAAAAAAAGTTTGTAGAGGCTTATTAACCAAATTATGATGGAAAGATGTTGCAAGTCACTATTGTTGACGTCATAAAAATGATGATGTGGAGAAGATTGTTGATGTGTCAATGCTAGATAGTGTGATGATAATTTACTGATGATGGCTATTGTGGCAGTATGTGTTTATATGTCGCTACGTGTTGATGTTGACTGAACATGGCATTATGTGCTGACATGCTAATGTTGGTTGACATATCATTGTGTTGATGTGATGTTGATGTTAGATTAGTCAATTAATTTGCCTTGATATACTCTCAACAATTTCGTTACCTTGATAGCATAACCCAAAAACATCCACCTATTCGGCTCAAACCATTAAATAAAATTGTTTAACATAAATAACTCAAATAAATTAAATAAAAGCAATGAAATAAGTTTAGATGGGCTCAGTCTCCCAGCCAAAAAGTGAGGTCAAACCATCTTTTGTCGTCTCCGTCTATATGCTCATGTAATCTATTGTATAAGTCTTGTGTCCCCATCAGTTGTCCTTTGCTTTCTTTGTATTGATGTAGAATGGCTACAAGAAATTGAGGTGAAATGATAGAAAACCTAGAATCTAACAAGCCAAATCTTTCAATTCTACAAAATAGCTTTTTGAATCTCTTGAAATTGACATGAAGGTTTTGAAACTTTAATTTTTATTCATCAAACAACAATCTAATGCATAAAATAAACTATTACAACATACCAGAATCATAATCTTTCCTACCATAATAAGAACTATAATTTCAATAAAATAAACATTCTAATAATTATAAGGAAAAGAACAAGGAGAGGATGTTCTCAAGTATGTTTGTTTGTCCTAACTGTGGATGATTTTGAAACTCACCCCAAATCAATTCTTAGTTTTTTTTTGGAAATCACATCTGATGACTTGGAGGTACATTTGTATTTAAGAATGATTACACGGCAGCCTAACCCATAAAATTGCAATGAGAAAACTTTCGAAAAAATTGATAGAATTACGTGATTATAAAAATTACAATTTGGACGTGCTATTATCCAGCAACATGTGTTATGAGCCTAGCTCAAGGACACGTGGGCAGAGGAAGATAAGCTATCGGTCAGGGGCAGTTTCAGACTTCTTTATTTAGTTCAATTTATGCAATTCAGTTCATTCAGAACCATCAAGTGTAATGGGTAGTTAAAGGGTGGTTATAACCATGATAGAGGGGTAGTTATTGTTCAATTCTGTATTTAAGGCATTGTTTATTGGAATGAAGGATAACTTGGAATCCAAATATTGTCGTGTGCAAAGAAGGTATCTGGCACCTTGAATTGCCAGAACAAATACACAAAAACTCCTATATACTATACTCATAACAAGTGGTATTAGAGCAAACGTTCCTGGCATGGCTGAGGGAACAAATTCATCACAATTAGTGGAGGCCATTACTACTATACGAGGGGAAACTAATTCCCTGAAGGAAGAGTTTGGCAGGTAGGGGGCTCTTATTGAGGAAGTACTACAGCAACTAAATCAATTGGCATCAAGCTATGACAGCTTGGTACAGTTAACAACCCAACTCAATGCAGGAGAGGGGACTTCAAACAACTTAAAGGCTAATACTAATCCCTTTTTTGAAGGGCCTAGTGGGATTCAGGCAAGAACTCTCTGATTGGATTTTCCTCATTTTGATGGAGATGATCCCAATGATTGGATCCTAAAAGCACAACGGTTTTTCGCATATTGTCAACCCCGGAGGATCATAAGCTCCAAATTGCCTCTTTCCACATGGAGGGAAAGGCACTATCATGGTATTATTGGTTGATAGATTCAAGTCCAGCGGCCAATTAAGAGGAATTCCTGGTGGCACTTCGTACTAGGTTTGGACCCTCGGCATATGAGGATCCCGTAGGGGCTTTTACCAAATTGAGGCAAATCAAGAGTGTAGAGGAATACCAAACAGTCTTCGAGGTCCTGTCAAACAAAATCATTGATGTAAGTGAAGAATTTCGTATCAGTACTTTTTTAAATGTATGTTTAAACCAAACACACTTTCTGCTGCTTTTGGGTTAGCCCGGTTGCAAGAAGTAGGCAGGAGACATCAAGTTGTTCGAAACATAAATATCAACAACATCCCACTCCCAAACTAACCCAAGCAAGCACCATTCAGATTACTAGTACCAAACCCAATACTCAGGTTTCCAGTACCACTAAATATGCCACAAGATAACACAAATCTTCCTAGGAAATACCCTTTTTCCATTAAAAAACTTAGTCTCGGCCAAATGCAAGAAATGTGAGATAAGGGGTTATGTTACAATTGTGGTGAGAAATATCAAATAGGGCACAAATGCAGTAGGCCTTATATTTGTTAGAAGGGTTGGAATTGGAGGGGTAGAGTTACGAGGCGGAGGAAGAGCAAGAAAATTATAACCAGACTCCATAACCAGTAGAATTGCTGGTCATTTCCTTGCATGCCCTAGCAGGTGTTCCTTCCTCTAAGACCATGCGATTAGTGGGGAAAATTGGTAAACATTCAGTAATCATTCTTATTGACACTGGCAGCACACATAGCTTCCTAGATGAGAATGTAGCAAGGAAAATTAAGCTACCAATGGAAGAAAGCTACTTGGCAATGCAAGTTGCTAATGGAGCAACTTTTCCTTCTCAGGGTTGTTGGAAAGTAGTGCTACTTAAGTTGCAAATTTGTGATTAATTAGCCAATTTATATTTACTAACTTTGAAAGGACGTGATGTTGTATAGGGAGTTAGATTGGTTGAGAAGCTTGAGAACAATCCAGCGGAATTTTGTGGATTTGAGCATGAAGTTTTGCATTGATGGCAAGCCACTCTTGTTGCAAGGCTTAAGGCCACCTTCTAGTCCTTTGGAGGAGTCGTCGAGGTTAAATAAGACCACACTGGTTGAAGGAAGAGGCTTTTGGTTACAGCTAATGGAGGCAGATGACACCAAAGAACAAATAATTCCAGATTTGGCTATACAAGAGGTCTTGGATGAATTTCAGACAGTATTTGATGAACTTAGTGGCCTTCCTCCCTCCAGGGGTCATGATCATCAGATCAGACTATATGATGCAGCCAAACCCACTTGTGTCAGACCCTACCGCTACCCCTGCTATCATAAGGAAGAAATGAGAAGTTGGTCAAGAAAATGTTGTAGGTTGGAATCATTCAAAGTAATCAAAGTCTCTACTCGCCAGATTTGCTAGTGAGAAAAGCAGATGGGAGTTGGCGCATGTGTATTGATTACCGGTCTCTCAACAAAGACACTATCAAAGATAAGTTTCCTATACCTAATATAAATGAATTATTGGGTGAATTACATGGGGCTGAATTATTTTCCAAGTTTGACTTCTTATCAAGCTACCATCAAATCAGGATGAATCCTGAGGATGTGCCCAAAACTGTCTTTCGAACAGATGAGGGACATTATGAGTTTTTTGTCATGCCTTTAGGCTCACTAATGCACCTTTTACATTTCAGGGATTGATGAATGAGATATTTAGATCTCATCATCGAAAATTTATGTTAGTATTTTTTAACTATATACTTGTATATAGTAAGTCGGTGATAGACCATGTGGTTCACTTAAAAACAGTGCTGGATATTTTAAGGCATCATCAGTTATATGCAAAGCCTCCAAATGTGTTTTTGGGTGTCGGGAAGTGGATTATTTGGATTATATGATTTCTCGAGAAAGGGTTAAGGCTGATCCCATAAAGATTTCAGCCATGGTCAACTGGCCTATACCCACAAATCCCAAACTCTTGGGGGAATTTCTAGGCCTCACAGGGTACTACAGAAAGTTTGTGAAAGGATATGACAACATTGCAACTCTTTTAACTGCATTATTAAAGAACTCCTTTAATTGGACAGAAGAAGTTACTCGGGCTTTTGTAGCCCTTAAAACAGCTATAGTAACTCCTCCAGTTCTTGGGTTACCAAATTTTACTCTGCCCTTTGTTGTTGAGTGTGATGCTTCAGGGTGTGGGCTTGATGCTGTCTTAATATAGGAGGGACGACCTTTAGCCTATTTAAGCCAAGCTTTAAAGGGTAAGAATCTACTCTTATCAACTTATGAGAAGGAATTCTTGGCTTTACTTCTGGCTGTTAGAAAATGGAGGCATTATTTATTAAGCATCAATTTAAGGTACGAACATACCAGCAAGCCTTGAAGTACTTACTGGAACAAAGAGTGGGCACCCCTTTTCAACAGAAATGTGTTGCTAAGTTATTAAATTTTGACTTCACGGTGAAGTACAAATGTGGGAAGGAAAACAGAGTTGCTAAGCTTTGTCACGATGACTTGCTAATATTGCAAGTCCAGATGTGCAAGGGAGTATAACCACAAAGGGGGAAATAAATGCACTTAACATGGTCCAAGCTAATTGGTGGAAAGGGCTTCAACAAGTCAGGACTCTCAGTTGTAGCAACTTATTAGTCGCAGCAAACAAGGCGATCTTGATCCTCATAAGTACAGAATGCAAGGTAACCTATTATTCTACAAGGGGAGACTGCATTTGGGTTCCCTAGTGCTACAACAATACCATGGAAGTCCTATTGGGGGGCATACAAGCACTCAAAAGATACATGCAAGGATTAAATGAGACTTTTTTTGGAATAGGATGCGCAATGATATCAGGAAATTCATAAGGGAATGTGAAGTATGTCAACGCAACAAGACAGAAAATCTCAAACTAGCAGGACTATTACAACCTCTACCATTACCAAATGGAGCATGGATTGACATCAGTATGGATTTTGTAGAGGGGGTCACCTATGTCCAAGGGTTATAGTGTAATTATGATGGTTATTGACAGATTCAATAAGTATAGTCATTTTGTTCCTCTTTCACATCCATACACAGCAGTGAACATAGCACAACAATTCATTGATCATATGTTGTGCCTCTTAGTCCCTTCGAGGTTGTGTATGACCAAGCTTCACCACAGCTACAATCGTATGAGCCTGGGTCAACAATTGTTCAAGTTGTTGAAGATGAGTTGAAGAGTTGTGATCTTATACATACACTGGTGCGTGAGAACCTGCAAGAAGCCCAAACACGAATGAAACATTATGACGATAAAAACAGAACCGGCAGAGAGTACGAGGTAGGATATTGGGTTTATTTGAGGCCAAGGTCTTACCGTCAAATGATAGTGGCAGTGGGAAGGAACTTGAAGCTCTCAGCGAGGTTTTTCGGGCCTTTTCAAATAACTCAGAGGATTGGGAAGGTAGCCTACAAGCTGGATTTACCCCCAAACTCAAAGATCTACCTGATTTTCCACATATTGTGCCTCAAAAAGAAGATTGGGGCTCGATTTCAACCTAACCGTAGCTTACCGACGCTAATGGAGAATAGGACACTAGCTCCCAAATTAAAAAAAGGTGCTAGCTAGGAAGATGAAGAAGAAGGGGAATTATGCAGGAATTGAGCTCTTAATCTAGTGGGAAGGTTCTAAAGAAGAAGATGCTATTTGGGTGGATGTGGATGACCTTCGACATAACTACCCCAAACTCGTGGGAGAGTTCTTCTGAAGGGAGAGACTGTTGTTATGAGCCTAGCTTAGGGACACGTGGGCAGAGAAAGATAAGTTGTTGGTCAGGCGCAATTTCGTACTTTACTTCTTTATTTAGTTCAATTTGCAATTTAGTTCAATTGGAACCATCAAGTTGAATGGGTAGTTAAGGGGTAGTCATAGTCACGACCAGGGGGCGATTATAGCCATGACAGGGGGGTAGTTATTGTTCAACTCTGTATTTAAGGCATTGTTTATTGGAATGAAGGATAACTTGAAATCCAATTATTACTGTGTGCAAAGAAGGTATCTGGCACCTTGAATTGCCAGAACAAATACACAAAAACTCCTATATACTATACTCATAACAATATGCCTAGGTTAAATCGGGAAATCTGATGAAACCTATTTGAAAGCATAATGCTATTCTATGTAGGATAGCTTTGGATAGGAGATGATGCATATAAGGGTTCCTTGGGATTGAAGAGTGTTTAATTTTAATATTTGAGTTTCAAGTTTTATTGTGTTCACTGTGCTCCAGCAGCATGATACGTCTTTATCTATAAGAATTTTAGAGGTTGTACATCGTTTTGGTCTCATTACATGTAATTTCTTTCTATACATTTAGCTCTCTGAAATATGCTCCTACATTTGGGCTTGAGATTAGTTTTTGCAATTTCTTGTTTGATCAATGGGCATTTCAGATGGTTTGAATATCTTAGACCCTAACAAGACATAGGTGCCTTGATTTTCCAAGTTTAGGAGAGATTTGTGTGGAAATTCGACTAAAAACTGATGGTGGATTAAAGTGCTTAGTGTAGTATGAGGTTCGTGATGGAGAAATTTTAATAATTCACCAGATTCCAATGGTAAGTCAACCTTTGTTTCTCAGGATTTTCTTGTTAGAAAAAAATGATTGTCGTATACCTGAATCATGACTGAGAGTAGTTGTGGAATTGCAGTAGAATCAATTTTCATATTTTCTGCTGTAATGGGCAGTACAATCCTGTTTGCTTTGCATCTGCAATTAACAAAACTTAATCTCTGATCCTTTTAGGATGTGAAAGAACTGAGAATTAATTGGTTATCATTGAAATTCTGTCACGTATATTTCTTATAGACATTTGGTAATGCGTTACATATATATTACTTTTGTTTGTTATAATGAATATTAGAAGATAAATGTGACTTGTAATTTGAAAAAAAAATTAAATATGATCTCAAACGTTTTTGCAATCAGATTCTCTAACATCTACTTGATTAGATAATTTATTTCACAATTAAGAGATGTTTTGCAGTTGTGGTCCAATCATGTTAGACAGTTTTATTGTTTATCATTTGCATGTATTGGCTGCTTTAAACCCTTGGATCTATGACCTCTTGCTTGCACATCCAAGACTTCCCAATGGAACCAAGCAATGGTCTTGCAGAAAAATTCAAATAGAAATGCTAGATTTATAAAAAATTATATTGCTTTCAACTTGGCAAAATTGCACTTAAATGCTCAAGAGTGTCCGTTTGTTATTCTTAATTGAGGTCTCAGGGCAACCTAAATGGACATGCATTCTAGTGTTGGGAAATGTCAGGCTTACATTTTCTGGAATAATCTAGTACTAATTCAAGCTAGCTTATCCTTTTGCAAACTACAGCTTCTTCCCGTGCCATCATCTCTGAGAAGAGAAGGAAAAACAAAAAGAAATGATCTCTCCTGTTCTTGATGCCACTAATCATTTTTTGTATAGATATCATGATTTATTCTAGTGATAGCGATTTGGGAACCATTTTCCTCATTTCTGTTTTTTTTACGTCTCTACCTAACTGTACTGCATTATAATCTGCCCTTCAGGCAGATCAAACGGGAACCATAGTGGAGATCCTTGCTGAAGATGGCAAGTCAGTCAGTGTTGATACAGTAAGTTTCCTTAAAACACTCTTTCAAGAAAAAAGAAAAGTAATGTGGATTCATTCATTGCATTTTAGTTTATGTTTCCTTAAATGGTCCCTTGCAGCCTCTATTCCTGATTGAGCCATGAAGCACTATTGTTGGTTGAGTAGGCAACTAAAAGAAACGAACGCAGCTTAGAAGGCAAATCCAGTTGTTAGCAATATGAGTTCAGTTCCTGGTAATGTGAGATACGGCATTGTTATTTTGTGTTGATGTTTTGTTTGAAATGAGCAGTTAGGTAGAGATGAAAATTTCTTATTCTTATGTGAGTCATTTGCCACTGAATCTTTATAGCCCCAACTGAGAATAATTTGATTATTCCATATTTGCATATCTTATACTAGTTGCTAGTTCATCAGTGAAGAATTATGGGCTGATTTGATCCATACAATTTGGACTGCCTTCAATGGTACAGTGTTCATGTGCTTTTCATTCTCTACTCTTGATACTTTTTGTACCGATTTTGAAACTTTTGAACAAATTCGTGAGTTTCTTGACCTTCCAAAACTTGTCTACACTCCATGCTCAAACTTCTTGAAAACAAATATTGAGCTCAATGGCGAGGTCAAAAACTAGAGAATGGGCATTTCATCACGTTGTGATGGTTTGATCCTTTGTTTTCTATAAATTTGTGGTGGAGGTAGTCTTGCCATTTTCTTCAATCTTTCATTTACTTCGTTAGTTGAGAAAGAAATGTTTTTGGTTGTGAAGATGATTAATTTTCCATTCTTTTAAAAACGAGGGATGGAGACGGAGATTCTCTTCCCCACAAATATTCTTTTAAATAATTTTAATCTTTTTTATTGTAGTAATTTTCAAGTGTTTTATTAGACATGCACACGTGTGTTTTAGTTTTAAAAATACTTTTTAAGAATGTAATTGTTTATAGATTTTGGTTTCTTCATTTCATAAAATAAATTTCTTAAAATAGCCTATAAATTATTTTGAACAACTTAATAATTTATAATAATTAAAAAATGAATGAGTTAAAGTAAATTGATTGTCTAATAAATTGACTAAAAATAGTTAATCAAAAATGGCTTTTATTAAAAGTGTAACCTTTTTTAATTAAATTTCATTCCTAACACATCTAAGTTTCTTATTTTTGAAATTTGTTATATACTTCGAGTCAGGACATATACTCTTTATAACAGTTGGGACAGTCATAGTCTTGCTTATTTCTTCTCACAAAGTGTGCTTTTTGGGGGTGAGGTTTCTGCATCTAAAAAAAATCATTTAACCAAATAAATTTTATAATTGAATCTACCATTTCACAATAAAATCTCGCATTCAATTATTACCATTGCATAATACATTCTTCAGCACCATCATTCTCATCATAATCAAGAATACATTTAAGCAATTTTACAAAGAAAATCACTTTGGTTTCTCTCCCAATCTTCCTATCTTATGGCCAGCCAACTAATGTCTTAATACCATTACAATTTCTTTGATATATTTTTTCATGATTTTACACCTAAAACACCATACAAGGCACTAAAACTTCAACATAATTTGACACATTCAATCATTTCCCCCAAAGTTTATCTAGGAACCCTAACTAAAACTTCAACATAAATACAGTAATTTCTACTTTAAATTTAAATAAACTTGTATACATGAGAATATAAGACCTCTTATCCAAAATTTAAAAAATTTCAACTTCTTTCTTCGGTCAGTTGCAGCCAAGGTTATTAAAAACGCGAGTTAACTCGCAAAATCATACGATTTTGCGAGTCAACTCAATAAAACTGGTTGACTCGGAAAGAAAAATCAAAACCGGTCAAACTCGGTCAAAATTGGGTTGACTCGTAAAATCGGACCGAATTGGTCCGATTTTACGAGTTCAAGGTATTCGGCTGGGGCTTTGAGTTTTCGTTTTCAATTTTTCGTTTCTTTCATTTACATATTTCATTTGCAGCTCAATTCTCAAATCAAAATCCTCTCTTCTCTTCCGTGTTCAGCCTTCACTTCGCTCTTCAACTTTCAAGTTTCAATCTTTCTTTTTCATAGTCATTGAAAAGGATGAGGAGGAAGAGAGTAAAGGAGAAGAGGATGAGGGAGATGAGGGTGCGGCGGCGTGAGAGAAGAGAAAGATTTAGGGTTAGTTAATGGAGGGGGCCTTTTATACTTAGTAGTTATAGCTTATAATAATAATAATAATATAAAAAGGAGGTTTCTTTTCTTAGGGGGGGTTATAAATTATTAATAATAATAATAATAATAATAATAATATATACGGGGGAGGGGTTATGATAATAATAATAATAATAATAATAATAATAATAATAATAATAATAATAATAATAATAATCTGGAGGTTTATAATAATAATAATAATAATAATAATAATAATAAGCATAAAAAATAGTTAGCATAAAAAATAATTTTAAAAAAATCCTATTAATTTAAGATAATAAATAACATTAATTAATTTCAAATACAACAATCATAAAAAAATATACAATTACTTGAAAAACATAAAATAAGTAGTTTAAATTTCAAATCTCAAATATTATGGGTATTTTAATTATATTTAAATTCATTTTTTTAATTTAAATATAATTAAAAATAATAATTTTATTGTTGGAGGGTTTTTCAAAAGTAATCATTTAATTACATAACTTACTCCTATTAATTATATAATTAATTGTATAATTAAACTATATATAAAATAATTGAACTTTATTTAAAATAAAATAAAAAAATGGTTCTCCAAAATAGTTTTTATCATTGGAGAACACATCAACAAAAAAGTCATATATACACTATTTTTTTTTGATGTTTTTAAATCATTTTCATGTCCTGATGTCGAAATAATTTGTTGGAGTTGGAGCTAGTACTAGCAATATCGATGTTGATACCAGTATTAGTACTGATAATCCTTTCAATAATAATGTTTTTGATGAATGTATTAAAAGTAACGAGAAAAATGACGGTCATGAGACTGATTGTAATTTATATATCACATCAACAAAATATTTATTTTTAGTTTGTTAATTTTTACCTAATGAAATTCTATGGACATAATTGTTTTGTAATGTATTTTTCAATTATTTTGAATCATGCATGAATCTTAACTAATGAAGTTTTATGGCCATAATTATGTTATATTATATTCGGAAATATTTTACTTACGATTTTACGATTTTTCTACCTCCACGATTTTAGTTGTGATTTTACGATTTTAGTTGTGATTTTACGATTTTTGTACGGAAAAATTCAGGTACGATTTTACGATCCGATCTTACAATCCGAGTTTCAGAATGGCTTTCCGATTCGTGTCAAAATCGCAATTTTGACAACCTTGGTTGCAGCCCCTCCTCTTTTCTCCCAAATCTTTTGTTTAATTCTCAATTTCTTCCTTAGGTCAAGTTTCTTCTTCCATATAACCTTAGTTCTAGTATAATCCTAGTATTTTTTTTTTTTTGGTGTCTCTCAATTGGAATGAAAAATTCAATAAATTCTCTACTCTCTTTCTTTGCCCATTATCGCTCGCATTAAGAGAAGAAATGAGTATTTATAGCATCTTTTTTTTTTTATTACGAATTTGACCTCATTTGCTTGAATATTTTATTGACCCCGTTTCTTTTTTCTCTTATAGCTTGAGTCACACTTCTTTTATTTCCTTACAATTCCACCCTTTGAACTTGGGTTTAATTTATTTCTTCAATTTAACTCAACCCTCAATCTCTCCGGGTCAATTTATTATTCATTTTATTTATTATTTAAATTGTTATTTTTTTATTTTTAATGTCCACATAAAAGTTTATAGCAAAAATTTTGAATTTCCAAATTCATTAAATTTTATGTTAATTATTTCATCTCCATTTATTGTATTTTCAGTTATTTTCTGGGTTCATTTTTTTATTCTAGGAAAAAAAAATAGTTGAGCATGCTAAATTGTTAATTTAATAATTTAGGAGAATAAAAAATAATTTAATAATAAAATCAAAACTGCATGTATTTTATGTGATCTATCCTTTTTGCACTCTATTTTCACAATCTCAATGTTATCACTTCATGATGCTCAGCACTTCTAGTCTCATTGATGAAAAGAAACAATCTTCACATTCTACGACCAAGTCTTTTATGCCTCTCTTGCATAAACTCTCTTCATTAACTTCTTAAGTCAAGAAATACATCTCTCGTGAGAGTCTGAGACTGCCAAAATTTTACTTACTCACCTAGATCCATAAAATATATTTTTCAGGGAATGAAGTTTCCTCGAATTCAAAAAAAAAAAAATGGTGCTTGGTCTTCCCTGACAACTCGAGTAAAGGAAAAGGAGAATGTTCAAAGCGATAAGAAAACATGTTTTTTTACTAGTTCTCGATTACAAGTGGCTATATCAGTATTTTTTTTATTTAAAATTATATTAAAATAATAATTTTTATTTTTAAAATTTACTTTTAACATCATATGATTTTGAACACACTAAAAAAACAATCAATTTATTCAAAATATAAAACCGTATCTGTTTTACGGTTTGATTATAAATGCGAAAGCGAGTCCACATGGCATGGAAGCATTAGATATTAACCTAGGAGATGGATGGTTGACAAGTCAAACTTTGGAAGGAAAAAAAAAATGATTGGAGCCCAGAAGCTGAAGGGGTAAATATATTTAAAAGAAGATGAGACCCTAAACATCATCAATTAGTCAAAATATTGGTGGTTCAATAAGGTGTTCGATGGGAAGGAATGCGGGTGAAGATGGACAGCATCGGAGAAGAGGCAAATCAATCAAATCTCTTTTAACCATGGTGGGCATTTGTTTAATAAATCATCATCTCTACTATATTTTAGTAACATAATTATCTTTTCAAATGTAATTTCATTTGTCACACCTCTTCCATCCACAAGATTCCAGAAAAAGGGTTTTACGATCCTGATTTGTCAACCATTGTCAGCATCGCATTTTCAAGTAAGAACAAGGACCAAACGAGAAGGTTTTCAGCCAATACCTTCACTGTGTCGTCACGCTCTTCGCTAGATTGCGAGGCTGGTCAACATTGTAGCCCCTTAGAACAGTCAGGTGATATGCCAGTAGCTGCACCAAGAAAGGGAATCAGGTTGTTGACGCATCTGGTGATGCTCAATGCAAATAAATATACAAGGTCTGACATGGTTTTCAAGGAGAGCATATGGATTGTTATAAATGGAAGGAACTTGGAAAATATCAAGTTCTTGCATCATATATACTTTCATGCATCACTAACATAAGCACTCATGATCATCATTTCATGATACTGATTCTCTAAAGGAAGCTACGAGTTTAGGATAAATCGACCTATGCAAGCCATGGCCCGAATGGCGAGGATAGAAGCAGAGGCACAGAAATAGTGCTTGACATGAGGTGCCCTTAGACAGTTTACTAAATGATAAGTCGGTGAATTTAGCTACTGATTATTCCGAATTGAAGTGGACTGGTTACTCTTAATTAAACACACAAACATGTATGCATGCATGTATACATTCATTTATGTACAAATGTGAACGGTAGAAGGAATACCTGCAATGGAACTACATTGATTACAGGTTGAAGACAATCCTCAACATGCGGAACTTCGATTACTCTACCAAGTCCTCCAGGGCATACAGACACAGCCTCACCTTTTGAGCACATAACTATTACGCGACCTTTGCGGGCATGAAGTTGCTGAATGACCGACTGTTGCTTGCTGTCAGACCACCGAAAGGAATCAGTATCAAACACGTGAAATATATTTGATTAGGAAGCATTCAATATATTCAAAGAAAAACAAACCTGAAGCAGGAATCGCGAGTAGCAATGACAATAATAGGAAGATTCTCATCAACTAGTGCCAAAGGACCATGTTTCATTTCACCAGCAAGTATTCCTTCACTGTGCATAAGTGCTACTTCCTTAACCTTCAAGGCACCCTCCAAAGCCGTTGCATAGTTGTATCCTCTCCCAAACACAAGAAGAGACTGCTCCGCAATCAAAAGTTTTGCAAGATCCTTCATTTCCTGGTCAAGATTCAGGACCTCCCTGACCTTGTCTACAAAAAATCAAGAGTTTAAAATATAGTATGGGACACAAAAGGGTAGACTATGACAATATATGGAAAAAGGATGAACAGAAAAATCAGAAACTTACTCGGCAAGTCAAATAGACCATCTATTATAGCCTCTCTTCTCGTTTGACTAGAAATTGTGTCACCTCCGATTGCCAGGGCTAACATGGCCATCACTACTATCTGACTTGTGTATGCCTATTGATAACAGTGATAACATGGTTAGGCACTGATAGTAAATGAGACGAACAAAAACAAATAAATTCAAAGCCATAAGCCATCACCTTGGTACTTGCCACGCCTATTTCAGCACCAGCATTTATATGAACACCACAATGTGTATGCCTAGCTATTGCACTGCCAACAGTATTTGTTATGCCAACACACAATGCACCATTTTCTAAAGCATATTCCAAAGCTTGTAATGTATCTGCGGTTTCACCAGACTGGCTGACAAAGACTGCTGTATCTTCTCTGTATATAGGACCTTGACGATCCAACAGATCACTTGCGATTTCCATAGTGACAGGGACACCTGTGTTTTTATATGTAGCAAACCAGGAAAATTGAGAAAAATAAACAATGCAAACAAGATTATGAATTCGCAAAATTTAATGAGCCAAACAAGACTCACCAGAAAGTTCGTCCAGGATGGGTCTAGCAGCTAGAGCAGCATTATAGCTTGTACCACAACCAATGAAAACAATACGGCGACTCCTTCTGATTGTTTTAAAGTGGTCCTTGAGTCCACCTAGAAGAACAGTCTTGGCTTTGCAGGAGCCTCCACGTATAAGCCTCCCCCTCATGGTGGTTTTTAGAGATTCTGGTTGTTCATGGATTTCTTTCTGCATGTAATGCTCATAGTTTCCTTTGTTTATTTGCTCAACTTCCATCTCAAGAACAGATAATGCACGTTGCACTGATGCAGGTCTTGAAAGGGAACCTCCATGTCTTCCCTTATCATTGTCAAACTTCAGGATTGACACATTTCCATCCTGGGACAATTATCGATATTGAAAGTTACAAAAAGAAAACGACAATATAACAGGACTAATTAAGTGTATTGTAAGGAATCCGTTATTTTGACCTATTATTTACAAGGAAGTAATTGCGTAACTCAAGGCAAAAGTAGAGACATTTTTAAAGAAGTACCAAGTCATGACTATATTCCAAAGAGACATGCATTTGATTGCCAAGTACATTCCAGTAAATTATGTATTTGCAGCATCACCAATGCATATCTTCTCTAGAACAAATATTTGAATATTAGCTAAATTGACTTTTTGAGGAAACAAGGAGCATTCTGCATCAAATCAAGTAAGTTCTAAAGGGGCTTTAATGAAGTAACAGAGTTTAAGGGTGGTGGTGAGTGAACAAAGAATTGTTTACCAACTGGATGTTTCAATGCTTCGAATTTGTCCTGATTAAATGATGAACAAAGCAGAAGGGCATGCGTTGATTAAGAGGTTGAAAGGTTGATAGCATCTTTTACAAACTATAACCGCATGAAGCTCTCTTTTATCTCCCATATCTTTAATTTGGGCCTCATATCTTTACATGATCTATGCAAACCAAGTTTTTATGTGGATGAGCTAAACGCAGAAAGAATAAAATAAACACACTCCAACTTAAAGAGGACAACCTAATACAGAGAAAGGGTAAGGCAACAAAACTAAATTGGTTATTGGTCAAAGTTTCGATGACCTACACCTAAAAGTGTAAACAGCCTTATCTTTCATTCTTTTCAAATAGATAAATGATGAATAGATCATGGTATAAGAGATTTCAAAGACATAGACCTTGTAGATGAATATCATGCAGCAACAACAGGGGAAAACACCTATCCTGTCTTATTAAGAAAAAACCCCATCATATGAAAACAAACAAGATCCTTGGCTGGGAGAAATAAAAAGGAGACCATGATTGCAGGTACCATATATACCACAAACTCAACCATAAGGCCACAATATCTATTCTGAATGGATGAAAGATGAGCTCTGTAAAACATGACCAAAAAGATCTTGTCCTTCTTACAAGGCTCCTTTGCTACACAGTGGTTAACAGACCATAATTAAATGAAGAAAGAAAATATGGGCAATAATAAAGGCAAAGTGTCTGAAATTTACATCTATTATGAAGAACAAAACCATCTTTGAAAAAATAACTGTTCTCTGTTATTCTTCCCAACTCAGCCTACGATTGATATTAAAGCCTTGTCTGAGTAGAACAAGTTTGTGTGAACTAAGGTCAGAAAGTGTGCACAACGAATATGAGGTCTTATCCAATTTGACCCATTTCTATTGAGCCTATCATCAAAAGGCTCCACAGAATATGGATCTTAAATCTTCCCTGTATAGGCCAATAACTCTACTCAGCTTTCTGGTGTGGGATTTGAGCTAGGATCCGTGCACAATTAACATATGCAACTACCATCCATAATTCTCAGTTTCAAAGGCTTATGAACACAGTAAAATAATCACAAAGTCAGTAAAGGAAAGAGGACAACAGGCAGGGAGGAAAGAGAAAGAGAGGGGGAAAAGTTTAAGGAGACAAACAGTAAGGGGTAAGAAAAAAGTAAGCAACAGCATTGCTAATGTCATCATAAATACACCATTGAAATCACATGCTCCAAAAATATACAGGTGATCGAAAACCATAACAGTCTCAAGTTAACTGTTAACTTGAGTTAAACAGCTCTACAAGCCACCATATATCTGATAAAATCAATGATGAAGTTGGAACTTCGCTAGACATCGTGATGAAAGTAGCTAATGAATCTGACAACATAGCAGTAAAGCACATTTTTTATGTATTGAAAGCACTAAATCTCCTGACAGACGCATAATCAACCACTTGAACTTTTAAGAATTTCATCTTGCAGAGTCAATTAAGCATTCATCTGCAAGAATATGTCAAGACAAAAAAATAAATAATAAAAGGATGACAAAGAAAAATATTTTAAGATCAGTATTGTGTGGGGCAAAAGATATCGACCAAAATGCAGAGAATATTGGGAAAACATAACATAACAAGAAAAATAACATTATCGAAGACAAAGAAGTACCTTAAGATGAACTACTTCACCATCCTCAATCATTAAGACCTTTTTTGTGTGCTCAACAATAGCATTAGCATCACTGGACAGAAACAGCTCTTTTGGATGGTCATTATTTGAGAGGAATTTAGAATCATGAAATGTTGATCCACTGTTAGACTCTTCATTAAATTCCTGATTGAAGCCCAACCATAAGCTAACATTAACAGAAGCATGAAGCTGATACAAACATGTGACAAGATATAGTAATGCCAATAATCCAGACTTTCTGATCCATCATGTAGAGTAAACAATCAACTAATCTGCTAGCATAAGCTTTTTCAATTATAAGTTGTTATTTTTTCATGCTTATTAATACTTTGAAGTAAAAGCACAGGCATCACTTCCTAACAGACTAGTGGCTGCATTAAAAGCAAGCAAACAATCTTAATTACAGCTTGCAATGCCGGCATATATCTTGCAGTGCAGTCCTTGATATCATCTGATTTACTCATCATCACCTGAATATATACAATACAGGATATAGGAAACCTTAAAGTATAGTTGCTAAAACTACAGTAATGGATGCAAATTTCTATGTTTTCACAAAAAATAAATTTTCCAGCATTACATTTGTATTTCTAATGAGCCAAATTTGTGAATCAGAATAGCAATCCTAAAGGTCAGATAAAAAAATAACTGGAAAACCATGAATGCAGCAGTTATCTAAAAGCAAAATCTATCAAACAAAGGCTAGTCAAAATCCAACTTCAAGACCGCATACATCCTCAATTTTTCATCACATGAGCAAATTTTGATACCAGAATTGAGCCCCTAAAATTGTCTTGAAGCAAGAGCACATGAATTAACTCCCAGATGAGTTTCACATATTATCCAACCAAAAGAATGGCTATGGGCAACCAATCAATACGTCTATTGGGAAACCAGAACCAGTAAAAACAATTGTATCCAAGACCTTATAAATTCAAATTTCTAGGGAGAAACTAGTGATGCTAGAAGCTTGTAATCTTCATCAACAAACTTACTTTGACACCCAAGAGCAATGGACTTCCACGTTTGCATGCAATTAACTCATTTGGATAATGTAGGCTCTTAAAAATGAGGGCATAGGCTCCTTCAAGATGCCTCATGACTTCAAGCACAACTTCACTAAATGTGACAGTATGAGAACCTGCAACACAAAATGGAACTGAGCAATCTAAAGTCACCTTAAATTTCACTAGAAGAACTATAAATCGCAAAGCTTTTTCAGAGAAACATGAAATCAATTTCCTAAAAATTACTGTCATAAGTAACAAGATGCAATCAAATCAATTCAATAACACTTTCAGAGAAAGCATGACTTTCATCTAATTGCTGTGTACTCCAGATGGCATGCAGGGATACCAGTGCCTTGGGAGGGGATAGGCTTTAATGAATAAATAAATCACAACAAACAATATAGAAAAGCCCCATCACCAACTACAGCATAAAATCATTTTCATGTCCATAAAAATTGTTGGCAACAAATAATAGTTGTTTCAGACATGCTATATTAAGTGGAAGGATTAAACATTATTCTGTTTTGATATTATATCATTTGAATTAGTATAAATTACAAGCTATCACTACAATGCTCTTGCTGGCAAACTATTCACACAACTATAAAGAATTATAATTCTAT
Organism: Salix brachista; assembly: GCA_009078335.1. Lineage (NCBI taxonomy): Eukaryota > Viridiplantae > Streptophyta > Magnoliopsida > Malpighiales > Salicaceae > Salix > Salix brachista. The sequence continues at coordinate 11,830,294 of CM018590.1, forward strand.
ACAGTTATGCTCCACTACAACAGAGAGATCTTGCTTCAGGTTACTATAGGTTATAGAAACTATATTACTAAGACTTTCTCATTCACTGAGCAGTTCGTATGAAAAGGATTCTGTTACCTCACTTCAATTTAAGTAAATTACATTAACAAAGTAATAGCGTTGTTTGATAAATATTCACAAAATGAAAACTACCTTCTCCTTCATTTGCCTTGTCAAAGACATATTTCGCAAGCTTTGGTATTACTTCTGTGTCAGTTTCGGATTCAAAGGTGAAACCATGTCGAATAAGTGTTTCCTTTAACACCTGAAGAAAAATTCAGTATAATTGTACTGGTATTAAAAATACCGCCCACTTCAAAGCATATAAGTAATCATGTAGCACATTTATATGGTTGAAAAATTGAAATGAGCTATGAAATTGCTAAGTAGAGGAAAGGATGGAGTTGCAAAACAGAAAGCAGTAATTAGAATGGCTAATTTCATCTAAAATGTTATAAGGAAGCACTGGTATTTTTATTTTCAATCTACAATATACAACCTCACAAACCCAGTAGCCATTGAGCTTTTCACTCAAAGCCTGTTTAGTATTGTGGTAGCTGTTGTTTTTCAAAATATTTTTCGCTTGGAAATGTATCGAAATAATTTTTTTCATTTTTTTAAATTTATTTTTGACATCAGCATATCAAAACAATTTGAAAACGCCAAAAAAAAAAAAATTTGAAGCAAAAAAAACATTTTTTTTCAAAAGCATTTTTGAAACGCAAAAACAAACAGGCTCTCGGTGATATAAGATAGGGTAAGAACAAAGATGAAAGAAGCCAAATTCCCTATAAGAGGGAAAGATAGAACAAGTAAATAGAAAGGCTAAATCCCAGCAAAAGAAAACCCTACACAAGAGGGTAAATCCCTAACGTAAGGGCTGGAGGATTTGAAAGAAAACCCTATAGGAAAGAGTTCAAATAAAAAGAAGAAAATAATCAATTCGATTTTTAATACATCATCACCATTCCCTCCTACAAAGTACATGGTGTTTATATAAGACACCAAGAAAACCTAATATTTTAAATTTTATACGAATAAAATTCATAATAAAATTCTAAACATACTGAATTACAAACTAGCAAGTAAACTTTATTCTTATACTTCAGCACTCAGCTAAGTTTCTAAACAATGATTCTGTCCTCAAAATATTCAAATATAATTGCTAGCATCATATGTTAAGCAATGGCGATAAATGGCAACTGGAAAAAGAAAAAAAAAACAGAGAATTCACAAAGTAAGAACTTTTGTGATTTCCTCCATTTAACTCACATCACCATTGCCATCACCATCAACAGTCCTATCAACTGTGGCACTGTTAACATTAATACAACTACATCTTGTCCAGCCAACCTCACATTCCAGTCACCAAATAAAAAGGGTGTGAAGGGGGAAATTGATACCACTGCACAACCACTAGCAACACTACAGTTATTTATTTGCCTACCACCATACTCCACTACTATCAGCCAACAATTGTCAAGTGCATAACTAGTCAGCTATCACTCAGTCTTGCCTGTGAGTGCTGCAATGTACCCATTGCTTGTGTGCAAAACCAGTGCCGATTTAGGAGGGTGTAAAAATGAAAGCTTCCGACATGGGCATAAAAATTATCTGCTAGATGCATTACATTATATATGTATTTCATACGTAAGCAAAGAGAAACAGAGAAAAGTGGTCATAACGTGCAAGCCGATAATATGAGAGCTTTATAAGCCTGATCACATAACAACAGCTCGTACCCTTACCGAGGAGGCTTCCTAGAAATATCTCTACGTATGAGGATTTATGTAACTTCAATTTAAATCAATAACATTACAAAGATATCATTTATACTGTTTGTCTCAGACAAACAAAAGACTCGATCTCGAGAGGTAGATCAATGTTAAACAAAACAATTATATATTTGGGTAAGGGTAAGCAAACCTGATAATTAGTGATGACGCCATTGTGAACAACAAGGAATTCATTTCCATCACCAGATGTTTGTGGATGACTGTTCCTTGGAGCAGGCTCTCCATGAGTAGCCCAGCGGGTGTGTGCTATTCCAGCATGGACACTAAAAGATTCTTCCAAATCTAAACCCAAGGCATCAACCTCTGGAAATACAAAAGAATTTAACTAGATCAAACCAAATGTTTGGGTCTCTCGTAAATCAATCAAATGAAGAGAGAAAGAGAGAGGATTGATTGATTACCTTGGTATACAGATTTGACAAGGGATTCGATGTTTCCTTCCTGGCGGAAAACAAGAGGTTGGTCATGATCAATGGCGATCCCAGCTGAATCATATCCTCTATATTCAAGACGCCTAAGTCCGTTGAAAAGAAGTTGGAGGATAAATCTCCTCTCCCTGTTCACGTTGTAATTCAAATACGCAAATATCCCACACATCTCACCGTCTTCTCTTTCCTTTCTGTTTCTGTTTTCCTAGCTCAAGTTTATATAGAGAGAAGGTGTGCGTCCAGATTTGACTTTTGACTTTTGACTAAATCCATCTCCATGATTTTCTTCTCTCTCATTCTGATCAGATGCACTAGATTAATCACCATTGCAGAGCCCAGTCAATCAACCGACCGTAAGAAAATAAGATATTTCTTTTTTATAATATTAATATAACTTAGACTAGAAAAAAAAATAATAATAATAAAGAAAAAAATTAAATAGAACATGCAAAAATGGCGTACCTTCTGAATTTCACCAAAGATTTTTCTAAGTATTAAAGATAAAATCAAGTACTGTATAAAAAATAAATATTTTTTAATTATCCAAAAAGAAAAGTTCACAAATGCACATCACTTCAGAAAATTACATATTACCAGAAGAAGTTTAAATCAAAGAAAATAAAATTTAAGGACCAAACAGCCACTAAATTAATAAAACAAGGATTCAACTATAAAATTCAAAACTAATATAGAGATATAAAAAAACACGTGTGGCATGATTGGTACCCCACAAAAAAGTTGCTCGTGGCACGTGGAATATTTTTGAGGATTTGATTGACGTCACTCTAGCACTTTCTAAAAGCACGTGGCTAAACAATCTTGGGCACGTTGGCTCATATTCAGCAATAAGACATGGTACAAGATCAACAACACTAGCTTTAGGGTGTGTTTGTTATTGATTTTATTTTTATGGTTGAGGTTTTAAAAAAATAGTTTCATGAAAAACATTTTTAGATATGGTTCATAATTAAAATTGAAGTGTTTGGTTAAAATTATGGTTGAGTTTGATGTTGATGAAAATCAGTTTCGTGTGTTTAGTTATCATGTTTTTTATATTAAAATTATTTTAAATAATACACACACATAAACATATACAGTAGCGTCCGACCGACGGTGATGAGAGGCTCAATGGTCGATGCCGATGGGTAGAGGAGGCCGAGGTGGTTCTTCCTGTGGTGGTGGCGTCGAAAATGGTGACTTGTGGTGGCGGGGAGGAGAGTCGAAAGTTGTCGCTGTGGAGAGAGAGAGAGAATTGCCGCTGTGGAGAGAGAGAGAGAGAGAGAGACCGTCAATGGCATGCCCGGTGTGCCTGCGATTAGTGTTCTACCTAAGAGAGAGACTGTCGACGGGAACCACGTGGTTCAGTTATTGTGCTAAAGGTTTAAAACGCAGGAAAAGCTTAAAGCTCCTGCTTCTTAAAAAAAACAGTTTCAATCGATTTTTGCGGTGGATCCCATAGCAATTTAAACTGCGTTTTCTCGTTACCAAACACCACAAAACTTGCTTTTGCTCGAATCTCCATTCCAATCGCAATACCAAACAGCCACTTAGGCTGGATGAAGGAAGAGAAAAAGGGATCAGTTTTTTTTGCCCTTTCTCTTGGGTTTTTCTTTTTAGATTTTTAATTTTTTACATATTAGACCTAGGTTGTACTACCCAATCAAGTGCTTGTTTCGGTAGCTAAATTATAAAAACAAATGTGACTTTAAGCAATTGTCATTTAGGGTCTATTTAGAGATGTGGTTGATGTTGTTTTTTGAAGTATTTTTTATTCATAAATACTTTAAAATAATATTTTTTTATTTTTTAAAAATCATTTTTGACATCAGCACATGAAAATGATAAAAAAATCACCAATTTTTTTTTTAATTTCAAATAAAAATAAAAAAAACTCATTTTTTTCAAATATATTTTTAAAACATAATAACAAACACCCCTTAGTTATATAAAGATGACAATTTTCTATCTGGCTATCACATATTGAGCATTTTGACAGTGTGATCAGCTGTGACCACTAAAGACTTGCAATCTTGTATGATGATCAAGATTACACGTTCCCTAAGCTCCGACTGGCCACACACATTTTAAAGGTGTTTGATATTGTATTTCAAAATTGTTTTTGAAAAAAAAAATGAAATTTTTTATTTTAAATTAATTTTTTTGATATTTTTATATCATTTTCATGTGATGATGTCAAAAATGACTTTTCAAAATAAAAAAAATATTATTTTGATGCATTTCTAAATGAAAAGCACTTTCAAAAGCAATCTCAACAAGACTCTCAATCAAGCACTTTCTCTCCTTCATGGACCAGCCCTCTTCCACCTAAAAACCCTCAACCCTTTTCCTTCCGGCCAAAGAGTCATCTCCTCTCTCCCCCTTGTCTCAGCTTTCTCCTTCAACCAAATTGTTGAAAGTATGTTCTTCAAGCTCCAGAAGATCTCATTTGAATTTCAATTTTGAAAACTTAAGTTTTAGGGATAAAATTCTGGATTTTATTTAATTATTTGTTATGCTAAGTTTTTTTGAATTTGAAGTCTTTGTTTCAAATCAAAACACAATCTATATTTAAGAGAGTATCTAAATAAAGAATAATCCCAAAATCATCGATCCTTTTCTTCAATTGTAGCTTATCTACTGCAAAATTAACAGCAAACCCTAATCATCCCCTGCATAATCAACAAAACCCAACAAACCACAAACACAAACTGGATTCTAAAACATTCATCTCACACAGTTCACCACCAATCTTCAATGGTGAAAACTATATAACATGGGCCATCAGAATGAAAGTGCATTTAGAGGCATTAGATCTCTGGGAAGTTATGGAAGAAAACTATGTTGTTCCTGATTTGGCTGCAAATTCATCAGTAGTTTAGCTGAAGATCCACAAGGAGAAGAAGACAAGAAAATCCAAAGCCAAAGCTTGCCTATATGTTGCAGTATCCATTACAATTTTCACCAGAATTATGAATTTGGATTCTGCAAAACATGTTTGGGTTTATCTCAAGAAGGAATATAAAGACAACAAAAGAACAAAAAACATGCAAGTTCTCAATCTAATTAGAGAATTTGAAATCCAGAAAATGAAGGAAACAGAAAACATCAAAGATTATACTGACAAATTGTTAAGTATAATCAACAAAGTAAGATTTCTTGGGAAAAAGTTTTCTAATGACAGAATTGTGCAGAAAATTCTGGTCACTATGCTAGAAAAATATGAATCTAAAATCTCTTCATTAGAAGAATAAAAAGATCTAACCAATATCTCTTTTGGAGAATTGGTAAATGTTTTGCAGGCACAGGAGTGGAGAAGATTAATGAGGAATCAATTTAAAGGGCTTTTCAAGCAAGAACACAATACCAAGGAGGAGGCAAATACAGAGGTTACAACCAGAAAAGGAAGGTATCTACGGCAAAAAGACGAATCATCAGTCAAACAAGTGCTGGTGGAAACCTGACATCAAGTGCAGAAAATGTGGAAAGCTTGGACAAGTTGAAAGGATTTGTAAATCACAACAACAAGCAGAAAAAGCAAATTCAAGCATTCAACAAGCTGACGAAGAGCAACTGTTTGTTACTGTATATTTCTCAGCAGATACAAACTCAACAGACTCTTGGTTGATTGACAATGGATGCACAAACCACATGACAAACAACCAGGATATATTCAATGAGCTCGACAGAACAACAATTTCCAAAGTTAAAATTGGAAATGAAGATTACATTGATGTTGAAGTCAAAATTGTCAGGTTTGAAATACATTTCAGATGTGTTATATGTGCCTAACATTGACCAAAACTTGTTAAGTGTTGGACAACTTTTGGAGAAGGGTTTCAAAGTAGTATTTGAAGATAAATGGTGCTCTATTAAAGACTATTTGGGCAATAGTGTGTTCAGAGTAAAAATGAAAGCAAAAGGTTTTACCTTGAACCTTATGGAGGAGGAGTAGAGTGTTTTCTCTATGAAAGCTTACAATGATGAACTCTGGCATAAGAGAGTTGGACAATTGAATGTGCAACATGTCAGTATGGAAAGTAGGCCATATTACCCTTCCCTCAAGCCACCTGGAGAGCAACACGAAAGCTTTAGTTAGTACATATGGATGTTGGAGGACCTATGAGCATAGAATCACTAAAGGGTAACAGATACTACATCATCTTTATTTATGAATATTCCAGGTTCTGGTGGATCTTCTTTCTCAAATTTAAATCAAGAGTTGCTAATGTGTTTTGGAAGTATAAAACATGGGTGGAAAACCAAAGTGGATGCATGATTCAAACACTAAAATTTGATAATGGAAAGGAGTATACTAGCGGAAGATTTCAACACTTATGTGATGAATTTGGGATTCATCATCAACTCACTGCACCAAAGACACCACAGTAGAATGGTGTGAGTGAAAGAAAGACCAAAAGCATCATGGAAATGGCTAGATGCTTGTTGCATGAAAAGGAATTGTCAAAGAAACTATGAGCTGAGGCTACCAACACCTCAATCTATCTTTTGAATAGAATGCTAACCAAGGCATAAGAAAACAACATTTGAAGCATGGTTTGGATACAAAAAATACAATTTGGTCCCTCAATTTTTAATTGGTTCAATCGCACCCCCAATTGGTTTTAAACTTTTAATTTTGTGCAATTGTATCCCCGTCAAAAATTCAATGTCAGCCTTAAATTTGCATGCCTTTTTTATTTTGGTCCCTAGTTTCCAATTTATGTTATTTGACCCTATATTGACTATTAAACTCTCAATTGTCTTCAATTGGACCCCTGATTTCGCACGCTTGGCTTGAAAAAGTTCAATTCGGTCTCCGAAGATTTCGATCTTCTCAATTGAACCCGAATTAAGCTCCATAACTTGATTTTTCACTGATTAAGCCCTTAATAAAATTAATTCGATCAGTTTAAAGTGTAATTAAATCCTTGCACTTGATTAAATCCTTCAATTGGATCCTAAATTAATTCCCAAACATAATTATACTTTAAATTGGCCATGATTAAATCAAATTGACCTATAAAGAATAATAATTATGCTTTCCGATTTAATTTTTACATAGATTTATCCAAAGTTAAATTATTTTTGCCCTTAAATCTGTACTTTTCTCTATTTTGGGTACAAAAGAGATACAATTGGACTCTCGAAAACAAACAAAAATTGCTATATTGATTTTTCCACCAACGCCGACCTTGTTTATTTTATTTTTGTTATTTTTGGGTAAATTTTGGGGAGTAACCCAGAAATTGGGTTATGACACCTGTAAGTGTGCTTTTCATGCTTCATGCATTGTGCAAGTGAGATACATCTTTCAGTTGCAAAAGAAGTGGTTAGATACATAAAGGGAACAACTAGCTATGTCATAAAATTTAGTCAATGCCAAAACTTCATGTTTCATGGCTACTCTGACAGTGACTAGGCAGGGTCAATGGATGACATGAAGAGCACATCAGGGTATTGATTCAGCTTTGGGTTAGGAATGTTTTTATGGAGCTCAAAGAAACAAGACATGGTTGCACAAAGTATTGCCAAAGCAGAATACATAGCGGCTACAGCTGCTATAATCCAAGCCATGTGGTTAAGAAAGATACTTACAGATCTTCATATGATTCAATTGGAACCCACAAAAATCTATGTTGATAATCAAGCTGCAATATCGATTTCAAATAATCCAGTGTTTCATGGCAGAACCAAACATTTTAAAATCAAATTCTATTTCTTGAGGGAAGCACAAAAGGAAGAAAAAGTCACCTTGTTGCACTATGGAACAGATGACCAAGTTGCAGATGGATTAACCATGACTCTCGTAAAGACAAGATTTGAAGAATTAAGAGTAAACTTGGAATCTGCAGCTATTCAGACAAGGAGGAGTGTTAAAAGTATGTTCTTCAAGATGTAGAAGATCTCATTTGAATTTCAATTTTGAAAACAAAAGTTTTAGGGATAAGATTCTGGATTTTATTTAATTGTTTGTTATCCTAAGTTCTTTTGAATTTGAAGTCTTTGTTTCAAATCAAAACACAATCTTTATTTAAGAGAGTACCTAAATAAAGAATAATCAATCTTCGTCTTCCCAAAACCATTGATCTTTTTCTTCAACTGTAGCTTATCTACTGAAAAATTAACAACAAACCCTAATCATCCCCTACATAATCAACAAACAAAACCCAACATAAGCAAACCCGCCAGCCCAACTCCACCTTCACTGTCATCCCACAACCCCTAACGCCAGGTCCTTTCCCCCTTTTCCATTGCCCCCCCACAAACACAGACTTATCTTCCCTCTCCTCACCCACACAGACCACACTCCCTTCTCAACCGCTAGCCACCATCCCTCAAGCAATCAACAACCTATTCATTTCACAGCCCCTTCATTGTGACTGGTCCAGCCCTAACCTTCTTCTTCCATCAATTCCCCTCTCCTCACAGTTGTTTCCTTTCTTCATTGATCGGCTTCACAACTCGTTCATAGTTGTTTCCATTGGTGATGACGCTTGAATCCACACACCGCCAATGGTGGTGGCGAGTGGGTTCACGCACCGTCAGTGTCCCTACACTGTCCTTGGTTCCAACAACTTCTACAATTTATTTTTTTGACATATTCTGAAATACCACTTTGTAATTTCAAATATTCATGGATATATTTAATTTGTAATGGTTTTGAAATTACATAAACATGATCAATTTGAGGTGTAATAAAAAAGAGAATATATGTGTGTGTTTCTTTTTATTTATTTTTATCCTGTTTCAAATAAATGATAAAAAATATATGGTTTAATTTTTTTCATATAAAAACAAAAAAAATAGGATTACATGTATTTTAAATTGTAATAACTAATTTATTACATTTTGTGAGAATTTAGCTAATATTTAAATAATTTATAAATTTATTTTGTTGTTATAAAATTCTGATATAAATATATTGGATCACAAAAAAATTTATGTTTAAATGTTTAAAAATAATTAAAAAAATTCTAGAATTATTCAACCAATATTTTACCCTTAAATATATGTCTAAACCAGGTCACTAGAGTTTTCCTAATGACCCTGAACCAAATAGCAAGGTGATGACTTCAACAGACCTCTCAAAAGTCATGCGAGTACGTGAGACATAATGGCACTCCACTAGGGAAGGTATTTTTTATGAAAATATCAACTAAATTTTGCGTATTTTGATGTTATTTATTTGTTTTGATATTTAAATTTTTGTGTGTTTTACAATATTTTTTCTTTAATTTATATGTGTATATCTTTATGCATTGTTACTTCATTTGAGATACTTTGTTTTGCTTTGCACACAAAAACTTTAGGTTAATTGGGGGACCAACCACTTATCTTATGAATTGTAGTCCAATTTAAGTTTGTATAAACTCCAACTCTTTGGTGGGTGTTTAGATTGATAATAATTGGTATATATGTCATCCTATTACCTATAGAGCCCCCCATATTTTCTTCACGAGAGTGATCATTAGGATAACGAGATACTCTTTTTATAGAGACTAAGTAGTCAACTACCGTTTGTCTCTTGTAAAAATATTAAAATCAATCATTAAGGAGTATGCTCTCTCCACTTTGTTTTGCATCAAAACAAGGTCTTCTTAAAGCATCTTAAGTTCAGGACTTACTGACGACACAATGATCGTCACTTAAGAGATTTTTATTGTAGAGTTTAACCAAGAATCAAGATTTTTCTTTATAAGATAATAGTTACGACCATGTGTCATCCCTTTAGGGGTGAATTCGTAAAAAAAGCATGCATATACATTTAAACATTCATTCTTAGAGTTGAAATAAAAATCTCTCAAAAACGACCAATATCTGACAATACCAAGAAGGATTCCCTTCAATCTAGGAAAAAAAATCACATATATTTTCTATAAATTGGTAATGAGAGCCTCTACTTTACCATGAAATCAACTTATGACTCATGTATGGGTGTCATCTATAAAGTTCTAACACATTAATCAATAGAGTTCAAGGAAAAATTTATGTTTCTTTCTAACTAATGCAGCAAGTTCACGTGTGTACCCATCTTCATGAAGTATGAGTCAAATAACCAACAATTATCTTTAGGTTCTTTTATACAAAGCATGATAAAAAATGAATATTATATTTTATTTGTTTTGACTAACACTTTAAAACCTCATCTAGAAATATCATATGATTTCTCTCCTCGTCACATGGTGTTTTTTGCGACATCAACAAATAAAGGAGTTTTACGCCACCATGTATAATAGATCATGTTATTTACGCATAATAATGCTATAAAATGATCTAAGCCTGAAGACATGAATAATTATATCAAGTGAAAAGACATTCATTACAAACTATTATGAGATTATTGATGTAGTTTGTAAGTGAATAAAAAAGGAAAAAATAACACTTGGCACTTGGAACTAGATCTATCAGATTAATTTTAATTAATATAATTTTTTATTTATTAATTTTTGTAATTAAATTTGATAGATATAACTATTGGAATAAAACTGAATATTGCACAGTCATATTGGTTCATTAAAGTGATTGTTCATTGAACACTCATATTGCTTCATTAAAATGATAGTTCATTGAACAATTATATTGTTTGATTAAAGTATTACAAGTCTGTCAAATTTACCTATATATAATCTTAATATACAAAATAGAAAGACATGAAAAACTATTTTTTTTTCTTGCTTTTGTCTTATCTTATTATTCCTTCAAGAGATTTAGAGGGTTTAGTTATATCTTGAAGGTGTTCTCTTTGTGTGGAAAAATAAATAACTTAAAGACAATGTTCTTTTCACTCATCTAAGCCATTATTCATATTCTCTAGTTTGTTCCCATATCAAAAGTCTCTAACACACCACACCATCAAAACCTAGTCGGAGCAAACAACCAACTTACATAAATGAACAAACCGACAATAAAAGTCAAAGCAAACCAAACCAAGAACAAATATCCATAAACAAAAGCTATCAAAACCAACTGCAAATGCAAAGCAAGGCACAAACCAGGGTGCATATAGATCTCAAATAGGAACTGTAATCAATCCAAAGCCCACGCAAAACATAGACCGAAAAGGACTACAACTTTAAGAGACCCCAAATGAAGCATCAAAAGTCTATACCTCGAGAAAAGTCCTCATAACCAGCTGACTAGAGGAGTAGTCGAAACAATAAAATAGTCATCAGTCGGCTGACAACACTACTCTTGTCTACCCAACATTTTTTGAGGAGGCTTAGGGCCAAACCATAGGCAACCAGGCTCCAACAATGGATATAAGTCATCCAAAAACTCTTAAATAAAGATTTTGTTAACTTAGTGATATATTTTAAAGGAAGAAAATTCTTGTTTTTTTCCTTAATTTAACAATTCTCTCTTTTTTCTATTTTGAACAACAAATGTATTTTTTTTGTAATTGTATTCAATTCAAAATTAAATTTCATTTATTCTAGTGTCCATTATACAAACATCCTCATAACTTATTTATTTTTTAAAAACTTACATCATAAATATTTTATCCTTAAAATGTTACTCCTTTCAGTATATCACTTCTTATTCCACCCTAAAAGTGATAAGCATTCCTCTCCCATGCTTTCATTTTATTCTTATATATATATTTAATGATGTAAGTGTTAATAGTTACAACTTGAATATTATAAAATCTCTAAAAAAGGGGTTAGTTGTTAACTTTAGGGGACAAAGATAAATGAATTTTCAAGTATGAAAATTCTTATTTTTTGCTCTTTTTAATTTAATTTGCTCTCTCTCTCTATTTTTTTCTATATTTAATCATAAATATATTATTATTATTATTATTATTATTATTTTCAACCCTATTCAATTTAAAATTAATTTCATTTATTTTAATGTCCAATCTGTAAACATCCAAAAAAAAATGCATTTTCAAATCTTACCTCTTTTTACATTTTTCTTTAAAAATTTCAATCATACTAAATACATCCTTATGCTCAAGCCTAATAAAAATATTATAAATAGAATTAGAATGATTATGACAATACACAAACAAGATTATAATAATATAATTAATTTACAAAATAAATAATTATATATGCACAATTAAATAAAATCATATATCAACATGAGAATGGTTTTAATGTAAAATATAACTACAAAAAACAAAGCTAATACCGTAGGATTTTTTCTTAATTAAAATAAGCAGCAATGGAATAAATTACACATTACACAACAAAACTAAAAATGTTGGGAAAAGGAATAGTGTTTTGCATTGCTGTCCTTTTCACATTTTATTAAGAATTATAATAATGAATTTCTTTCTAAAATTTTGATCATCAAACTTTCTTTTATTGCAAATTCATCATTCTAAGTTATATTAACATATTTTTATTTTCAATAGAATTGTGTTACTCTCTAACCATGTGAAAAATATTGATTGAAGTCTATAATATTATTTTATAATATTTTTATTTTAAAGTGATTAGAGAGTGTTTCAATTGAGTTTTTTAGAGTAATTTTGAGGTGTTTTAGATGGAAAGAATTTTAAAGTCTAAAAACTTGGACCTTGATTTTTATTGTAATCATATTTTTATTTAATGGATGACAAGTTATATGTTATGGTAGATGACATATCATATATTTTATATAAAGATTAGCTTAAAAATAAAATCAATTGGGTGTGCTAGGTTGGCCCAGCGGTCCTAATAGTGCCTTTTTTGTTTTGTACTTTTTTATTATTTTGTCCTATTATACTTCAAAGAGGTCTTATAATTTGTCTTATAATTATTTCACTATATATTATATATAAATAAGTTATATTTTTATCATGCATTAATAAAAAATATTTTTTCTTAACAGCTAGAATTAACTGCTACAATATAATAAATGAAAACCTATAAAATTAAAAGATAAATATAAATCAAGATATTTAATCTTACAAGCTAAGATATTTATACAGTTGTTTTTGATAATTTTGTTTATTAAAATAACATTTTTTTCAAGCAAAGGAAAATAGAAATAGAAACAGTAATTAAATTGATTGAATAATAAATAAACAACATTATACAATATTGTGTATAATTATAAATATTATTCAAAAATATTTTTTTTGAAAAACAATTTCATGTATACAAAATATATATATGAAAAAATATAAATGAATTAGAAAAACTCTTTAAAATTTAAATGTATAATAGAAAATAATTATCATTTAAAAGAAACTTTCTAAACAAAATAAAAAAGAGAAGAAATATTAATATAAATAAACATAAAATTAGAGGAAAAAACCATATAAAAATATTAATTGAAATAAAAAACTAGAAAAAAAAAAACAAAGGCTAGACATTGTGGGTACTATAAAGTTTGGTTTGCCAACTTGGCGCATTTCATCATAGGCCATGCGATCACACTTTTTTTTTTCATTGCTCCTCCATCGTAATTTGTTTTTACAATCACACAACAAGTCATCTTGTTTGCCCACAACAACCATAAATATAAGATCTTATGTTTTTTTATCCAAAAATCTATTTTCAGCATATTTTTAGCCAAATGACCTACAAAACACCATAAGAATCGTGTCACACCTATCCATTACCTCAAAGAATAAAAAAAACATCATAAAACTAAAATAAACCCAAAATCAAAACTCGAACCAGACTCAAATTTATTTTTTCATGAACTTTCAAGGCAAAAACAACTAACTTGAATTGCTTTCATTATATAAAATCATTTGACATAAGCATCAATAATTTTAATGGTCTAAATTGGTGTCAACAATACTTTCTCTATTTATAGTCAGAATATGACAATCTCTCTCTCTCTCTCTCGTTTCAATTAGAAACTAAAAAAAAAAAACTTTTATACCAAAATTAAGTTGAAAAAATGAAGGCACCAAAATCATATAATTTATGTTATTTTTAAAGTTAGAAGACCAAAATGTATTTTTTTTTCAAAATTTTTGCCATGTCATCAATTTTTGACGCCCTTTTAATTTTGTTTTTCATTATTTCATTTTCACTATTGCCTAAGAAATCAAAGTCAATTGACATTCAATTTGGACCAAATCATACAAAATAAGATTTCAAAGACCAAATTGAATTTAAAAAAATGAAAGGGTCATCCATAATGTTTTGTAAAGGGATGAAGGATAGTGACTTTGTTGAGTCTGTGAATAGTTTGTTAGGGTTTCTGTTAGTAAAAGTATCAATTAGTTAGTAGTTTGTTGATTTTAATTAATTGTTTGTTAGGAATTAGCTAGTAGAGAATGGATCTTGTACAAATGACTATAAATGGGTTTTGGGTTTGTGAATAAAGTTAGTTTTTCAGTTTTCCGCAATTGAGAGAGTGAAACTCTGTGAATTGCGAATTCAATAGTAATTGAATTCAACAATTGGTATTAAAGCTGCTGAAAGGGGCTTGAGTGGGGAAGAGAGAGAGAGGGAAACATAGAGATCAGAGAGAGAGAGAAACACAAGGTAAGTTAACGTAGAGAGTCTGAGAGAGAGAAACACATAGTGAGTGATTACGGTGGAAAATGTCTACCTCAGACAGTTTGTACAAGCCTTCATTCCCATATCTGATGGATATTATGATCATTGGTCCATGATGATGGAAAATTTCCTAGGAAGCAAGGAGATGTGGAGCTTGGTTGAGGAAGGAGTTCCAACAATGATACGAGGCCCAACTGCAAGTGAAGGGCAAAGAAAAACGGTGGTATGAGTTATGCTCAAGGATATTAGAATCAAAAACTCCTTATTCCAAGCCATTGACAGAGAAATCATGGAAACCATTCTTGACAACGGAACAACATAAGCCATCTGGGATTCAATGAGACAAAAATACCAGGGCTCAACAAAAATTAGAAGGGCACAATTGCAAGCACTAAGAAGAGAATTTGAAACACTAAACATGAGGGTTGACAAATACTTGTCTCAAACACTAACAGTAGTAAACAAGATAAAGTTCATAGAGAACATATACAACAAAGCACAGTAGTTTGTAAAGTCCTAAGGTTCTGAATCCTAATTTTAATTACATTATATGCTCAATAGAGGAATCAAATGATCTAGACACCATGAGTATTGATGAACTTTATGGCAACCTTCTAGTGCATGAGCAAAGAATACATGAACATAAAGAAAAGGATCAAGCCCTATAAATTGTCTATAATGAGAGAACAACAAGGAGAAGGGGCAAAAGTTCATTCAGGGGATTTCGAGGCAGAGGAAAAGGAAGGGATAGGCAACAGATCAACAAGGAACTGATTGAATGTTACAAATTCCACAAATTAGGGCATTTTCAGTATGAACGCCTAGAATGGACGAAAGGAGCAAACTATGTAGAACTAGAGGAGGACGAAGAAGAAATGATTCCCATGGCACATATTGAACTACATCATGCAAAAAGAGATAAGGTATGGTTCTTGGACTCTGTCTGTAGTAACCATATGACTGGTAATAAAATGTGGTTCATAAACTTGGATGAAGAGTTTAGGCAATCTGTTAAACTAGGAAACAATTCTAGGATGACGGTGATGGGTAGAGAGAGTGTTAGGATGCAAGTAGAGGGTGCAATATAAGTAATTACTCAAGTATATTACATACTTAAGTTGAAAAAAAATCTATTTAGTATTGGGCAATTGCAAGAGAAGGGATTAGCCATACTAATACAAAATGACATGTGTAAACTGTCACAAGATTTGATCATGTATTAATTACGGATTTGATTTTGTATTAATTTGGGAATTTATTTTCCTTTATTAGGGTTGTAAATGCTTTGATTCTTAGCTTGTATAGAATGTATTCTGATCTATATATTACAAAGAAACCAAAATGTAAAGGGCATTCAAACCAATTTTGTCATGGTATCAGAGCTTCTACTGATTTGTGAATCATAGTGTGTAACATGAATTTTTCTTTCTTTCTTGATCTGTGTCAAGAATTTTGTGTTGGTTCTTTGGTTGTGGTTGTTACCGTATTGTTTTGTAATTGTTATGGAGATCGATGATTTTTCTGTCATTGTTTTCTATAGTGGTTGTGTGTTTGTGTCTTCTGGTTTGTTCTGTTATGGCGTGGTTTTCATTTGTGACTGGGTTGTCGTGAGCATATTGATGCTCTTTGCGGTTGCCAGAAGTCCAATGGTTGTTGGAAAGGTGGTCGACATTTTAAGCATCGTCGCTGCCATTCATACCTATTCTGTTTAGTGAAAAATTGTTGAAGATGAAGTCTCGCACGACACTGTTTCTGTCATTTTTTTTCTCTGACTGAAATGAAAGAATTTTTCTGTGGACTTCTAATTATTTCTGTTATGGGCTCCATTTCTGGGCTTTGTGTTTGGACTTTGTTATGCTCCGTGGTGGTTGGAAAGGTGGTCGACATTCTGAGCATCGTCGGCACCATTCATGCCTATTCTGTTTCGTTAACAATTGTTTAAAAAACGAAGTCTCGCACAACACCGTTTTTGTCACTTTTTTCTTTGACTAAGATGAAAGAATTTTTCTGTGGACTTCTAATTATTTTTGTCGTGGGCTCCGTTTCTGGGCATTGTTTTGGGCTTCTGTTCTGCTCCATGGGCTTCTGTTCTATTCTATTGTGGGCTTTCATTTCTGGGCTATGTTGTGGGCCTCTTTTTTGGGGGCTCTCTTCTGTTGTATTGTGGGTTTCTATTCCGCAGGCTTTCATTTCTGCAGCCTCTCTCTAGTGTTTCTGCACGTAATCTCTTTGGGCTTTATTAGCTGGGTCAGTATTATTAATCAAATTATTTTTTTTGGGTTGATTTTTCGGAATTTGCATCATGTCTATGGAAAAAATATCATTCATTTTACTAAAAAGAATTTTTCTACGTGGGAATTCCAATTTAAAATGTTCTTGAAAAGGAAAAAATTATTCAATTATATTGATAGCTCTACTCAAATTCCCACTAACGAAATGGAATTTGCCCAATGGGAGGTCCTGGATGCTAAGATGATTTCTTGGTTATTGGAAATGATTGAGCCCCGTCTTGTTATCAATCTTCAGTGCTTTACTACGGCTCAAGCTATGTGGGTCTATCTACACTGCATTTATCATCAAGATCACAATGCTCAAAAATTTTAATTGGAGTTGGAAATTAGCAGTTACAGTCAAGGTAACTTGACCATAGAGCAATTTTATTCTGGTTTTATTAATATCTGGAGTGATTATTTTGCTATTGTTCATGCTAAGGTTCTGACTGCGTCTCTCTCAACTCTTCAAGCGGTTCATGCTGAGAGTCAACACGATCAATTTTTTATGAAATTTCGCCCTGAATTTGAGCATGTTCGAGCTGGTTTATTGAATCATAATTTGGTTCCTTCCTTGGATATCTGTTTGGGGGATTTATGGCGTGAGGAACAATGGTTATCCACTCGGATGGGTATGACTCCTAAGAAGGTTTTTCCTAAGGCTGTGAGTGTAGCCTGTGCAGCACAAGGGAGAGGGACACACAAGGTGCAATGTTTCAGTTGCAAGGAGCTTGGTCACATTGTTCGCCACTGTCTGAAGAAAGTTTGCAACTACTACAAAAAAAAATGGGCCATTTAATAAAGGACTATCGTGTGCGGCCTTAGAATCGCCCATCTCAAGCTTTTCAAGCTACTGTCCAGGCCTCGTCACTTGCACTCCCCACTATAAACTCTGATTCATTTGTTCTCACACCTGTTATGGTTCAACATATGATTGTGATAGCTTTTACGGTTTTAGGTCTACAAGGTACAACTCCTTCCTCCACTTCTTCTTGGATTGTTGATTTAGGTGCTTCTAATCATATGATCGATAGTACGACGGGTCTCCATGATGTTCATGAGTATGATGGCACATAATCTATCAAATTGTTGATGGCAATATACTTCCTATTATTGTTGTTGGTAATTTGGGTCCTTTATTTAAAGATGTTTTTGTCTCTCCCAAATTATCTATTTGCTTAATTTCTATTGGACAATTGGTGGATAATAATTGTGATGTTCATTTCTCTCGTGGTGGTTGTATTGTGCAGGAACAAGTGTCTGGGACGGTGATCATGAAGGGGCCTAAAGTAAGACGCCTTCTTACTCTATACTTTTATATTTCTAATGTTGTTTCTTTTTCTTGTACCACAACTGCCAATAATGATGAAGTATGACATAAGAAATTGGGTCATCCTAATTCTGTTGTCTTAACTCATCTTTTAAAGCATGGTTTTTTAGGCATACCTCTTTAGTATAAATCCTTTCATACTTTTCGGTGTGTTTGTTTTGTCAATCTAAAACCCACTGAACATCACAACTTGTTGCCTAGTTTGTCACATGTGCTTTTATGGGATATATCTCTACTTAAGAAGGATTTGTTTGTTATGATGCTCATGCAAACAAATTTTGGATCTCTTTGAATGTTATTTTCTTTAAAATTCAATATTTCTTTCAATCTCAGATTATTTTTATCCTCCTATTGCTCCTCTTCCAACTTTTGATGATGTACTTTCTTCTATTAAGCGATTTAAACCAGGTATAGTGTATCAAAGATATCATCCTTCAACGCCTCTTCCAAACACTACTTCATCACCTAATTCTACACTTCCTGTACCACAACAATCGACCCAGGTTCCACATCCACCAGATAGGTATGGTTTTTCTCTTACCTCGCTTACTGCCACTCTAGATATTGTTTATGTTCTTTCCTCTTATACTCAGACAACCACTTA
Organism: Salix brachista; assembly: GCA_009078335.1. Taxonomy (NCBI): domain Eukaryota; kingdom Viridiplantae; phylum Streptophyta; class Magnoliopsida; order Malpighiales; family Salicaceae; genus Salix; species Salix brachista. The sequence goes on from CM018590.1 coordinate 11,849,210, forward strand.
AGCATGTTGGCAGCAGGCCATGCAAGAAGAAATCCAAGCTCTTCAAGATAATCACACATGGGATCTTGTGACTTGTACTTTTGGTGTCAAACCTATTGGATGTAAATGGGTATACTCCATCAAGTTTAGGTTTGATGGATCATTGGACCGATATAAGGCCAGTCTCGTGGCTCTTGGGAACTGACAGGAATATGATATTTATTATGAAAGGATGTTTGCACTTGTTGCTAAAATGACTATTGTACAGACTATATTGGCACTTGTTGCGTCACAAGGGTGGTCTCTCAGACAAATAGATGTGAAGAATGCATTTTTACATGGGGATTTGTAAGAAGAAATTTATGTCTCCATCTCCTGGCATGTTTACTACACCTTCCTCGGAGGTGTGTTGGCTACGTCGATCCTTATATGGTTTGAAACAAGCTCCACGGGCATGTTTTGATAAGTTTCACTCTATTTTGCTTACTTTTCACTTTAATCAGAGTCAACTTGATTCATCTCTATTTATTCGTAAGACACCTGCAGGAATTGTCTTGCTTTTGGTATATCTTGATAATAATGTGATTACCGACCTTGATACTGCGTTACTTACACAATTACAACAACATATCAAAGCCTCATTTCACATGAAAGATCTAGGTCCGTTGGAGTACTTTCTTGGCCTTGAGGTTCAGATTACCCTGATTGGCACATTGTTACATCAGCACAAATACATAGCGGAAGTAATTTCATTAGCTGGTCTCTAATTGGGTAATTCTATTCTTACTCCCTTAGAGGTCAATCTTAAGCTTAGTTAGGAGGAAGGCAAGCTCCTATCCAATCCATCCTTGTATTGGCAATTAGTTGGGAGTTTGAATTATTTGACGATTACTTGTCTTAACTTTTTATTTGTTGTGCAGCAGATCAGTCAATTTATGCAGGCCTCTCGACACCTTCACGTTACCGTTTTTCGTCGTATTATTCGATATCTAAAAGGCACCTCTACATGCAGGGTGTTCTTTCCTAAAGAATCTTTATTGCAGTTGGTAGGATATAGTGATGTTGACCAGGCCAGATGTGTAGATATTCGTCGCTCAGTTACTGGTTGGTGCATGTATTTGGGCAATACACTCATTTCTTGGAAGAGTGAGAAGTAATATAGAGTTTCCAAACAGAGTTTGAATATCGTGTTATGTCTTTCACTTGCTCTGACATTCACATGGCTTTGTGGGTTATTGGGTGAACCTGGTTTTCCTCAACTTCATTCCTCTCCTTTTCATGCTGATAATACTAGTGCTATTCAGAATGCTGTTAATCCTGTATTTCATGAGCGTATAAAGCATATTGAGGTTGATTGTCATTCTATACGTGAATCCTTTGACCAACATGTAATTACACTTCCTCACATTTTTATCGAACATCAAACTGTGTACATTTTCACTAAAGCTCTTTTTCAGCCCCGACATCAATTCTTAGTTGACAAATTGATACTTTTTGATCTACCACCATCAATTTGAAGGGGGTGTCACGAGATTTGATTATGTATCAGTTACATATTTGATTTTGATTAATTAGGGAATTGATTTTCCTTTATTAGGGTTGTACTATCTTTATTTCTTACCTTGTATAAAATGTATTCTGATTTATATAATACAAAGAAACCCAAATGTAAAGGGCATTCAGACCAATTTTGTCATAAACTATTTCATACATCTAGGGGCCTCATTATGGAAAGCAAAGTATCTACAAACAGAATGTTTGTGTTGCTAGCCTCTGTTAACTCCATAGAACATGCATGCTTTAAAACTATCACTAAAGATGAATCACATTTATGGCATTGTCAACTAGGCCACTTGAGCTACAAGGGGCTGAGAACCCTACACACTAAGAAAATGGTGAAGGGTTTGCCTCTTCTGAAGGGTCCAACAAGAGTATTTTGAGGGTGTTTAATGGGAAAACAACTTAGGGATTGTTTTCCCAAGCAAAGTCAATGGAGAGCATCTAATAGATTGCAATTAATACATGTTGTTATATGTGGATCAGTGACTCCAAAATCCAATAGTGGAAAGGAAGTATTTTAATACTTTCATAAGGTGTTCTTCTTGACTAAAAAGTCAGAAGCCTTGACTATATTCAAGAATTTCAATAGGCTAGTATAGAAAGAGACTGAGAGAAATATTTGTTGTTTAAGAATAGATAGAGGTGGAGAATTCACTTCTGAAAGTTTTAATGAGTTTTGTAAAACTAATGGTATAAGTAGGCAACTCACAGTTGCGTACACCCCACAATAAAATGGGGTTACAGAGAGGAAAAACAGAACCATTATGAACTTGGCTAGAAGTATGATGATTGAGAAAGAGGTTCCAAAAGAATTTTGGCTAAATGATGTTAATTGGGCAATGCACTTAATGAATCGAAGTCCCACCATTGTAGTAAGAGATAAGACTCTAGAAGAAGTTTGGAGTAATCTCAAACCATCTGTGAAATACTTTAAGGTATTTGGGTGTGTTGAATATATACAAAATCCTGATCAGAGTAAAACTGGATGGAAAAAGTATCAAATGTGTGCACTTGGGAATCTGCAGTGGGTCAAAGGCCTATATAATGTATAATTCAATCATGAAGAAGGCTATGGTGAGTGGAGATGTAGTGTTTGTAGAACATGAGAATTGGAAAATAATGCAAGGAGGAATCAGATGTCAAGGAGAGTATACTAAAATGGGGTGGCAATGAAGACAAAGAAACTAATGAGGAAACTAGTGAAGGAGTATAAGTTGATAATGGTGAAGGAGTAGTAAATGGTGAATTATATGTAACTAAAGACAATAATGAAACCTCACTTAGGGGTTTAGATGAGAGAAATACCTTAGCATCAGACATACCTTAAAGAAATTTTTGTAGAAAACCAGCATGAATGAGTGACCATGTAATAGAAGGACTATCTGAAGACGATGAGGTGCAAATTTTGGTTTTGTTTACTGAAACAGGAGATTCAAGCACATATAAGGAAGCGACAGAGAGTTCAAAATGGAAAACAGTTATGGAATATGAAATCCAAGCTATAGATAGAAACAAAACTCGGGACATAACACAATGGATATATAAAACAAAATTGAACAAGAGGGGAGAGGTACATAAGTACAAGGCCAGATTGGTTGCTTTGGGATATGCACATAAACATGGGATTGATTATACTTAGGTGTTTGCTCCTATGGTAAGATGGGATACGATTCGAATGATTTTGGCACTAACAACCCTAAATAACTGATATGTATATCAATTAGATATAAAAGTGCATTTTTACATGGTGAATTAGAAGAGCATGTCTATATAGAACAACTTAAAAGGTATGTGCAGAGAGGAGAAAAAGAAAAGGTATTCAAACTGAGAAAAGTTTTGTATGGCTTGAAACAAGCCCCACAAGCTTGGTATAGCAGAATAGAGGCTACTTCCTCAAAGAGGGTTTTGTGAAATGTCCAAGTGAACATACTTTGTTCACTAAAACCAAGGAAGAAGGAAAGTTACTAATTGTGAGCATTTATGTAGAAGATTTGATATTCACAAGCAATGATAAAGTAATGTTTGATGAATTCAAGATCTCAATGCAGAATGAATTTGATTTGACAGACCTAGGAAGGATGAAGTTCTTCTTAGGAGTGGAAGTGTTTCAAAATGATGAAGGTATTTACATTCATCAAAAGAAATATGCTTAAGAAATACTACAAAAATTTGGAATGAAAAATGGCAATGCTACAAAAACTCCTATGGTGTCAGGGTTTAAGCTAACTAAGGATGAAAAGGGAACAAAAGTTAATACTACTCAATACAAGCAGATGGTTGGGAGCCTAATATACCTAACAGTCTCTAGGCCTGACTTGATGTATGTAAAGAGTTTAATGAGTAGATATATGGAGAAACCTACTGAATTATATATGATGGCAGTAAAGAGGATCTTAAGGTATCTTAAAGATACATCAAACTTGGGAATTTGCTACAAGAAGGGAGGAGGAACTGATAAAGTTGTGGCCTATTATGATAGTGATTATGCAGGTGAATTGGATGATAGAAGAAACACTTTAGGATATGTGTTTGTAATGAGCTCTAGAGCTGTGTCTCGGTGTTCAAAGAAACAAGCAGTTGTTACTTTGCCAACAACAAAAGCTAAATTCAGAACAACTACAGTGTGTGCTTGTCAAGCTATATGGGTGGAAAGGATCCTTAATCATCTCAACTTGAATCAGGAAGGGTATGAGATCTATTGTGACAATTGCTCTACAATTAAACTCTCTAAGAATCCAATTATGCATGAGAGGAGTAAACACATAGCTGTTAAATATCACTACCTTCGAGATCGGTCAAAGAATGGTGTGGTGGAGCTCAAGTATTGTAGCTCACAGGAACAACTTGTTGATATTATAACTAAGCCACTGAAACTTGATGCATTTGTAAAGCATAGGGAATGACTTGGTGTGTGTGAGATACCATATCAATAAACTGATTAGAAGAAGTAATTCAATTTAAGGGCGGATTTGTTGAGTCTTTGAATAGTTTGTTAGGGTTTTTGTTATTAGAAGTATCAATTAGTTAGTAGTTTCTTGATTTCAATTAATTATTTGTTAGGAATTAGTTAATAGATGATGGATCTTGTACTAAAGACTATAAATGGGTTTTGGGTCTCTTAAAAAAGTTAGTTTTTCGGTTTTTTGTAATTGAGAGAGTGAAACTATGTGAATTGCGAATTCAACAGTAATTGAATTCAATAGATTGCACAATATTCACCCCAAATGTTTTAAATTTTTAAGTAATTAAATGTAATAAATATTTTATTTATCAACTCATGTATATATATTTGTAATTTATTTTATTATTTGTAAATACAATCTTTTAGTTTATCCATTAAAAGAATTTTACAATAATCTAAAACATATTATAGATATATATAAAACACGTCAAGGTTTCTCTGTTTACATTCACTGTAAAATTAAATAGTGAAATTACTAATTTACTCCTAAAACCGCCAAAAATTAACCCTCGATGCCACGGGTGCTCTGGTCTTTTCAACATGTATTGCATAGTGGAACTACCTATTAACCCCGGAAGTTGACAAAAAGACAAAGGCTAACGCAAAGTATTTTATATATTTTACATATTTGTGCACAATAAAATTACTTTCATACCCTCTGAAAAAGACAAAAAGGAAGCTTTGTTGTCGGGGGCATAGTGTTACTTTCCCTCCTAGTTTTTTCATGGTTATCATGGGTGCAGTGGTGTTCAGGTAATTCAGTAATTTATTATTATTATTTTTTGAATTTACTGCAGGCGTGTCTTACGGACGTGTCATCAATTTTTCACGTGAATGCACCTTTCAAGCGGCGCGTGCTGTGTTTGTAGGTGGTGTAAAATGTCTATTCGTCGTTTCAGACAGTGAGCCGCTATGTCCTCTTCCTCATAGTGTGGCGCGTGTCATGTGAAGGTGGTCGTGGAATCGACGGTGGACGATTTTGTGTTCCTCCCTTTCCCTCTCCTGTAGTCGTAAAGTACATTAAAGTCCTTTATATGTTTTGTTGTTTTATTTCAGTCCTTGATCTTTTGATTTTGTTTTCGTACTGATTTCTTTAATGGAAATTCAATTGTTTTCAATTATACCCTTCAATTGAAATTGATCATATATGGTATATTTCATTTCAATCCTTAATCTTTTGATTTTTGGTTTGTTTTTGGTTTTTTTAATATTTTTGATCTGCAAGTTTTAATTTGTTTTAATTTTGTCCGCCAATTGAAATTGGACATATATGCTACTTTTCATTTCGGTCTTTATTCTTTTATTTTTTTTAACAATTTCACAATTTTTTTTTTAAATCCCTTTTTTTTTTGACCTTAGGTTTTGATTTGTTGCATTTTTGTCCTTCAATTGTAGTTAATCATATATTTTATTTTTCATTTTGACACTTATTCTTTTAATTTTTTATTTGGTATTAATTCCTTTGGTTTTTTTGGTCCTTCTTGGACAACGTTTATTTTTTATCCATATTTAATGCATTTATGCTTTTAGTTTTTATTTTTATTTTTTGTTATTTTATTTTTTATCGGAGTTTTATTTTTATTCGATTTAGTTCTGAAATTTTAATTTATGTTAGTTACACTGCATTTTGTTTTTAAAAATCCCTTTATTGTTTTTCAATCCCAAGGTTTTGATTTGTTGCAGTTTTGTCATTCAATTGGAATTAATTATATATTTTGTTATTTATTTTGGCACTTATTCTTTTAATTTTTTATTTAGTATTAATTCCTTTGTTTTTTTCGGTCCTTCCTGGACAATGTTTATTTTTTTCCTTATTTATTCATTTATGCTTTTAGTTTTTGTTTTTAATTTTTGTCGTTTTATTTTTTGTTGGGGTTTTATTTTTATTCGGTTTAGTTCTAAAATTTCAATTTATGTTGGTAATTTCTTTTTCCCTTTGCTATTTTTTTTAGTGTTTTTTGTTTTTTTTTCTGATCATATGTTTTTTTATGCTCATAATATTTATTTTAGTTTGTCTTTGCTGTTGTTTTTGTTTGCTCTTTTTTGAAGTTTTTTTTCGAGATAATTTTATGGTTTCATTGTTTGCGCAATAAAAATGATAATTTTAATGAATTCAATGATTAATGTATCTGAATATTCTTGATTTTTTAATGACGATAATAATTTTACGCTAATAATTTTGTTGAAACCTGTTAACCAAATAAATTTATAACGATTTAAAAAACATATATATTATTAGAAAGTTGTGCTCTATAGAAATTTTGAACAAATTGATTATTTTGCCTAAATTTATAGTATAATAAAAAAATATCATAATTTTAATATATTATAATCTTAATATATTTTTGTGTTGAAAAAAATATGATATGGTCCACGGGGAAATGGGCAGTTCATGATAACTCATAATGTCTTCCTTTCTTGCATTAGAATGATACGAGGGTGCTTGCCCGCGTTGCGCTGAGCTTTTTTCTATGTATAAAAGTAATTGATTTTTTATATGCTGTAATTAGTTATTTTAATATTTAATTAGTAAAATTATAATAGAAAAAATATGTTAAATATAAAAAAAAATCCTCCTAAAAGGAATAGTGTAATCGAAATGGGAAGTGGTTCGTATATTTTTTAATTGCAGAAAACTTAGGTAATAATTATTTATGAGCTGTTTATTTCCCCAGTAATATTAGATCTGACTCATTATAAATAAAATCATTTTTTTCAGAAATAAACTAACAATTTTTTGCGTTCTATAATTAGTTATTTTGATGTTTAATTAGTAAAATTGCAATAGATAAAATATGTTAGAAATGATTTTTTTGCGTGTTATAATTAGTATGCCTCCGCATTGCACAAGGTTTTTTTATGTAGAAAAGCAATTGATTTTTTACATGTTGTAATTGGTTGTTTAAATATTTAATTATTAACATTATAATAGATAAAATATGTTATAATTTTTTTTTCCATACTAAAAGGAATAGTATAATCGAAATGGGAAGTGGTTCGTATATTTTTTAATTACGCGATTTTTTCTTAATTGATTGATATAAATATATATGACGCTTTAATTTCCAAACAATCCACTTTTATTTAACGGTAATGCTATTCTGCCAAGATTACGTTCATTGTTTTGTTGTTGCTGTTGCATTAATTGTTTTATTGTTTCAATGCCATCGCGAGTTTTTTAAAATGATTGTTATATATATACATGACGCTGTAGATTTTAAGCATTTCGTTTCTCTTGCCGCTATATTGCCCTAGGAACATTGCGTTAATTGTTTAGTTGCAGCTGCATAAAACAAAATGATAATTGTATATATACATGAGTCTTGAAATTCCAAAGATTTGTTATTTTATTTTAACGTTATATTATTTTAGCAAGATTGCCTTAATTGTTTTGTGATTGTTAATGCGTTGATTGTTTTATTGTTACTGCTGCAGTTGCGAGTTTCTAGAAATTGATTTTTATATATATACATCGCGCTTTAAATTACAGATATTTTCCTTTTATTTTGTGATGGCGTCGCTCTGGCAAGATTGCGTTAATTGTTTTGATATTTTTGTTTCGCTAATTGTTTTATTGCTGCTGTTTGTATTCCGAGCTTTTGTAAATTGATTGCTCTATATACATGACACTTGCTTTTCTAAATTGATTGCTATATAAACATGACACTTGCTTTTCTAAATTGATTTTTTCTAAATGGAATTCTATATATATAAATGACCTATTTATTATCATTCAAAAATATTTTTAATATAATAATATGAGCAATAAATTTTACAATCAGTTTTCTACATAGGAAAAAAATCATTTCTAACAGATTTTATCAAAAGAGTTTTGTCAATAGCAACATTCAATCACTTTTTTATGGGTTAAAAACCTGTTTCTAACAGATTTTATCAATTATAATTTTACTGATTAAATATTAAAATAACAAAATACAACACATAAAATTAATCAATTTTCTACAAAGATAAAAAAGCACAGCGCATTGCGCGGGCAATACCGCTCAGTTGGCCAGGAAGAAATATATATATACTTGGGAAGAACATATCGTGGTGCGCGTAAGCTGATCCGGACACCTTGTTTAAGAAAAAAAATGTATAAGTGGCAAAACAAAATAGGGGAAAAATGTCAAAAAAAAGTAGATCCAGAGATTAGTCGTGGAGGTTGGTTGAATTGGGAATTCGTGAAGGGTGGTTGTGCCGTAATTGTTCGGCATATTATTTAATTGTTTATTATTTAGATGCATTGTTTTGTTGTTGCTTTTTTTTTTGTATAGTGAATGAATTGTTTGTTTGGCTTGTATTTTTTGTTTGATTGATGGATGGGCGAATGTGTTTTAAGTGGTTGTCTGTAAATTTAATTTGTTGAGAGTGAAAATTGGAATTGTTAATTGTTAGTGGAAATGAGTTTTTTCTCTTCTTTTTGGAAATCGATTCACTGTGGAGTGTGGTCTAATTTTTGACAACCATTTAATGATGAAGCAAATCTTTAATGTGCAAAATTTGATATCCCATTCCAGACCTGTTTGTTGTCCATTTCATTTTTTGTTTTTGGTGATTGTATCGTGGCTGTGGTTATTTTAAGCCGATTGTGGTGGTAGTTGCTGGTGTTTAGAGATTAAGTTGGAAGGAGAAATGAATGGTGGAATGAATCTGGGGTGAAGAGAAAGTGGTTTTTGAAAAAATGTGTAATTGCTATTTGTGTGGTATTCGGGGGTCTGTGATGGCCATGCTGCTGGGTTAAAGGGAAAAGCTAAAAATACATGAAACAAACATTCATACAGGTCATTGAACAGCCATGCAGGGAGCGTAGAAATACCATGCATACATTGCCATGTCACTGGAAGTATATAATAATTGATCAGTTCGTGTGTGTTAAGCTCCCTTTTGTGATCATTTTAGAATCTGGAATAACAAATGTTACACAGCTAGCCCACCTTGACATCAAATAATTCAACAAAAAAAACCTTATGACAGCCTGTGCTTGATTAGAAAGAAAAAATCATGATCCAGTTCGGTAGCTTTAATTAGATTTAAATCTTTGCTCTGATAGCTGGTGAAGACAGTTTCTGGTGAAAACAGTTTCTGGATATAACAAATTCCAGACACAATCACTGGCATTCACATGATAATAAGAAACCATTCTTCTAACAGCTCACATGTTGACGCCCATGCCTTATTAACAATTACAGTGACATGACAATGTATGCATGGTATTTCTACGCTCTGTATATGGCTGTTCAGTGACCTGTATGAATTTGACATGTGAATTGAATGTGCAAACAATTACTATGCTTTGATATTTCAAAGATTGGTTGTTTAGTTAACCAAGTTTAGGGATCCAATCAGCCTGAATTGGACAGAAGACAGTCTAACTTGGAGAAAATTGTTTAAAATTAAATAATCAGAAGATGGGTATGCAAAGGAATCAAAGTACATCCTGCATATACATGTCAACGGAATAAAATCTGATATTTCTGGAAACGAAGCTTGCTTAATTTACAGAGCACTAAAATGGAAGGATATGCACACGCCTGGACACAAAAAAATTCTTGCAATAAAGCAACATTTCAAATATATATCAAGAAATAATTTTTCATTCCAATTGAAATGTATTAAATGAAATTATTAATCGGTTATTTTTTTAAGAACAATCATGTCCAAAGTGTATAGATGTAGATGTTATGTGATGAAACTGTTATATGATTAAATCAGCTAAACTATTACATCGTTCATATTTTACATCCAAAAAAGTAAATAGATTAGCCAACCAGTTTAAGAGTTGAAAGCATAACAAAATGAACATATTAAGGTATAATAACAAAATGATGCCATCACAATGCAAAAAAGTAGCATTATTTTTCAAGAGAGGATAGATACCTTGAAACAATGCAAGCAGGCATGCAAAATTAGAAGAGACAAAGCTCGTCGGGAGATGAAAATCATAGAACCATAATTAAGATTGTGATGGCATTTACCTCTGGCACCTCTTCTCCTTTTTTTTCTTCGTCCTGTTCCACCTGCCCAAGGTTTCAATATAGCAGAAATGCTTTAACTGGTATAGGCTTAAATGTATAATTAACACTAATAATGACAAATAATATTCAGCTCAAATTATGACTGACATACAGCATTGTGCCATTCAGAAAATATAAGTTCTTACAAAGGTTCTGAAAAACCAGTTCAAAGAGCCAATACAGTTTTGTTTTAAATAGTCAATACAGTTTTTAACACGGCAAGAATAATGAACTTCCGTTGAGAATTCCAAACTCAAATGTACATGCAAACCAGTGTTTCACCCAGCCACCAGTTCAAAGAGCCAATACAGTTTTGTTTTAAATAGTAAATACAGTTTTTAACACGGCAAGAGTAATGAGCTTCCGTTGAGAATTCCAAACTCAAATTTACATGCAAACCAGTGTTTCACTCAGCCGGCCAGTTTATTTTTCAAATTTAATGTAAATTCGACAATAAGCAGGAAGTAAGAAGGACGTGTTCTGACCCCAACAGTTCTTGATTTTTCTACCCATTTATAGAGAGGGAAAGCAACGAATTGAGAGCAATTCTTTACCAGCCTCTGAATTTTGACAGGATCCGAGAATTCATACCTGTCATCTTCTTCCAATAGGCATGCAAAAATTTTCTGATGTTTTCTGTGCAGAAAGTTTTTTTTTGGTTTGCACAAAATTTATAATAAATGCTAGAATCAAGATTGCAAGGTCTGTGTATTTGAAGTGTCTGGTAGAGAAGTTGGAAGCGATGGTGCATGAAACAGTATATAGCATAATTTGTTTGTGTGTGAGATGAAAAGGCATTGAAAAGTAAAATATAGTTTGTGAGATGGCATAAGTGAAGAGTAAGTTGAAAGAACCTAATCATCATGTGATTTTGATGGGCAGTGACGTTTTGTTGGTGGGTCATCTTCTTTAAACATGGTTGATGCACTGGGATCGAGCAATGGGATGACACTTGGAGGTTTGGCTGCAGTATTTGTTGTAGAGTTGTGAATTCAAAAAAGACCAGTACATTGTGAATTTAGCATTGACAAAGCAAACATATATAAGTGATGTTGTTAAAATTTGAAGGTAAAAGGTATCAAGAGAGAAAGAAACATGTTACCTGTGCAGAGGTGTTTCATCTTCAAATAGTAGCTGTCTGACAGTTTGTGATTGTGGAGGAGTACTGACGTCAGCTCTAGATGGTGGAATAGGTGTTGGAGTTATTGGATCTAACAGAAGTGGTTTTTTAGAGGAAGACGCAGAATGTTGTTCCGTTAAAGGAATATTAAGATCATGAAGTCCTGGTTCAACATGCTGCTGTAGAGATTCAACTTCTATAATGTCATCAAAAACATTGGCAACAATGATATCACACCGATTCATAACTGAGCGAAAAGTTCCGAATCGCAGCTGAAAATTTTTGGTTTTTGTAATTTGTCTATCATAGGAGTTGGAATGGAATCAATGAACCCTTTATCATAGACATAATTATGGGCAGAAGAGCCAAAAAAAATTTCAGCAGTTTTTCCAACCATTAGAAATGTTGTCACATCAGTGCCGTCAGTCACAATACAATCAACCCGAAACCTAAGAAAATGTTAGCAATGAGATAATTAAATATAAGATGCAATGTAAAGGATGTGAAAAATATGTATAATGTAGCTATCGACATGAGAAGTAATGTAAAAATTTTGTTGACCATGGAATCGGCGTGACTTCATTGTGTTCAATACATTTAAAACCCGTGCCTTTGTCAGATATTGATTTTGTGCATATTGGGCAGCTATGATACCACCATCCCCGATGGAGGTCATAGTCAGCTATTGACGCCTTACATGTAAATCTTTCATTCTGTATTTTTTGGAATAATAAATAAACAAACATATATTTTTGAATTGTTGACAGAAAAACAAAGTAAGGCTAATGTGTCAAATGAAAAGTGTAAATCATTGTTGACATACTTTGTATCGGTATGCATCCATACAAAGGATTTCCTTGATTTTGTTTCTATTCTTTTTTAGCTGTTGATCAATGGTTTGAGTGTTCGTTGTAGGAGGGAGTTGATGCACCTCGACGGGAATATCCTTATAGCTTATCATCAAAGATGTTTGTTATAAATAGCTTTGAAAAAGTATTATTCTATAAAGATAAACAAAGAAATAGAAAGCTCACTAATGTTTGTAGGGAAGAATTTCTTGGATTTCTGGGTTGAAATACCATAAGGAAGCAACAGTGCTGGCGAGATTTGGTTTCCTTGGGAGAAAAAAGAAGAGTGTATATATTGGGATTATTTGATATTGAGTTTAATAAGGCAGAAAATGTATAGAGGTATTAAGATCAATGAATGATTGAATCATTAGAAATTAAAGGCAAATGGTTGATAAGAAAAACCTTTGAACTCAGTAATTCGAAAGGCAGCAAAGACAATTATAATTGGACTTGATTGATTGCTTAGATCACAATCATCAAAGGCTTTTGCAACATCACCCCAAAGAGTAACCCGGAGCTCTTCACCCCTGCATAAAATTATGAGTTTTAAAAAATAAGGCATTAAGCTGGTAAAGCTATATAATCGACCAAGCACATCTAATGTATGGAAAAAAGTTCAGTGGTGAAAAGAAATGCAACAGAACAATAAAAACACATGAAGAATGCTAGTTTGTGATAAAACCTGTGAGCACCCCTGATCGTTTTCCCGTAGTCATAAGATGTGCAAAGTCGATGAAGTTAAAGTAATGGCGCGGTATGGGGGGGTGATTGGATCAATTCTTGTAACTATGGTGTCAGACTTAAGATCAATAACTGCTTCGTGGGCAACAACAAAATTTGTATATCTGTTCTCAAAGGTGTAGAATCCACAGACTTGATAATAATCACCTTCAATAATTGAAGCAACAAATGGTTGTATGTTTTTGCCTTTAGCAGAGGCCTGAATTGCATTACCCTGTTGCATCAAAGTGAAAATTATTATTAATGAAATTGAACACATTGTGCATAAGGAATTAAAGTATAAACCATACAAAAGATTGGCGAAGTTGTTCATGTAGTTTTAAAATGTTAAAGGAGTGTTTTTCCATGTTAAATTTTTTGACTTGAAGTAGAAGACATGAATTATTTAACGATTTTTGGAACTATTATGACCGTTGTTGTGCTTGTTACAAAGGTTCTTAAAAGGAAATAGACATATTTGAAGGACATGTTTTTTTAAAGTTTGAAATTTTTTTCAGTTGTTAAATGAAATGGAAGATGTAATTACAGTAAATGGATTGTAATAATGTCAAAAACCCTTGATTGTTGTTAATAAAATATATGCAAGACTGAATTTGGAAGTTTATTTTTTGTTTTATAGTAGTGGAATGTCAATAAAAAGGTAAGTGTTTTTAGAAATTAAATAATTTATAGCATTGCATGTAAGTTTTGACAATGTACATGTGGATGAAAGAATTAGTCTGGGTTTAAAAGAATGAACATAATTTTTTGTATCATAAACATTTTATGATTAGAACTAAAAAATTGTCTTTGGAATTGAAATTCTCATGGATATTTTTGAATAGGTTATGGTATTTTATAACAAAATGCAAGAGCCAAGGCCAAACAGATGATAAAGAAAGGGTGTCAAATATAAGCTTACTGTAGCATCAACGAAAAGGCAATTGAAACTGCTATTTTGACCATTGAGCCTTGGGATCCAAACACGACAAACTCTTGCACGTAATGATTGGTAGAAGTTGTATTTTTTTATGCTTTCGATCGACAACGCCATGACCCTGAGAGCAAAGATATAAACAATAGAATATAAGAATTAACGGTTATAAATGAGTAAAGAAATCTAACCCATAATAGATAAACAAACATAAAATGTTAGAAGTATATATAAGGTTGATGAAAACCTGACTAAATAATTAATAAGGTTGATGAACAGTGCAATATATAAAGTGAACAAAAGAAGCAGTCTTGGAACCAAAGATTAACGTTGATAATCTGCAAAATATTGATGAGGAAACAATGAGTTTTTTTTTTGTTTAAGATTGAAGGGAAAACTAATCATTTGAAGAAGTAAAGTGCAATGGTTGTGATCTACAAAATATTGATGAGTAAACAATGATTGATAATTTACTTTGTTAAACATTGAAAAAAGAAGAAGAAAAACCTCTAGGAAGAGTGCTTATAATGTCTTTGTAGAAAATATTTTTTGCATAAGTAGAAGGACGCCCTTCATTGTCACATGAAATAATCTTTAAGCCTTTTCTGGAAGTGACTCTTGAGAGAGCGACATAAAGCTGACCATGGGTGAAAACTTGGTCTTTCAGAAAAACACCAACAATTTTTAAAGATTGCCCTTGACTTTTATTTATTGTCATAGCGTAACATGGCCTCAAAGGAAATTGACGTCTTTTAATTGTAAAAGGACATGATTTCAGCAACTGTTGTGTTTTTTGTTGTGACTATAGCTCTTTCTCTGAAATAGCTAGGGTCAACCTGAACATCATAAATATTTGGATAAATTGTTGAAACAATTGTTGAAATTGGATCACATGAAGTTCCAAGGAGAAGATCGAAAGGAATAGTGACAAAAGAATCATCAGCTTCATCGAGAGAAGGCAAATCAGAAATTTGACCATTACCAACATTTAGAATCCATTCAGAAAACTCTCTAATTTCAGCCTTTTCTTCTAAAGTTAGACCATCTGTAGAGAGACGCATGTTTTCTGTAAGAGTCAACACAGTAAATTTGGGCCACAAACTTGAGTTGGTTAAAGAAGCATTGATTATTTGCTCTTTTGTTCCACCGGGAATAACTGGCAATATTTGTCGAAAATCACCACCAAGTAAAATGGTTTTTCCATCAAAGGGGAGATCTTTGTTGTAGTTGCCACCTTCTGAAAGAATATCACGCATTGAACGATCAAGAGCTTCAAAACAACATCTGTTAATCATTGGTGCCTCATCCCAAACTATAAGAGAGGTTTTTGAAGAAGGTTGGAAAGATGTGTTTTTTTTTAATGGCACATGTTGATGATTCATCAATAGAAAGTGGGATTTTGAATCTTGAATGGGCAGTGCGACCATTTGGAAGAAGGAGAGATGCAATACCAGATGATGCTACTGCAAGGACAATTAAGGACTCAGATCTGACACGATTTATGATGGTGTGCCATAAAAAAGTCTTGCCAGTTCCTCCATGACCATGCACAAAGACCAAAGCCTGCTTCTTAGCAAAGATGGCTGCAATAATTGAATCATATATAACTCTTTGTCCATGGTTGAGAGAAGCAAAATTGAAGAAATGTTGACTTCTAAGTTCAGCCAAATCATAATTAAGCTCTTCTCTTAGAAGCTTGTTTGCAATTTCTTTAAGGAGTTGCCCATTAGGCATGGGCAAGCTATGATCTTAAAGCGTTGTTGCAGAAGCATTGAAAAGTTGCTCAAGCTCATATAACACATAATTTTTGAGCTCATCATTAGCCAGAATAAGGTTTGGCATTCTAAAAGATAGTCTTAACTTCTAGAGGATGTCATCATGCATTGAGTGCCAAAACTGGTTGAATAGGATTAAAGGGTCAGCAACCTGACAGAATAATATAATACCAACAAAAAATTGTCTAAGTTGCGGTGACAATGCAGTTGCAATTGCCTCACAGAAAGCTTCAGACCATTCTGTATCATCTCCTAAAAGTCCATGTGCTTTGCAGGCAAGCTGAAATGTTGGATAAACAATTCCGCGAACATTTCTTAAATCTGCAAAGCTAGTTGATCCTTTAATATGGTTTAACAGCAATCTTAAGAAATAAAGTTCTCCTGCAGCGGGGTGCACATATGGTATACGTCCAAGGCTTAGCCCTTTAGACCTCATAGTCCACTCTTTTTGCCTAGAATCCCAAACATATTTGTTTGGAAATTCAGAGTAATATAGCTCCCGTGCATCAGAAAATTGTTTGTTGCATTCAAACCATTCTATAAGCATTGTTTTCCTGATACCTGGCCTTCTAAGAACAGATTCAAGAGACTCACTGCCTGAGTAAACAATAGTTTGCTGAAAAGGAAGATGAATTTGAAGCCTTTCAACTGAAGGATATCTTGAATGAATTGGAAATTGAAAAATACGCCAAACAGCTTCATAAGAACAGATGAATCGACAATTAAGATATGCTTGTATTTCGTCATTTCTGTCATGCTGTATTACGACACGACACCTGTCAGGGCTTTTGCTGACATATTTGAATAAATACTTGATGAGCATTGACTGGCAGCATATCTCAACATTTATATGGGCATTATAACGCATCAAAAGTTCTTTGTTGTAGGGGACAACATAGTAATTGAACAACATAATTCCATTTTTTAGCACAAAATTATCACGAAATTCACACATTCTATAATAGACAAATCCATTTTCATCTAAAGTAGTTGAGCTCCTGAATTTTTTTGGAAATGACTTTGCACAAATATCTCCTGACATGCATTGAGCACTTGGTTTTAAAACACCACATGGATCATGTATCATGAATTTAGAGACAATTTCATGACATAAAGGATCGATGTTTTTATCTGGTATCTTTGCTGAGACAATTGAGTCAATATCACCAGAAGTTTTGAATTTGAAATCTGAGGCAAGCCAAACCAAGATATGTGTATGTGGAAGGCCTCTTTTTTGGAACTCTATGGCATGAACATCAACAAAATTGTTCAACAAAATTGTTCAACAGAATTAGTTTATTTTACAAATGACAGTATGCAAGTAAAAAATTGTGATGATTGCATTACCAGCAATTGTTTTGCCAAAAGGGGCACCAGATTTGATGAACTTTAACATATCAAGGAGTTTTATTCTAAGAACTCGTGTAATAATATCAGGTTTGTCTTCAGGTTTGTAAGCCCTGCTTTTATTGAGTTCTCTCTGGATTTCAGGCCAATTTGTGTTGCATGTGAATGTAATGAAAAGATCAGGATTTCCATAAGCTCTGCAAATTGCCATGGCATCTTGGTAATTATTAATCATATATCGCGGGCTACCAGTTAAAGAAGATGGAAGGATAATTTTTCCAGTTGATGATCCTTGTACATCTCCTTTAAGCACAACTTCACTAATATTATGGTATAGATCAGATCGGAGATCATTTTGGTTCATTCTGATGTAGTCAAGCCTATCTTCTTCAATATTTGCGAAAGCATCAACTAAAAATTATTGGTATAGGCGACCACCTTTTATAAGAGTGTCTTCGCCATATTCCCTTTCTTGAATAAGATAAGCATATAAAGCTCTCATGGGGACTCGTTGACGTTTCCCGGAGATATGATTGTCATGATTTGCAAAACCAATATTAGTGCGATAACTGTCTTCACCAAATGGAAATAGAAGAGGATATTGCAAGGCCATAAACTTTGGATGCAGCTTAGAGATTCTCTCTAAAGTGCTTGAGCAACTTTCGATAATTATATCTCGTTCGGACCGATAATCACCAATATTGCCAACAATCAAGCCACCAATATCATCTGAAGTTGCATCATTATATTGTCTGGTGTCATTTGTTCTTTTGGACAATAATTGTAGTTTATATCCAGGATTGCCAGGTTCTGAGAGTTTTTGTGACGCATGACAAAATAAGCTAAACAGACAATTAGTTGAGGCAAGCATTTCAATAAGATCACTAACAATAGTTTGATTTAAACATGAATCAGAGGTTGAATGCGGAAATTGCGACATCTGATTTGAAACTTCATTTGCCACATAATAAATATAAAGTTGTGCAAATTTTGGAGCATTCTCATTAGAAGGTAACAGAGACCCCATAAGATGATGACAATGGCCATTTATCTTAAAGACATATGGGCTAGACTGACGATTAACTGATTGATCAATATTTACTCCCATGGATGTAAAAGCAAAGATAGAGTTGTAGGCACGAATACTCCTGCGTAACATTTTGGATTTCTGACCAAATACATTATTCAGCAAGTCATCAAGAGGATGAGGTGTTGGTGGTGGTCGCAGAAGATTAATTTTTCCACCAAGACAACAAAGAGAGAATCTCGGATTGGCTGGCTTGAATTTGCGAGACGCTCACTGAGCCAAAAAAGTGTCATGCAATGACAACACTTGAATGTTTTGTTCCCAAAGTCAATGTAGTCAAGCGAAATTCCTGGGCATGAAAATCTTGTGTGAAATGCGGCTATAAATACATTGGAATAAAATTTGCAGACAAATTAAAAATAAGCAAAATAAATATTGAACGAACTTCCTCTCTTTCTTTGATATGAAGCCTGCCCAGTTGGTTGGTGGTCATTGATAGAAGACCTAAGATCATGATTGTAAGAGGTTGACTCTGATGCAACATGATCTTGAACAAACAATAGAGACGATGAATTTGATGTGCAAGATTGATTGCTTGTTATAGAAGGCAAGCAATGATTATGCTGATTCTGAGGGGATAGTGACGCATTAGAGGAAGAAGCCTCGCCGTGATATAATGGAAAACTTTGACTATTAGCGGGGAAAGGATTATAATTCGGGTTAAACCTTGAAGATTGTGTTGGCACACCAAATGAGCATGAATGAGCTTCATTCTCTAGTTGTGGTGTGTTAAATGAACAATCTTCTTCATTAGAAAATATACGTGATCCTTGCAAGCTTTGTCGTTGGCTAGTCATTAGTGCATGTATTGAAACTGGAGGGATCAAATATTGCAAAAATAATTAATATGAAATGGACAATAGAACTAATTTTATTTTCAAGAAGCACAAAGATAAAGGGAATGAGCATTGCACAATGGTGAGTGAAGTTATTTGTTGATATGAGAATGAAATAGACAATTATTAGAGTTGTTAGTGCAATAAATTATTAAAGGTGGTGCACAACGATGATATAAATTTTAAGCAACTAAAGATATTTGTTGATCATTTGTAAATATAGAAGCAATTGTTTGTGTTGTAAATAATTTGACTATTTCGTAGGAAGACATTGGATAGGTACCAAAATTATATATATGGTATTTACTATTGTTTTATGATTTCTTAAAGTTAAAGCAGTACGTAATATAATTCAAATTATAAAATTTTTGGAACAATTGATACATCGCAATTTGAGAATGTTAAAGCGGTTGATAATAATTTCAAGCAATTTGCAGGAATAAATTATTTTAAGCTAACATCAAGCGAATAAATTGACAAAGAATGGGTGGCAACGAAAAAAAAAAAGAAATTGCAGCAAAAGATAACATAGTCGAAACAACCAATGTGTTTGATGGAGTAGTAAGGCTTAGAAAAATACGTGAAGGCAATAATAAAACATATTAAAGCAAGAGGAATGCAGATATCGAAGGCAAATATAATTAAGTTGAAGACATACCAGGAAATCAATTATAGTAATATCTGATCGCACTAAGTAACTTGAACAGGCCAAAATCAACTGTAGATGATAATTTAATAAGATAGAGAGAAAAAATGTATCAATGTATCAATTTAAAAATTTGGCAACAAACTAATAAACGAAATTGAGCAAACCTTAACGATAACGAAGAAGCAGCTCGACCGCAGTAGCCGACAAATAGCCAACACCAAGCAAAAAGTGTTAATGATGAAATGATCTGTCGAACAAAAAATAGGAAAACTAATGAAAATGCATGAACAGAAGAGCAGCAATTGCAACAGGATGACTATTTGGAACATAGATGGAACGAAAAATGGAAAACAACACACAGAATAGGGCAAGACAGAGTAAGTAATTGCAATTGAAGCAACAAAACTTGTTGACCCCATCATACAGCAATGCACAGAAAATAAATACTTCAATTCCTAACATATAGAAATGTGCACACCCTAAGATAATTATGTAAGGAAAATGTGAGAACGAATAATAATATAACAAAATACTAATTTAGCCAATATATGGAACTAAAAAATGAAACCAGCAAGAAAAAACGAAATTAGGAAGAATCGAAACAGAAATTACTCCCTGAACCAACAAAGTAAATATCCAATAAAAAATTGAAGGAGAAACTAAAAATAGCAATGTAAACTCAAATTAACATCCATCGTATAAACAAATTTAACAGAATCAAAGCAACCTCAAAGGCATCAACAATAAAACAACAATCTAATTGATAATCTAAATCACAAATTGAAAGCAACAACAAAAATTGAAAAAAAAATTAATGGGAAAAAAAATTAGAATATTTACACCGGAATTGATCTTTAACCTAAGAAATTAGCGATCAAATAAGCAATTGAAATAAGAAACTGAAAATAAACTTCAACTCCAAAGGTATCAATAGTAAAACAGCAATCTAATTGATAATCTAAATTAGAAACTGAAAGCAGCAACATAAAATTGATGAATAAATTTTTAAGGTTTTTTTTTTAAGACAACTGAAGCGAAATTGTTTTTAAACTAAAAAAAGTAGCCATGTAATCAGCAATGGGAAAAAAATGACAGTAGCAATATGGGAAAAAACATTAAAAATAATTAAAGCAAATAGAAAGGAATCAACAACAAAACAGTCATTAAATATGTAACTAAAAGCTAAAAAATGCAACCAACAGACATGAAACTGAGCAACAAATTTTTTAAACAAATTAAGACAATCGAACTGAAAATGTTCTTAACGGTAACAAAACAGTCATCCAATTAGCAATTGAAATAACAAACATCAACATCTTCATGGAAAGCATCAACATTAATATGAACCAACCAATTTTTTGCATGAAAAAATCAAACCGACGAAATAGAATGTGCTGTTCAATCCAACAAAATAGCTACCAAATAAAAAATCGAAGCAAAAACTAAAAATGGTAATATGAACTGGAATCAACATCAATTGCAGGAACAAATCTAACACAACCAAAGCAACTTTAAAGGCACTAATAACAAAACAATCTAACCGGCAAAAACTGAGAATAGTAATTTAAACTTAAATTAACATCCATCGCACAAACAAATCTAACACAATCAAAGCAACTTCAAAAGCACCAACAATAAAACAGCAGTGTAAAGTAGAAATTGAAAGCAGCAACATAAATCGAAAGAACAATTAGCAAGAAAAAAATTTAGAACACTTTCACCGAAATTGATCTTAAACCTAACAAATCAGCTATCAAATAAGTAATTGAAATAAGAAATTGAAAATGAACCTCAACTTCAAAGGTATCAAGAGCAAAACAACAATTAATCGATAATTAAAATTAGAAACTGAAGCAGCAACATAAATAGAAAGAACAATTAGCGGGAAAATTTTTTAGAACACTTTAACCGAAATTGAGCTTCAACCTAACAAATCAGCTATCAAATAAGTTATTGAAATAAGAAATTGAAAATAAACTTCAACTTCAAAGGTATCAAGAGCAAAACAGCAATCAAATCGACAATTAAAATTAGAAACTGAAGCAGCAACATAAATCGAAAGAACAATTAGCGGGAAAAAATTTAAGAACACTTTCATCAAAATTGATCTTCAACCTAACAAACCAGCTACCAAATAAGTAATTGAAATAAGAAATTGAAAATAAACTTCAACTTCAAAGGTATCAAGAGCAAAACAGCAATTAAATCAACAATTAAAATTAGAAACTGAAAGCAGCAACATAAAACTGATAAATAATATTTGAAGAGTGTTAATGATGAAATGATTTGTCACACAAAAAATAAGAAACCAATTAAAAGGCATCAACAAAACTGTAACAATTGCAACAGGATGACCATTCAGAACATAGATGGAACGAAAAATGGAAGAAAACACAGAATAGGGCAAGACAGAGTAAGTAATTGTATTGGAGTAGCAAAACTTGTTTATCCCATCACACAACAATGCAAGCTGAACATGGACAATGATATTGTTAATGAAATCATGGCCAAGTATATTGAGTCATGGAAGCCAAACAAACTATGTAAGTTGAACATGCAACAACAGAGGGAAAAGAAAGAACTTACCGTCAATGGAGGAATAAAAGGCTGAGGACTTTATCCCATCACACAACAATGCAAGCTGAACATGGACAATGATATTGTTAACGAAATCATGGCCAAGTATGTTGAGTCATGGAAGCCAAACAAACTATGTAAGCTGAACATGCAACAACAGAGGGAAAAGAAAGAACTTATCGTCAATGGAGGAATCAAAGGCTGAGGACTGTGACGAAAGAAGCTCGAGGCACACAGAGAAAGTGACAAATAACTAAAAAAATATGACACAGAAAGTAGAACGAAGCAAAAGCAGAAATGTGATGAACAGGAATTCGGAGAAAAAACGAAAGAATTAATTGCATGGATACCAAAGCTGACGTCGATTTTACAAACGGTTGTGCAAAAGGTGGCATGAAAGTGTATGTGCTGGCTTCAATTTCCAGTTGTGAAGGATTTTAGGCGCCGTCGAATGCAGTTAGCGACAAAACATATTAATGAGTTTGCAGGATGAGCTGTTTTTTTCCTTTCTCGAAGCCACAATTAATAATGAGATGCATTAAATAGTCCTCTAGCGAAGTTAAAGTTTAATTTAAATTTGTAACCGGCGTAAACTTTGCAATTTATTTGAAGAAGCCGCACATGTTGTCGCGTGTCTGCAATTTTAGAAGCGGTTCACTCTGTCTCAATCAACGCAGCGCCTCTGTTAAATTAGGCGTGAAGTCCCGCGTGCAGTCCCGCGTGTAGCTCCTCAATTGCAGAAACAGCAGTGCATATCTGTGTCAAATGTGGAAATCTCAAAACGCAGTGCATGGGCCAAAATTGCATATCATGCAGCTGCTTTTCTCTCTCCTTTTTACAGTGCAATTCATGCAGCCTGAATCTCTGTTTCTGAGGTTTTTAATATAGAGAAACAGTAGTGCATGTACCATTTCCGTGTGAAATGTTGATCTTTGAAAAGGCAGCGCAAATGTTGATTTTTGAAAAGGCACCGCACTGTCTTAAATTGTAAATCACGCAGCGTTAAATTGTCTCTCGTTTCACAGTGTAATTCACGCAGCCTTAAAGCAATGTATTCAGCGCCTCTAAAGCAACAATCAATTTTAATTTGAAGAGGCAACGCACCCCCATGCATTGTCAACAGCTGATCATGCACCCTAGTCCACAGTGGTTCTGGGTGTGCATGAGTAGTGGCAAACCGAGCTGTTTTAGCTCTTTTACTAATACTAATACTAATTACTAATCCGTACCGTAAGGCTAGCTAAGGGCCTATTTGGCACAGTTGTTGCTGTTGTGGTTGAAATTAAAAAAAACAGGTTTATGAAAAGCGCTTTTAGCTGCGGTTCGTAACTGAAATTTATGTTTGGTTAAAACTGTGATTGAGGTTGAGTTTAATGAAAAGCAGTTTTGTGTGTTTGGTTACCATGCTTTTCATATTGCTGTCAACTTGTGAAATTAATTAAAAATACACATGTACACACACACATACATACATTTATATAAATATTTTGTTGGAATAATTTTGTATATTTATTAATAATTATAATAACAAAATGTTTGAAATAATTGAAGCACATTTTTTTTTGTTTGTTTATGTTATTTATTCAAGATCCCATTTTTTATTTTTTTATTTTATCAATTATTTTTTATCCCACATTTTTCTTGTTTTTTAGTCAATTAATCAAGTACAATTTTTTTTTTTGTTTTTTTATGTCAATGATTAAATATCCCATTTTTTATTATATCAATTCTTTCCCACTTTTTTTTTCTATGTCAGATCCCAATGTTTCTTTTTTAATCAATTACTCAAGATTAAAAAAAAATACAAACAAAATGTAATTTTTTGATGTGCAGATCTGTATGCCTCTAGTTTACAGGGATGAGAATAATTGATAAAAACAATTATTGAAACAATAGTTTCAATATAAAACAAAAAACCAGAAGTGGATGCTAATGTGCGGCAATCTCCACTTCCACCCTCCCTCCCCAATACCTCATGGCCATAAAAGACCAGCAGCCCAAAAAACTCCCACTCTTTCCCTTGATCTCTCTCCTCTGCTTCGCTTCCATCGTCCTTGCTCTCTCTCTCTCCAAAAGAGCCTCAATCTCTAAAGAAACCATCCATTTCAGACCCACCCCAACAGTACTCTCCACTTCCTGCAATTACTCTCATGGTTCCTGGATCTACGACCCAAATTGGATACCCAACAACTATGAAAGTTCATGTAAAGAAATATTCAAAGGTTGGAATTGCATTTCTGGAAATAAATCAAATGCTAAAGACATCGTCTTTTTTATGTGTGTGTTTATGGCTTTCTTCTATTTTATGGAGAGGGTGGAAGAAGACAGGTGAGGGACCGAGGGAGACACCCGTGATTTGCAATTTGTGTTAATTTCGTGTCGCAGATGCAAAAGCATCTCTCAGATGCTTTCGCATCTGCGACACGAAAATCAGTTTTGATGTGGGACCCACAGCTAAAAGCTGGGGTCTCGTTTGGTAACATTAATTTTAGCTCCGCGGTTCAACGCAAACGCAGCTGAACCGCAGAGCCAAACAGCTACTAAGTGGGTGTTTGGGACCGCGTTCCAACCTGTTGTTGCGTTGGACCGCGGCCCCAACATTTGATTCTACCAAACAGGATCCCAGCGTTTAGCTGGGGGTCCCACCATAAAATTGAAAACACGCCGCGACTGCAAAACTACTGAGAGCTGCTTTTGCAGCCGCGACACATACACCCAGTGAGAACGCGTTATGCGTTACAAAACAAAAACAATAACAAAGAAAAATAATAAATGAAAAATAACATGCAGACAGGGAGAACCCATCGTCTTCCCCAACTCCGGCGATAGCAACACCGGCCACCAAGGTTGACAGCGCCAGCTCATCCTTGTCTCTCCCTCTCTCTCTCTCTCTCTCTTCCTTCCTTCACCATTGCAGCACAACAAGCTCTCTCTCTCCTCCAGCTCTCTCTCCTTGCCAACTCCTGCAACAGCTCCCGGCGAAAAGCAGCACCAGCTCCACCGTGAGCTCACGCCACCACCCAAGCCTTCTTCTCCAGCTCCGGGAAGCAGCAACAAAGCAGCAGAGGCGAACGACAGTTGTGCCCGACAACTTCCAACGCCCCGTCCGGCCACCACAGGTCTCCATTTTCGACGCCACCACGACAGGGAGAACCACCTCGGCCTCTTACCGTAGGTACCGGCCGTTCACCCTCTAGTCACAGTCGGCCATTTCATGAACAGTAACATGACCCTGAGTAATTCATGCAAAAACGAAGGCAAAAACGCACCGTTTTGTGCGTTTTTGCCTGCGCCTGTTTTTAACTCTTGGGCTGGGCTGCTCTCGGCCCAGCCCAAGTCCAGCATAGGTGGGCCCTTTTGGCCCAACTTGGTTGTACCGACCCATTTAGTTTGGGACAAGCCCAGTCCAATTTTTAAAAAATATATAAAAATCATGTTTTTAAAAAATTAAAAATTGTGTATATAGAGATCAATTCTGATGAAAGTGATGTAGAACAAGTGGCAGAGACGTATATGCTCAAGAGAGAGTATCCAAAATTTAAAGGCAACTGAATTTCCGCAGTTCGGGCGCTGAAGTCGGAATGACGCAAAAATTCAAAAGTCAGCCTTTTTTTGGCCGAATTCCATCGTTTAGGCCCCGAAATCATCATTTTTGCCATTTTAGGAAATTTGATGGGAGAATAAAAATGAGTGTCTAATTTACTTTAATTATTAATTACATTTCATTATTATGATAATTAAATCTACAATATTTAAAAAATATACGTGTGTGTATTTTTAATTAATTTTATAAGTTGACAGCAATATGAAAAGCATGGTAACCAAACACACAAAACTGCTTTTCATTAAACTCAATATCAACCACAGTTTTAACCAAACACAAATTTCAGTTATGAACCGCAGCTAAAAGCGCTTTTCAGAAATCAGCTTTTTTTCAACCTCAACCACAACAGCAACAGCTGTGCCAAACAGGCCCTAAGAATCCTAGCTTCAAACGCAACGTTTTAACTTTTACGCTTCCAGTCGAATCAGACACGAGGACTGAGAGACGAACACTCTCTATTCTATCATTTCACCGTCTTAGTTAGGGTTTACCTCGTCCTCACCCCCCCCTCTCTTTCTCCACAAAGCTATCTCATTGAACTCTCCACACTCTAACAGAAATCATAACTCTTTTTAAAACATAAAATAAAGACTGAAAAATAAATGTCAACAACTCTCCCTCCCATGGAGTGTTTGTATGTAACTGAAGAATTTCTCCGTGAATTGAAGGGTGGAAACCATAGCTTCCGTCTCCCTCACCCTGTACCTATTCTTCGATTTCTCTACGAGCTCTCCTGGAACTTGGTACTACTATTATTTATACTTTCTTTCCAATTTGAATTTATTTTTTCTTGAATATGTCTCGATCGATTATTTTAGGTTCGAGGAGAATTGCCGTTTCAAAAGTGCAAAGCGGCTCTGGGTTCTGTGGAGTTTGTTGATAAAGTTTCTGCTGTAGGGCTGGGTTCGAATTTCGCTGATATTATTTCTCAAATGGCCCAAGATGTTGGTTCTCTGTGGTCCCTCTCCTTTTATGATCAGAGTTAACATGAATTTGACTTATTTGTATTCAAATAGTAATAACTATCACCATTATTGTTTGATATGCTATATTGCACTGCTTGATTGGCTTTGGAATCTAAGTATTCGATCTCTTATTATCCGTGGTAACCAATGATTTTATTATAAACTCATTTGCTTGACTGTTTTTGCAGCTAACAATGACTGCAGAGTACCGTACTCGACTCATAAAGTTGGTCAGTATTGATAATTATTAAGGGCTTTATTTGTATGTTTGATGCTCAAATTTCTGGTTGTTTTTGTTGCGTGGTTTTAACTGCTCTATGCTGCTGCTGCTATTTATTTTGATATTTCCAGTTATCTGCTTTATACTGGTGAATCTCACCTTGCTTAGTGCAGGACATGCTCTTTAATTTTGTGTTCATTTTATCAGTTCAACTTTAGCATTCTTGTTTGGAAACCCTCCATATCTAGTTTAACAACATATGTACTAAATATTTCCCTCTTTCATCTGCTATATACTGACATGCTATGATGTGTATTTGGTAACTATTCTTGTCCATGCATCAATTTTTGGTTTGGATAAAACATATATGAGAATCTTTAAGGAAACATAAGCATTGCTCGGATTGTCCTTTTTCAGTATGATTCTGTGGGGCTTGTAGGGTGGTGCCCTTTCCATTTAGTTTAACTTGTGAGTCAAATGCTTTGCTTGTCTAGTCTCTTCTGTTTGTTCAGTGTTTGTGTGCCATTTATTTGTTAACATAGAAACATGCAATAAACGTTGCACAGCACTGAATTTATTAATGCGTGGGATAATCTATATCTTCTTCATTGTTTGATATTTGGCTTTCCATGCTTTCCCCCCATTTGAGTGTTTACTATGCAGTCATTATTTAACATAGAGTTTTCTTCTTCTTTTCAGGCAAAATGGCTGGTTGAATCTGCATTGGTCCCATTGAGGTTTTTCCAAGAGCGATGTGAGGTGGGTCTTTTGTTCTTTTAAAATGTTTTTGCTGTTCATAATTTCATAATGCTTATTTGGTCTCTCATTAGACTCAGTAAAAAAAAGAAAGTTTTTTTAGTGCATGTTTTGTGTTTGCAGGAAGAATTTCTTTGGGAAGCTGAAATGATAAAGATAAAGGCTCAAGACTTGAAGGGAAAAGAGGTGAATTAATTAAAATGGTCACAAACACATAACTAATGTTTCGAATTTGGAGCTATTACTATCATCAACTTTGAATTTATGCAGCCCGGGTTCTTCAGTAAACTTAATTCCCTGCACATCCTCTGAACTTTGTTTCCGAACACTTGATCTAATCATTGAATGTTGATTAGCATATAGATTTTTTCTTTTCATATATAACAAGAAATTATGTCAATGTTTGGATGAATTAATTGAAGCTTATGTTCAAATGAAATTTGAGGAAGAAATGGCAGTTCTGTTTTTGTAGCTGATATAGCAAGATCAGCAAGCATTTTGTTTCTTACAACCTTGATAATCACTTGAAGCAGTTTGCATTAGAGTTCTATGAGACTACTTGATCCTGCA
The DNA here is from genome assembly GCA_009078335.1 of Salix brachista. NCBI lineage: Eukaryota > Viridiplantae > Streptophyta > Magnoliopsida > Malpighiales > Salicaceae > Salix > Salix brachista. The sequence goes on from CM018590.1 coordinate 11,877,739, forward strand.
TGCTATTGATATATTTTTCTATTGCTTTCAGGTCAGGTTAAACACTCGTCTTCTTTATCAGCAAACAAAATTTAACCTTCTCCGCGAAGAGAGTGAGGGCTATGCCAAACTGGTATGCTAAATATTTGATTCTTTCTTTGCTCTATGAAAAGTTTTCAAGTTAATTTGTCAATCACCCTTTAACGAATGTATGCCAATGGAGGGAACCTTTGTTGCAATTAATCATCTCTCTACATGATTTTCTCGTTTGATGCTTCTCTTATCATATAAAATATTGGAGGCTTTCAAGTAGAAGTTTGCTTTCTTTAATTTTAATCTGCATACCTATATTGGGAAGTATATTATTGCTTTGACCCAATATATTTTTCTACACAAGGCACATTTGGCTCTAAAACTGTTCGCTCTTAGGCTCTTTGATAACTGTATTTTTAATAGTGCATTAGTTCATCATCAGAACTATGTTTTATGTTTCTAATAACCAAATGATTTGCATACATGAGAACAAAACATTTTCTTACTGCTGATAGTGTATCCCATAAAGTTTCTTTAATTTAATCTTGTGTGCCTCCTTGGAATTGGAGTGACAAAGCAATTGCGACCTGGCATTCTGGACAATCTAAATCGTGCAGTGAGCACAGTGAAAAATCATGTTTGTGTGAAAGTTGTCCAATTGAAGAATGGTCAAAATATGGTTGTTTTATTAGATGATGAAAAATGCGCAGGACCCATATTTTTTTTGTTGATATAGGACTGCTACATGAAAACAAGGATTAGAAAAATAACATTTCATTATTTTACTTGTGCTTGACCGTTTATGTTTATTGTTCTTTGGGACATTTCTCAAGATGTGTTTGTGCCTACACCCTCAAAATATTAATAGATATCTGAATTAAAAGTGTAGCCTATGTTTGCATGTATATATTTTTGGAGTTATAGCAAACAGTTCTATTGGGCAATATTGAAACTTGAGATTGTGCTTGTGTCTGAAATCTAGGTGCAAAGGAAGTATTTCTTAGCATTTCCTTATCCAGTCAGTCCTAGCTTCGGTAATGTGCTTATCATGTTGCCAACGATTGGTTGCAGCCAACGAGCTTCCCTTTAGCTATATTTATGGTAATAGGATCTTGATTTTTCTAAGTCTCCTCTCTCTCTCTTTCCCTCTGTTTATTTCTGTTTCATAAGTGGGCTCTCTTGTGCCCTTTTTATGTACTAACTATTTTTCGGGGAATTATTTTCTTGGCCTTTATCTCTTACTTAATAAATGATTGGAGCATTTTCTTGAACTGTATGGATATATTGTTTTGCTTGGAATGCACCTTTTTATTTGGGATTTTCTTTTGAGCAATGTTTTTATGCTTATCACATTAACATTAAATTACTTTTGTAAAATTGTATCTTGTGACATGATCAATTTGGGGTTTCCTTTTTTTTCCCTGATCAAGGAAATGAAAATATTATGAAAGTAGATGTGTACTCTATGCAATAGAAACAATTTTTATGCATCATAGTCTTGCTGTTTTAGGCCAGGTTTGCATGATTTGCTGCTTAGTTATAATGCTTTGCTTGTTCATGCTTAGAATTGGAGTCTTATATGTGGTCAATTTTTACCACCTTTATGATTGATATAAACTGCGATGGCTTATCTTTAGCTTTGGTTTGGTTTGCTGAAGTTTGTCTTACTGTGTCTTCCATTATAAAGCACATGCACTTGTCGAGTTATATTCTACATGCCAAGTATGTTCCCTAAGTGATGCAGACAACAAAAAGAAGCATGATTAATGTCCTTTTGTATAAAAGGATATTTCTGTAATTTTCAGATTTGCTGGAAAATTTGGAAAAAAAGTCTAGGTTATTTTCTATATAGTAGTTTATTAGCTCTAGAGTAATTAACTTTATTATGTTTTTCCTATTTTAAATAGATTTCTTATGTAGGAAAATAAGTCCAGAAATAAGCCTTTTAATTTAAGGTTTTTCCTGTTGGATCAGGAATAGGCTTCTCTATATAAGGTTCATGTAGTCTAAAATAAACCCTTTTAACATTTCAAGTTTAGTTGATGAATAAAATTGCAGAAATTTGCTTTTGATTGTGTGACTCAATCTCCCCATAGGTGTGACTCCTAGAAGCTTAGTTTTTTCTATCCTCCAGGTGTTACTCCTATAATCAATCCACACGCTTCTTCATATTCCACCATAAATTCAACTTTACAGCCTTAAACAACCTCTAAAAATTCAGATTCAAAACAGCCCCCTAGGCTGTCCTCCATCAATTGGAATCAGAGCTTCAAGATTCTAGGAGCCTTTTTTTTGCATTCTACTTCAATTATGGTGACGGTCTGTCATTGAATTGAATTCCAAGTTTGAGAGCATAACGCAAGCAATTAAGGCATGAGTTGATTCTACGAAGATATGATGAATGCAACGGAAACAACTAACAATGCTAGGTCTGGTAGGTTGCAAGTAGCATTAGCTGTTTTAAGAAAGTATCCTGTTGATCATTAGCCAACCCTTGCAAACCTCGATTTCCAACATCATTTGGTATCAAAGCTTCAAGATTCTATGAGATTTTTTTTGTGTTGCACTTCAATTATGGTGACTGTCTGTCAATGGATTGAATTCCAAGTTTGAGCATCATGCAAGCAGTCAGGGCATGAGTTGAGCCTACGAATGATAGGATGAATACAATGGAAACATCTAACAATGCTAGGTTTGGTAGGGTGCAAGTACCATTAGATAGTTTGACAAAGGCTATTTTAATCAGGTATCCTGGTGAAACAACCCCTACACCAAGCACTGAACTTGGAAATTGAGGTTTATAAGGGTGGGCTAATGATCAAGCAACAAATCCCAATTGGCATACTGAATCATGAAAGAAGGTACTAAAAATCTTAATCAGCAACTTGAGAAGCAAAATCAGCAAGCTGAAACTACAAAATGGCATGCAAAATAGATAGAACAACTTGCTTTTGTTGATAAGAAAAATTTGAATTATTTTCCAAAAGGTAGATTCTACAAGAAACAAAAGTATTTCAGATTGACAATGACGGTCAGAGTGAATGAGAAAAGGCATTCTTCAATCAGTTTATCGCAAAGCCTAAAGAAATATGTGTTCCACATGATGTAGTCAAACAAAAGAAAAATGTTGATGAGCAGAATGTTAATGAAAGCAAGGATAGCAAGTACAAAGTGCAACTGGCAATGCAAATAGAGTCATCGTTCCTGATTTTGATTTTGAAATTTCTAGCATAAAACTCATATTATCATTACTGTCACCTACAAAGTGTTAAGGAACCATCTCACCTAAAAGCTTAAGCTTATAGGTGAGGCCCCATAATATGATTTATATTATTCTCTAACACACCCCCTCAAGTGAAAGCCCTTTGGGCTTGAAACTTGCACAGGCCCACATCACCTTGTGCTTAGTTTTTATCAAATAGAATGGGGGTGGTGAGATTCGAACTCGTGACCGCTGGGTCAACAAGGCTCTGATACCATGTTAAGGAACCATCTCACCTAAAAGCTTAAGCTTATAGGTGAGGCCCCATAATATGATTTATATTATTCTCTAACACAAAGTGGTTCATATTTATAGGAGTTGCCTTGAGGCAAGGATGTCAGTGCACATTATGTGGGTTTTGCTACTTAGACCCTTCAAAACTTGAGGTTGAGTTTCCGCCAACCAAGGGCGCAGACAGCAAAAGAAGCAAGATTACTATTTTTTTGTTAGGGTATTTCTGTAATTCTCAGGTTTTTCTGTGAATTCTGGAAAAGATGTCTAGGTCGAGGCTATTTTCTATTTAGTATTATATTAGTTTTAAAGTAATTAGCTTTGTTAGTTTTTTCCTATTCTAAATAGATTTCTTATATAGGAAAATAAGTCCTTGTTGGACTAGGAGTATAAAGGTTATCTAGTGTTTTAATATTTAAAACGGTTGATGAATAAAATTCCAGCAATTTGCTTTCAATTTTGTGACTCAACCTCCCCTCATGTTTCTATCCTCTAGGTGTTACTCCTAGATCCTATCCACATCCTTCCTCATATTCGAGCATAAATTCACAACATTACAGCCCTAAATAACCTCTAAAAAGTCAGATTCAGAATAGCACACTAGGCTGTCCTGCATCACTAAGCTTTTGGCTAGCTGCTTTCACCTTAATTCATTTTTACTCAATCTATTTATATATGGTCTGGTCAGATAACTTTAATGGTTTGGTCAGTGGAACAATGTAATAGCAAAGATAGAAAAAACACAATTCCCTATAGGAAATGAAAAGATTGAGCAAGAAGAAACAATACCCTATAGGCGAGGGCAGTTCCCTATAGGAGAGGGCCAAAGAGCTTGAAGGAAAAGCTGCAGGAGAGGGTTCAAATAAATAGAAGAAATGATACTCATATTCTTAATCATCCCTAACATGTTCCCCCCACAAAGGATATGGTGCTTATATAGACCAAGAAATCCTAGCAACCTAAACTAATAAGAATAACAAAAAAAATTAGTCTAGCATGTGCAGTAGGAGAGGGTTCTAATAAATAGAAGAAATGACACTCATATTCCGAATCATCCTTATGAAATATTACCTTTTTTTTAATAAAAAAATCTAGAAAGCTATCCAATAATAATAAAGTTTTAAATGTACTAAATAGCCATGAATGAGTGAACTTTCTTGTTCCTATAATGCATCATTGGTCTAGCATGTACAGTAGGATTTGTTATGATGTTTATTGCTCATGTGGACCTGCAGGTTACTGTTCTCCATCGAGGTTCTGAAGATACGACTGAAAATACATCAGCAGTGACAATAGGCATCATCAAGGTTTTGACTTGGGCTTGCATTTTTTGACTTATAATTTAGCTTGGTGTGACCCTTATTTTTCTCACATCTTATTAATGCAATATCTGCAGTCATTGATTGGCCATTTTGATTTGGACCCAAATCGTGTTTTTGACATTGTAAGTATTGCTACTTTCATACAGCTCACTTTGTTGTACTGATGCAGAAATTGATAATCAGAGGTTAATTGTTGGATTGCAATTATTTCACGATCTTTAGGTTTTAGAGTGTTTTGAACTTCAGCCTGATAGCAATGTCTTTTTGGAATTGATACCCATCTTTCCTAAGGTATGAATCATTGTTTTTAAGGTTGGCATAGATGTTCAGACTTTAAATTATGATTATGTAACACACAAGTTCAGGTTGCTCATACCATTGATTTTTTTCTTCTTCAGTCGCATGCATCCCAAATTCTTGGTTTTAAGTTTCAATATTATCAGAGAATTGAATTAAATAGCCATGTCCCATTTGGGCTCTATAAGCTTACAGCTTTGCTGGTGAAGGAAGAGTTCATTGATCTTGATAGCATGTAAGTGGTTTGACCAAGTTTTTATTCTATACAATTTTATTTTTTTCAGAAGGACTTAATTGAGCACGTGATTTTTTTTTAAATTAATAATTTTGCTTAAAAATACTATTAACATATAATCATATTATTAACAACTAAATAAGTTAAAAAACAGAGAGCAGAGAGCCCGGGATTGTCTTAGATTTCAAACTTGTGAGCAGAGTTAGCGAGCGATAATAAGTAATGAAAAAAATTGTATTACAACAGACATGCATGCATGAACGTGGGAGCTTGTGTGTGTGTTTGTCTGTGTTTTAGATTAGATATGGTTCTCATAACTGCAAATATTTTCCAGATACAATTGTATTTGTACTTTATTTGTTCACTTGGGATTCTTTCATTCTTTAGATTTTCTATATTGTTTCCTAGGGGGCAGTCTTGTGTTGGTCGAGTGAGGCTGGTTATGGTATTGTGCCTGAACAAATAAGAGCCAAAATGTTCAAGTAGTAACTAATCAGGCTTATCTTTATTGATAAATCAACCTGAACAGGATCACATTCATTTACCTATATCAAGACACTTAATAATTTGTTCCTATTATGATGAAAAAACACCTTCACTAATCAAATAGCTGATTTGAGCTGCTAACTTTGGCAATGCGCTTCAGATTTTTGCTGTAAGAAAATATTGTTTTGTTTGTGATATGCTACCTGTTTCTTCTTTATACACCATTTTGAAGTTTATGCTGTGCTATGCCGTAGTTCATGCCTCTATTTTGTGCTGCAGCATTTGTTTTAATGTTTTATACTCTGTGATCTGATCTTTCTTTTATTTTGCTTTGTTGTATCAATTGGTTATTTAATTTTTCTTTTTATCTTATGTACTAATTTAATATGCTCATCATTGCAGATGTGCTCATTTACTTCCCAAGGATGATGAGGCTTTTGAGCATTATAATACATTTTCTGCTAAACGCCTGGATGAGGTAAATCCCCATATTCATATTGCTGCTTCTTACAGTATTCCTCAATATCTTTCTGCTTTCAGTTTTGCTTTTGCTTTTTAATAATTTTGACCATCATGCTCGATGTATTTGTGTATATCAATGGTTTGTAGTGAGAGGCTTTACATGTTCCTTTTCTGTTTGTTTGAAGTGCTTATGTGCTTTGTGTCATTCAGAGTATGCTTAGTCTTAATCCTTTTATCTGGGTCTGCTTGACTTGTTTTTCTATGCAATTTTTTGCAGGCTAACAAAATTGGAAAAATAAATCTGGCTGCTACTGGAAAAGACCTCATGGATGATGAGAAACAAGGAGATGTGACTGTAGATCTTTTTGCTGCCTTAGACATGGAAGCTGAAGCAGTAGCCCAACGATTCTCTGAGCTTGAAAACAATCAAACTTTAGGCTTGCTAACTGGTTTCCTTTCTGTTGATGACTGGTAGGTTTAATTTTGACATTCTTCTTTTAGGAAAATATTATCTGAGTCAACTATAAATGGTGCTTTTTTTGGGGAGAACATTTTAGCCTCATGGTGGAGGACAATATTTTCCATAGAACTGCCAATTCTGAATATGTTTATCACAATCAACTAACCAATTTAACTACCCCCTGTCACCACCACCGTTCAACAACAACCTCTCCCTTGCCACCACCAGCACCCCCCCACCCTGTTACAATCATAGCTACGATTGCAGCCACTTCTTTAAAACCTATACCTTTATCACCAACATAACCATGGCCAGACTACTACCACACCCCACTATCACCATGCCACCACCATTACTCCACAACTAGCAATGAAAATAATATATTATTCAGGAAATTGTTTTCCTTAATATAGTCAAACAATGGAAAACAGCTCTTTCTCCAAGATCCAGGAAAATGTTTTCAGCAAAACAGATGCACTATAAATATCCTAAGTTACTTGGCTAATTCCCATTCATAGAAGGTTTTTGCTTTGAATTGATTGCATCACACCAAATTGGACATGTAACAAGAGGAATTCTAGATATCATAGCTCAATGAGAAAAACAAAGGTACATGAACATGAAAGCTCTCCAGTGATTTTGCAAGATTACATTTGAACTTGAAATTGGATGATGCAGTTCACTGGACTTTACTTATCCCTCCAAGAAGTCATGAAACATATTCAACAAAGTGAAAAGTAAAGCCTTAAAGGTTCAATGGATAGGTCTTGTCGAGCTGGTTTCTTCTCTTCTTGAGTGTCCATGCATGTCTACCACTGATCTGCCACTGTTTTCTCTGGATTCCATTGTCCTCTTTGTCAGTTGGCAACTTCTTCAAATTTTTCCACAAATGACATTACATCGCTGAGGAACTTTTACTTTTTTTTCTTTCTCTGGGTGATTTCCAGAGTTGCTCCTGTTTCTCGACCTCTTCTAATCAAATCGATGCAGTATGCTTAAGAGATGGGTTCCAAATTTCTGTCATATTTTCTTTTATTAACATTTTATGTTCTTTTATTATATATGGAAATAACTCCTGCTTGTGATGATTTTGGTATTCTCTGCTTATGATATCTCTTGGTCTCCATTCTACTGATTTAGTCTTTGTTTTGTAATTACCTAGAAGAATTTTCCACTGCCTTTTTTCTTGAATGGTGGTTCACATTTGAGAATATACTAATCCATTGATTTAACATGATCTGCAGATTGAAATGTTAGCTTCGCTCTTTCTTTCTGTGCGGTCTTCTCCCCTTTTGCACAATGATTCTTGTTGATTGAATAAATTTTGGACTACTTTTAGATATTTGGTAGATATCCTTGATTTCAAATATACTATGTCAGATATTTTTGCTGATGTTTGCTCCTTTAACCTAATATGCTATTTAAAACTTATGGTAAAATGAAATTTGGTTTCTTTCCTTTAATATTGAAAATAATTATTTTCATCCATGTTTTGATCCCTCCTTTTTATTCATTGTTAACTATCTAAGACTTATAATTTATAACATTGAGTTTGGGGGAATGAATGAAAAGAAGGAAAAGAACATGAGATAGTATATTATCGTCCATTGTTTCTGTGTTTTTTCTACTAGGAATCGTGTAAGCCGCCGAGGTTGTGTTTTGACTCTAGGGTTAAGAGACGAGATTATATTGTTTGGTGTGAAAGACAAGATTCTATTTTGGTGTGAAACTGTATGACTAATTTTGGGAGTCTTTGGTTCCAACTTTTGATGCATTTCACCTTTTTTCTTTTTCAACAAAGATATCCTGGTTTAAAAAAATGGTCTCACAAGTAGAATGCCACCAAGTTTTTTTTTCCTTTTTTATTTATTTTGCAATAATAACTGCTTCAAATAAGTATCATTTTTATACTCCATAAAAAGATGACTTCTTCCAGCTCAAACAGATGGATTTGTTTTTTTATGTGCCCCAAAAATGTACTGGTAGAATACAAGTTTAATTGTAATGCATTTTTTCCCCAAGTTATCATACTCATGTGGCTTCTGTTTTGTCAGGAATCATGCCCATATACTTTTTGAACGTCTCTCTCCTCTCAATCCAGTTGCACATACTCAAATATGTAATGGTTTATTAAGGTAAAATTTGGAATTTATTTTTATATCTGTGGCCATTTTAAAATGGGCACACACACACCTTATAGTCTTTGTGAATGTGCACTAAGGTTACTATGTAAATTTTAGGATCCAAACTAAGAAGTCTTTTTCTCTGCTCTAATAATTTCTGCCACTCATCAGCATGGAAAATTAATGAAATTTTATTGTTTGTATTTGATGTGATATATATTCAGGCTCATTGAAAAGTCGGTCTCATCAGCATATAATATTATTCGTCAAACACGTGTTCGAAGGTCTGTGTCACCAGGAATTGCTAGTATTGATGCTATGGGTGTGACAAGTTCTTCAGGCCATGTCTCTTTCATCGATCTCCCCAAAGAATTTTTTCAGATGCTTGTCACTGTTGGACCTTATCTTTACCGCGATACATTATTGCTGCACAAGGTGCATGGTTTATTTTTTAATATATGGTGAATTTTTCTGTCATTGTATTTGTTATATTTTGATTTTTTTATTGGTTTCTTTATTGATAGGTGTGTAGAGTGTTAAGAGGTTACTATATGTCTGCACTTGAGCTTGTAGATAGTGGTGATGGAGCTCTAAATGGTGAACTTCTTATTCCTGGAAAACGAGTTCATCGCTTGCACCTAAGGGAAGCTAGGTCAAGGGTTGAGGAAGCCCTTGGAGCATGTTTACTTCCTTCTTTACAGTTGGTACCTGCAAATCCAGCTGTTGGGCAGGAGATCTGGGAAGTAATGAATCTCCTTCCTTATGAGGTTGGCCTTTCATTTCATTATAATTGTCTTTTGGTACTTCCAGTTTTGATGTTGCTTAGGTTTGACAGATAATATGGCTAAATTAATTGTGTTTTTTCCAGGTGCGATATCGATTATATGGTGAATGGGAAAAAGATGATGAGCGGAATCCAGTGGTTTTGGCTGCAAGGCAAACAGCCAAGGTACCACATGCATATCTTAATTTACTGTTGCAAGCTTGGTGTTTTAAGATAATCATATGCTATTTATTGTTATCTACTGGTGTCAGCTGTATGTTTCTCTTTGTTATCATGCAGTTGGATACTAGAAGGATATTGAAAAGGCTTGCGAAGGAAAATTTGAAGCCACTGGGTAGGATGGTTGCAAAATTAGCTCATGCCAACCCGATGACTGTCCTAAGAACAATTGTTCACCAGGTGCTCTCTCTTTTTTTTTTTTAAAAAAAAGAAAATGCTGCATTTGCTGTCATCGATTTGTATTTCATAATCAAATCTAAGGTAAAGTTATTTGCTGGAACTTTGGCTTGCAGATTGAGTCGTACAGGGATATGATATCTCCTGTTGTAGATGCTTTCAAGTATTTGACTCAGGTTTGATTTTTCTCTTAATTTACAAAGATCTTCTCCTTGAGCATTTGAATTCTGATGTCATACTAGCCATAAAAGCTACATGCATTGGACCTGATCATCCTCTACTTTTACACCTCCCCAAACTTTTTCACTGTAATCTTACAGTTTCATGTGATTTTTGCTGGAAAAAATATTTAATTTATGTTCCAATAACATGATTTCTTTTAATTATAGGCATGTTGAATCTAATTCTTGAATCTGTTAATAAATTAAGAACTAAAAATGTTAGAATCATCTATCACTGGTTTAGCATGTTTTCCTAGCTGTAGTTTGTGTATGAATGTACTTGCAGCCTTTTGAAATTGAGAATCTTTTTTGGCTTTGTCATTTCATCTTCCAAAATAATGCTTCCTCTCTCTTTAATTGATATTCATGTTTCTAGCTTTCCATTCTCTTTCTATTTCTTGAAAACAATCCATGTGAAAGACAGACCTTTGTTTTCTTTATCATGCAATTCAGGATTGAAATTTCATTGTTTCATCAAATTGATTTCAGAGTAGTTGCTAAGGCAATTGAAATTGAAGTTATTTACTTTCTTTCCGATAGGAAACAGACTTAGCTGATTGAAATCGTGCTCTTAAAACTGACCAGTAGCTTTCTCTATTTTAATGTTAAATTAGAAGTAGAAGATTGGTAATGCTGTAATTGACTAAAATGGCATGGGTTATGATGCCATCAAAGTAATTAAAAAAAAGAAAGAAAGAGGTATTGATAAAAGAAAAGGATGTCTGTGGTATACAAACAAAAAGAGGTTTCTGAAGCTGATTGTTTTGGTTTTGAAGACAATGTTGATGATATTTTGTTTTGAGGTGGAAAAGATTTGCCTCTTGCTGAATAGACTTAGAGAGATGTAGCATACATTTAGATAGGAGGGAAAGATTTGCAGATGTTTTCTTGTGACTGCACAGAGTATATGCAAAGTGTTTTATGAAAATTACATATTTAGCCTTGGGTAAAATTGTTTACAAAATAGGAGACTAGGAATATTTGTGTCTAAAAAATGCGGGCACATGCTAACTTGCCTAAACTAAATTCAACTATGGATGCATTTTGATTTGGCATCTAAGGGACCACCACCCAATTTGTAAACCCACAACTTCACATAGAAAAATTGTGTTCCTGGTCATTAATCTGAACAGCAAGAACTCTGACAAAAAAACCTGAGTCCTGATCTGCTGACCCTTCCAACACCAATTGCAAAATTTATGGACAATTTGCATATCCTTGCGCATACAATTATGTAGGGCTGCTTGTTGACAGTAATTTTAATACATCTCTTTAACTTTGCAGCTCGAGTATGATATTTTGGAACATGTTGTTATTGAGCGGTTAGCGCAAGGTGGCCGTGATAAGCTGAAAGATGATGGCCTTAATTTGTCAGACTGGCTTCAATCACTGGCTTCATTCTGGGGTCACCTGTATGTTTACATTTCCTCTTTTCCAAAACACTGCTTTTTTTTGTGTTTTTTTCTACTTGTAGAATTTATATTGCCCCACTGTATCAAAACTAGTGCAGCCTATTATTAAATATGGTTGCTTAGAAGATGAGAATTCAATGATGAGTCTTTTAATCTATTGTAAAGGTTGCATGTCTCGCTGAACTTTGATATGCACAATCATAGCATGTTCTTGGTGTTTTCCCTTTTGGTTTCCGATTTTTGTATCTGCTAGTCAACTTTGTTTGTTATATTTTGCTTGAGCTGTATTGGAGTCTGTCCTTTGCTTGAGTTGTATTGGAGTCTGTCCTTGGATTCAATCTGTGTGTTAAACTATTTTATTAAGAGTTTTAGGTGTATCTTGGGAAGCTTTACTTCAGTTTCCAGGTTGCAGATTTAACTCAGCAAATGCTGGATAACTGGAGCTGAGGTTGTTGCGGATATTGCAGATTTTCTGAGTCCCTGATTTAAGAGGTTAGCACAATTCCAACATGACTTTGCGCTGAATAGGCACTAATTGGAGAAATCTATGGGATTTGGAGATGGAAACAGTCAAAGGTTGTTGAAATGGGAAATGATATCCAAGTAAGATAGTTAGCTGGCAGATACAAAACCAAAAAAAGAAGATAAGTGAAGGGTAGTTGGGATTACTTTATTCGAACTTTACAATAATTTTATTTCATTGACAGCTTTTCAAGCTCAATGTACTTGAGATTGGAGGTGAAAAAAAATATTCTTACTGTGATCATTGAGATTCATGAGTGTGACTTTGTTGGTGGTTATTTTATGAATCAATGGGAGATTTACAATAAAGCTGGCTTTGTGCTGGGCGGTTGGTCGCTTGGCTCATTGGGATTGCATTATTCAAACTTCCATTTGGTTGTATCTCTTCTTTGCCTCTTCAAGATAGATATTCATATAAGACTGATGACTTCACCTATTCAAGGGTTTTTTCTGTGCCAGAGGTGGATTTTTCAGTAAAATTTGCCATTAGATGTTCTAATGCAACTTGGAATACTGGTGACTGTAATGAAGACATTATCAGAAAATGGTGGCAAGTTAGTACCCTGAAGTAAGAAAAGGGACGGGGATATATGGTTCATTGTTGAAAAGGGATGGCAGATTTTGATTGATGATGGAATGTATGGAAAGTCTCTTACATGCATAATTGTGCTATCTGGTGGGGTTTTCGCAGTGAACATCTAAATGGCTTGGAATTAGTGTTTTTTATGAGCTGTCCTCCTGAAGAGCTTATGCTTGGGTATGGTCTGAAATTTGAAGGCAGTTTGGTTCTGGATATTTCAGATTCTTGTCAGACTTCTCACTCCCTGGTGCTTCTTTCAATGATTGTTTCCAATAATGTAACGTGGAAGCAGTATATGCTTTGGTCAGAACTGATGTTCACTGCATCCTACCAATGTGAGTCTTGCAAAAGTGTATTGTTGCTATATGAGATAAGTGTTCTGAACAAGGGGAGAGAGCACTCTGTTTTGATTGTGGGCATTAGCTTGTATTGGCAATGAAAATAATGTTCTTCAGGGTTTCACAGTTTCTTCACGATAATGGAAGGTGTGCATAGCTAATTTGGAATACCATGTGTGGCGTGAAGGTTTTTGAAGTAAAATCAGTTTCTGTGGAGGCGACACTCGGAAATTTGTCAGAGCTCTCAATACTGCCTGGCTGTTCAGTAAAACATTGAATGGGGGTAGTTCACTGTAGTCCACAAAACTTTGCTTTTCTTTTTGTTTATTATAGTGCATTTGCATAAGTTTCTGGAGATCTTAACATGCAAAACACTTTTTAATTGTGGAGAAAGATTGTTATTCAACAGTTGATTATAGTGTATATGTATAGGCTGCTGGGTATCTTTAACATGCAAAACACTTTTTTAATTCTGGAGAAAGAGTGTCACATCAACACATGAATGTTCAGAAATATTAGGCATGCAATTTTTGGGGTTGCATAACTGTCTTGACTCCCTTTTCTTTTTAGAAGTTCTGGAAATTAGAACCCTGTAGTTTATTTCTTTATTCCTTTTCCTTTTAATTTCTTTTATCGTGTCTGTCTGGTCATCCAACAAGGTTGGTGGGGAATACTGTATGGGGGTTTACTGACATGTCTCAGAGAAGTTTTCAGTTGCAACTTGGAGATTGGTGCCTCTTTTAAATTCTGTGCTTTGTGTATTCACTGGATAATCATCAAGGACCACTGTCATAAAATTGGGCTGCACATGCTTAGTATTCCTCATGTTATTTTCTTAATGCTGTGCTAACCTATTTTAGATAGAGGGATGGGAGTGGGAAGGTAATGCCGCTTTGGCTGTTTTTTGGTAGACTTCTTGTCTAGGTTTCAACCCAGGGAGATCAATTTTTTTTTTTTATTTCCTGAGAGCTGCTTTAAAGGATGTGCTCAATGCTAATGAAGTGTCATTGCTACCTCTGGACATATTGGCTATAGGAGCATAGTTTGCTAAGAAAAAACCAAACCTCTTGAACAGTGGGGACAATTCTTCTGTTCATATCAGACTTATCAATAGCTTTTCTGTACTTTTCTAATGATTGATGGTCTAGGTCTGTGATCCTTATCCTCTTCAATCGTCTTTACTGTGCCAATTTAACAAACTTTTAGAGGGATTTAAATGCTTCTGCTAATTTTTTCACTTTGACCTCTTCTCCCCTTTATTCCTCTCTCTTTTCATGGTTTGCCTCTTTATCCTGTCTGAGCATTTTGTTCTCAAAGCTCTTCTTCTTGATGTTATTGTGACCATTGCATGGCTTAAATAATCTAATAAGAACAGAAAAGTTCAGGGATACTAGAATTATTTTCTTCCTGTGTGGTTATGGTCAATACCATTCATTCTAGTTGCATGCTTTCATTCATACACATATATATGAAATCACAAGCATCCAAATCCACATGTTCCAAATCTGTATCTTTAGAGTGTCCTCAATTGGTTGTTCAATATACACTTATCATGTTTGTTTCCATCCTCTTGGAATCCTGTTTTTATAGACAAGCCCTCATCCAAAGTGCATATACACTCCATCCGTCACCTCTATTCTTGTTCTTGCATATAGCCTATGCAATCCAGAAGGCTGAATCTCTTACTGAGTATGAGTTTGGATAAGGTCTGAGTGAATAATTGGTGTGGCCTTTTGTGCTTGATAAGTCATAAAGCTGATGAATGAAGAACTGCTGGAAGGTGGATGTGCTATCAATTGATATAGCTGAGATGCTTTAACCATTCTGAAGAATAGTGTAATGATGTTAATCATATCCATGGCAGATGTCTGGTTTGGTTCCAATTCCTTTTGAACAGGAATTTCACTATAGTCTGGCAGTTGGCAAGCTTAGTTATCTGTAGCAGATAGAGGAACAGGGGGAGGTAGGATGTAAATGATTTGGTTGACTATAAGATTATTCTGTAGGATCTTGAAGGGAAGTCCATAGAGATTTTGGTCATAGAATCAGAGTTTGAATCAAGTGACTGGTCTGCAGGATATGTTTGTGGGACTTAACGATTTTCTCTGAAGTTATGTATATTGTGTCCTTGGATCAATAGGTTGTCTAATTTTGGCCGTATTGATGTGGTAGTCTACTTTTTTAGCAAGTTCGTATCATATTTAGTGCAGATGTATTTATTCACAGCAGATGTTTCCTTAATTAACTCATGGTTGTTCTATTGCTGTTTCATTTTGTTCCCATTCTTCATTACTCTGGGTGCCTAGGCATCCTCAATATGCACTTCTATTGTAATGAAATATCGTTTCAGTGTCAGTTAATTGCCTAGTTCAGCCTTTACTAGATTGTGATGGGAGCTAATTACAAGAATCCTCTTGATCTATAATGCTCTTATCAGTTAGGCGTGTATCATATGTTAGATTGCCTGACTGTTGTTTGACAGAACATATCTTAATGATAGCAGTGCTGCATAATAATAATTTGGCAACTATCTTGGATATTTATACTAATAAAGCAAAGAGTAGAGATTTAATAAGATAAAAACAATCATAACAGTTACATGGTCACTGGTATTGATGAGATTGGTGGTTGACCATCTGGTGCTTGTAGCATCAATATGGATAAATGGCTTTGATGATTGTCTTAGTTTATTATGCACATGTATGCTGAATGTGTCATCCCTTCAAGCTTCAAAAACACGAAGTTCAATACCTGCTGAAGTTATGTGACTGTTGATTTCCCATTTTAGTAGCTTTTGAATTTATTTGAACTGCTATGATACTACACTAATTTGAAATAGTTTCATTAAGAAATTAAAGATCAATTCCACTTGACTACTTCCCACCTCAGCTATTTTCACTGAAAATCATCAAAGCCTTTCATAAATTTTAAGATGATTGCTTTCGCTAATTTCCATGTCCACTTATTTTATTTGCACTTAAAATTCATAAAGTTTAATTGATGGAATTATTTTAATTGGGCTTTCTCTTGTTGAGATCACTTATGTGGCTGCTTCCACTAATTTGGTCTCTTATTTATTAACTGTTATGCATTTAAGAGCTGCTTAATCTGTTGTATGATGCACTAATTTCTGTACTTGCTCATCCGTTGTATGATGCATTAATTTCTGTACTTGTTCATAACTTGTTATGAAGTTCTGGTGTTCTCGTAGTGATTTGATGAAATGCTATCCTTTCCCCTCCATGGATCATGATGACGATAGACTTTTTTTCTCTTTGATTTCTTTTACATTATAGAAATAATATTGTTGATGAACTTGGAACATTATGTAAAGAATTGCCTCTTCTTCTTCTCTCTCTCTCTTGTTAACTTGAAATTGCATGAAGAGAATTTGTTTATTCCCAGGTGTAAGAAGTACCCATCTATGGAATTGAGAGGCCTTTTCCAGTATCTAGGGAATCAGTTGAAAAAGGGCCAGGGGATTGAGCTTGTTGTTCTGCAGGTATCATTCAGATCTTGAAGTTACAAATTTATAACTTTTAATTAGACCGTCAAGTTGCCTATTAATAGTGGAGTTTTATGATAATGTCAGGAGCTTGTTCAACAAATGGCAAATGTCCAGTACACAGAGAACCTAACAGAGGAACAATTGGATGCAATGGCAGGGAGTGAGACTCTTCGCTATCAAGCAACTTCTTTTGGAGTAACCCGAAATAACAAGGTCTCAATGCTCCCTATAAGCGTTCCAAGCAACTTTAGCAAGTTATGTTTCAATTAGTTAATTATTTTAATGGAGGCACATGCCTGAGTAAAATAATGGTTTAGTTTCTTCCTGAATTTGGATTTTCATAGGGGAAAAATCATGTGTTTTTTCCTTTTCACTGGGATTTATTTTTAATTAAGACAATGATCTAGCTTCGCTCTGTGCACTAAAATCAACCAGGTAAATACTACATCTATATTCTTTTATATTATCCGGTAACATTTATGTGATAGATAAACAAAAGTAAATGATGTTGATCCCTGTAGTCAAATTCTCCAGTTTGGGATTGAGGGTTCTGAAGCTTATTCTAATGTTACACATCCAAGGTTATGTGATGTCAAAATACCTTGATGCCGGGCTAGGTGTTTCTCCACATGAGGTCCTAGGTCTTATAAATAAGGAAAAGTGAAAAAAAGAGAAAGGGGGCTAAAAACATTTCTTGTGACCTGATGATTTAATCAACACTGTTGCGGACTTGCGGTCCAATCTGTGGTGGAAAACCCAGCCCAACTTGTTAAATTTATTATATTAAGTTATGCTAGAAACAAGTTTATTGAAATACAAGTTCCATTTGGAAATGTAGGATTTTCTTATTTGGGCTCTTGGGGATTCCATTTGTTGATGCTTGAAAATCATGACAGATTCTGTAGTTGCCTAAACTTGCTCAAAGAGCATTTATATGTTATTAGATTAAGCTAGGCATCCTAGGGTCCCCTCATTTGCCTTTGCTTGCTACATTTTCCTGTATGTAGTGTTTTGTGGTTATGATTTAGTTTACATTTCCTATTGTTGCTGAACTTGAGCATGAGATTGTTATTGCTAAAGATGGAAGTTTTGACTCTTCCATATTTATTTTCACTCTTACACCTCAGACATTCCCAGAGCGAACAACACATCAGGGTGACTTACAAGCCATGTCTAATTTATTCTCTGTGCAGGCACTGTTCAAATCTGCGAACAGGCTACGAGACTCGTTGCTTCCCAAGGATGAACCAAAGCTAGCGATCCCTCTTTTGTTACTTATTGCTCAACATCGTTCTGTGTAAGAAGTACCACTTTATTTCTTGTACATTTGCTTAAAATAATAGATTTTCTTCTCAAGAATATTTTCTGAGATAAAAACATGGAAATGGCTGTAGGCTGTGAAGGATGTTTATGTTTTTTTGGAGCTTGCAAACGTTGACATTTACCCTAATGCTTTCTTTGATATATATTTTTGAATGTTTTTTCCCCATTTAGACATGGATGATTTTTTACTTAAACCTCTTTATACAAATCTGTTTCCACCAGTGCAACATGTATCTGAATATTCTTGTGTGCATATTTTAAATGGGTATACATCCCTGATTGCTTCTTTTTGCATCTATTCATGAATGTTTACGCCATTTGGTCCTTCTAATTTGAATCTTTTTCTTTTTTAATTTTAAAATTCGAGTAATTTTTGCTGTTTATATTTATAGCCCTCTTTTGCTGTCTGTCATAGTGTTTGACATGCTCTTTTCCATGGGATGTGCTTGATGTTGGTTGGAGTGCTGACTGTTCATATAATTTGTTTTCTCCAGGGTTGTCATAAATGCAGATGCACCTTACATTAAAATGGTCAGTGAGCAGTTTGATAGGTGTCATGGAACCCTTCTTCAATATGTGGAATTCCTCTGTAGTGTTGTGACTCCACCCTCAGCATATGCTCAGTTGATTCCTTCACTTGATGATCTTGTCCACATGTACCACCTTGATCCTGAGGTCTCTCCTTCCCTTCTCTGTGTGTGTTTGTATTGTTTAAGCCTCTAATTTTTCTGTATTTTGGTCATTGATTTATCCTATTATGTCTGCTTGAACATTTCTAAATTACATCTAGAGTGTTGTTTGCCGTGCAGTATTATTTAGTTTTTATGACAGGTATCCTAATGCTTGAACATAACTTTAATCTTCATTTCTCTGTGCATTTTAGGCTGCATTTTTTATATATCGCCCAGTCATGAGGCTTTTCAAGTGTGCTGGAAGCTTAGATGTTTTTTGGCCCTTGGACAACATTAAAACAGTAACTAATACAAGTGCAATCCTGGAGCCTGAAGCTATGGAATATTCTGGCAGAGTGATTCTGGATCTTGGCTCTCCCCATAAGTCTGTAATGTAATAATCTTGTCTCTTACTTTGTTTTACTCTAGCATTTCTTGGCCTGTGATACTTCTTATATACTAACTTGTGTGTAGTACCTTGTAAGAAACAGTGATTTTATGAAGAAAGTTGTTTTTATAGTAAAGAATAATCATATATCATTTGTATGTAGGTGGTCAGATCTTCTTGAGACTGTGAAAACCATGTTGCCTTCAAAAGCCTGGAATAGTCTCTCACCTGATCTCTATGCGACTTTTTGGGGACTCACACTTTATGATCTCTATGTTCCTAGAAACCGTTATGAGTCTGAAATTGCCAAGCAGCATGCTGCTCTTAAAGCTCTGGAAGAGGTTTCTGATAATTCTAGTTCAGCAATTACTAAAAGGAAGAAAGAGAAGGAAAGGATTCAAGAATCTCTTGATCGTCTGACTAGAGAGCTCTGTAAACACGAAGATAATGTTTCATCTGTTCGTAGACGACTCTCTTGTGAAAAGGACAAATGGCTGACTTCCTGTCCTGATACTTTGAAAATCAATATGGAGTTCCTTCAGCGTTGTATTTTCCCCCGTTGTACTTTTAGCATGCCAGATGCTGTTTATTGTGCCATGTTTGTACATACTCTTCATTCACTCGGCACTCCATTTTTCAACACAGTAAACCATGTTGATGTTCTGATATGTAAAACACTACAACCTATGATATGCTGCTGTACTGAATATGAAGTTGGTAGACTTGGAAGGTTTTTGTATGAGACATTAAAGATTGCTTACTACTGGAAGGTATTTACAACTTCATGGTTACTTTTTGTTATTCAGATTTATTTTTGCTTTCACTAATTTGAGTTTTTCTCATAAGTTAAAAGAAATTATTCTTTTCCTAAATTAAATAACATGCAAGTGCATACAGGAGTGTGCTTGTTTGAATTTAGCATGTTTGATTGGAATAAACATTTTTTGCTTTTCTTTTTGCCTGCACCCTAATTCAATGCTCTTCTTTTCGTTTATTGAATGCTATGCTACCAGAGTGATGAATCTATATATGAACATGAGTGTGGGAATATGCCTGGATTTGCCGTGTATTATAGATTTCCAAACAGCCAGCGGGTTACATATGGCCAGTTCATTAAGGTTAGTTCTTGAGATGGAAGTTGTATTCGTTTTCTTTTTCAACTGATTGTCATTTTCATATACTGAAATCTCTTTCTGAATATTTCATCATCTGTAGGACTGCATTAAGTGTTGGTTCCTTACCTAGAGTTCTGCATTCAATTCTATTCGTTTACATAATGCATTGTTCAACCTTTAATGTACTTTTCAAACTGAGTTATTGGTCTTACTTTTCTTAAGTTCATATCTGGATGTGTTAAATTGGGGACTAATTTTTATGTAGGGATCCCTATATTGAAACTAATCATGCTCTGGAAATCCTGATGTCATGTTTAAGTATCCACTAGTGCTAATATGTGACATTAGTTGAAATCTAGAAGGCTTCAAGTGTGTAAGGCCTTTTAAATGATATTGATTCTGGTTGCAAATCCTCTTGAGAACCGTTTAAGCTTTAAGTTAATTTCTTGAGATTGTTTTTTTTATGAAGGGACACTATAGTTTTTATATTATCTTCATTGATAATATTACATTGAAGATCATTTTGTTTTTATTCCACTTGACCCATTACTATAGTTTTTATATTATCTTCATTGATAATATTACATTGAAGATCATTTTTGTTTTTATTCCACTTGACCCATTGCTGCCTCTTACTTTTCCCTCCTTTGCTGGCTTTTTCTTACTTTCTTGCCTGTTCATTTTCCTTTCACCCATTTCTTACTTTCGAGTTTAAGCTTTTGGTCAGTCACTACTAATATTCAAGGCATAGAGATTGATTTATTGAATCATATGTTAAAACCAGATATTATGTGTTTATTTTTATACCATAATTGGGTATTGGTCATATTAGTGGCAATTGTTTATTCATTTTATCTGCTCTTTTGCTGATAGGTACACTGGAAATGGAGTCAGAGAATGTCTCGGTTATTGATTCAGTGTTTGGAATCATCTGAGTACATGGAAATTCGAAATGCTCTTATTTTGATGACAAAGATTTCAGGAGTTTTTCCGGTTACTAAAAGGAGTGGTATTAACCTTGAAAAACGAGTAAGAGACATCAAGGAAGGAGACCTTTATTTATCTTAATTTTATGGTTTCAGAACCACAACTTCAGTTTTTTTCCTGTCTCCTTTTCTATACAGGTAACTAGAATCAGAAGTGATGAAAGGGAGGATCTCAAAGTTTTGGCAACAGGTGTCGCTGCAGCTTTGGCTGCTAGAAAGGTTGGTGGGATTCACTAATGAATTTAGTTGCCTTAGCTACATATTTTAAAATTTTCATGTTATTTGCAGCCTTCATGGATTACAGATGAAGAATTTGGAATGGGATATCTTGACATAAAGCCTCCATCTGCTGCTTCAAAATCTTCATCTGGAAATGTAGCTGCGGCACAAAATAGTTCTGCTCTTAATGTTTCTCAAGGTGAACCTGCTGAGGGAAGAGCACCTGTCACAGGAAGCCAACATGGAGATCCTGGGAATTCAACTAGAGATCAGATATCCAGAGCAAAACATGCTGATGGGAGGTCAGATAGAACAGACTATGTCTCACATTCGAAATTTGATCAAGGGCATAAAAAATCCAAAGGTGGTTCATCGACCAATGGGTTAAATGCTCAGTCAGATGGTTCTGCAGTTGCTATTCGTGTAGGAGCATCAAGATCAGCTGAAAATCAAAAGGGGGTGGATGATTCATCAAATAGAACATTGGATGATGACACTGTCAGAGTTGCTCCAAAAAACTTAGCGGAGTCTGAGGTATTGTCTAGATTGTGTTCAATATGGACAATTTTATATAGTGTATCAATGAAGGCAACGTTAAATGTTCTTATTGAACAGAGGTAGTGAGAATTGTTTTTTCTTCTTGTGTTGGGGAAAGAAACAATACATTTTTTCTGTTGCATTGGTTGAAAGACATGAGGTAGTGATTTTGCAATTTGGGATCTGCAAGATATTTATTATTTCTTGAATCATTTGGCTGATTTTCTTTTTCCTCTTCTTTATTGATAGGTGAAAATTTCCACGAAGCAGCAAGATGCTGTAAAAGATGATAATAAATCTGGAAAAGCTGTTGGCCGAACTCCATCCTCATCCACAAGTGACAAAGACATTCAGGTTCATCTATCAGAGAGCAGGCAAGGGGGTGCAGTTAATGTTTCTTCTGCACTCACATTGAATGGTAATGCAGTTTCAATATCTGGAAAAATATCTACCCTGTCTACAAGAGCATCTGATTCTTTTGGTGTTGAATCAAAGTCAGATAGTGGACTTAACAAACCTATCCCAAGAGATGAAGCAACTGAAGTTGCTGATGAGCAGAAGACACCTCCTCAACTTCTTCACTCTCCTAGGCACGATAACTCTGTTGCTGATTCAAGGTCCAGTGATAAGTTGCAAAAAAGAGCAAGTCCTGCTGAAGAACCTGACAGATTAAGTAAACGGCGTAAAGGGGATGGTGAATTGAGAAATTTAGAGGGCGAAGTTAAATTCTCTGAAAGAGAGAGGTCCATGGATACTCGATCTGTGGATCTTGATAAAGTGGGAAATGATGAACAGAATAAGCATAGGAGTATGGACAAACCTTTGGATAGGTCAAAAGATAAAGGCAATGATAGGGATTATCGGGAAAGATCGGAACGCCCCGATAAATCCCATGGAGATGATAGTTTAATTGACAGATCGAGAGACAAATCAATGGAAAGATATGGAAGAGAGCGTTCAGCTGAGAGAGGGATGGATAGGGGTACTGATAGGAGTTTCGACAGACTAGCTGACAAAGCCAAAGATGACAGAAGCAAGTTCAGGTATAATGATACATCTGCTGAAAAATCTCAGGGTGATGATCGTTTTCATGGGCAAAACTTGCCTCCACCACCACCTTTACCTCCTCACATGGTTCTCCAGTCAGTTACTAGTGGTCGAAGAGATGAAGATGCTGACCGAAGGTTTGGAACCACCAGACATGCCCAAAGGCTTTCTCCTAGGCATGATGAGAAAGAACGAAGACGTTCAGAAGAAAATTCCTTGGTTCCACAAGATGATGTGAAACGAAGAAAAGAAGATGATGTTCGTGAGAGAAAGCGAGAAGAGCGAGAGGGGCTGTCAATTAAGGTTTGAATTAGCCATTAACTTGCTGATTCCATTTTGTTACTTCATTAAGTGACCACCCTACACTTAATATACACAAGATTGGACTGAGTATGAAACAGTTGAATCAAATTTATTATTTCTAGGAATTGTAATGACATTTAATAGAGGACAGCATATACCTGTATAACTGCTATTTGTACTTTTGTTTTCTCTAGTTTCTAATAGTTGCCTTTTCTCCTGGCTTAAATTGATTTCCGAGCAAATGATTAACATCCTTTGTGATAGGAGGTCTGTTTTACTTGCCACCCGCATTATTTAACTGTTTCGGTCACGTGGTATTGTTCCTCCATGTTTTGGCATATTGATAGCATCCTATTATTTAATGTCATATGGTATTGTTGCTGTCACATGAGTGCATAAAAGTGAACGTCAGCTTCACTTGTAATTCATAATTGTTTTAGTTTGCTTGTCAAGGGAGTTTTTCTCATTGGAGCCATGTTGATGTATGATATTTCTTGTGGTCTAGATAATGTTCCCATTGTTGGACTCCATAGTTTTTTGTGTTTGGCTCTCTTTGTAGCCCAATGGCTTCTGTCATCTGTTATCCTGAATATTCTTTTTGTCCTGGATATGTGGCACGTTTTGCAGAGGGCAGCACTCTGCTTAACACGTTCTACCGTGTTTGAGTAGAGATACCATATAAATTACAAGTACACCCGATCGCTTCTTGGCATCAATCATGTTTTGCATTTTGGTGCTTGTTGGCTTGAATCGGAACTTACCCACTTAAAGTTTCGTGCTCTGATTCATTCATTAAGTGCAAAGGCTTTGACATTATAAATTTGCGAGTCCGAGTTGGGAATGATTTACACTCTGTGAACTACAATTGTCAATGTGGATATAGTACCATTTAAAGATGAAATCATCAAAGACCTCGAATATTATCCAACCTATAAAATAGAAATAGATGATGGTCTATTTATATTTTTTAGAACAACTAGATGCTGTTATTCTCTTATTGGTCTCTGTGCTTAGAAGAAAGGTTTTGCTTATATCTCTGAGCTGCTAATTTGTAGGTGGAAGAGAGGGAAAGGGAGAGGGAGAAAACCAACCTCTTGAAGGAGGAAACGGATGCTAGTGCAGCTGCTAAGAGACGGAAAATTAAAAGAGATCATCTGCAAACTGGGGAAGCTGGTGAATATTCTCCTGTTGCCCCACCACCTGCTTCCCTTGGTACTGGCATGTCACAATCATATGATGGTAGGGATAGGGGAGATCGGAAGGGGGGCATGATTCTGCGAGCAAATTACTTGGAGGAACCTCCCATGAGGATTCATGGTAAAGATGTAGCTGGCAAGATGGCCCGTCGTGATGCAGATCCGTATCCTTAAAGTCCTTTTCTTTAGTAGTTAATAATGCATGGGCCAAAATGCATGCCATCGTGCACATTCAATTGAAGGATCTGGAAGTCAGTAAAATTACTTACACCCCTGTTCTCTGCCCGCTGCAAATTGTAATTTGTGATGGGATATTTTTTCAACAATATGCTTTACACCTTGCATTTTGCTCACTTTCAAAACTTGTTCAATTCTGTACTGGCTTGTGGACACGTAGTGCATTAGGCATGCTGTAGTAAATGTTGTAGTTTTGCGGTCAAGCTAGCGTGTGATGTGTATGCAAGGCATGCTCTACTATTTCTTTGAAGATCGCTTTTTTATATTGCAAGTCCTTAATCAGCTTTTAGAATGCATGACCGTGAATGGGATGAGGACAAGAGGCAGAGAGCTGACCAAAAGCGGAGGCACCGCAAGTAGTGGATGGGACATAGCTTGAGATGTGTTTTCTGGATGCTTCAATGGATTTTCCAGACTGAGTTCCTGTTCTTAGCTCTTTTATCCATTTAATTCTGAAGGTTCAGGAAATGGCAAGTTAGATCTATGCCCTTTTTGTATGCTATTGTAAAAGTCCGAGCTATGTAGTACAATGAAACTTGATAATTCTCCTAAATTAAGTGTGAAAATAAATTGTGAGATAGATTTCTTGCTTTGTAACCTGTCTTTGTTTGCTGATGCATCTAATATGCTCGAAGAATGCTGCAGTTCAACATTACTGAGATGAAAGAAGAATTGGGAATTAGGGCTGATGATATTTGAATAAGTTGACCGTTGACAGTTTTAAGTGGGAGTGTAATGAAACGCAGTTAAAATCTTTTTACTGGCTTTATTTTCTAACTTGCCAAATAAACTTGTTTGACGTTTTAAGGTGAGTACAATCACCAAAAGTTACACAAGAACAGGCGAGATTTTCCAGGTTTTGAAGGAGAATAAGTACACGCATTGCTTTGTAAATGCAATCAACATTTCAAGATGAAAGGGATGGAAGAGTCTGAGAAGTGGAAGCTGACTTCATATTATCTGGATGATAGTACCTTGTATTGACACTGAAATTTTACGAGTAATGGTAACCAATAAATAACTAGAATGACTGTGGAAGCTTTGTTGTGCTAGGAGCTAGTGGATACGAGGCAAGTAGAAAGTTTGAAGTCTTAGATACAAGACTTTGATATGTTATGGACTAAGACTAATTTTTTTGGGAAATAGGCACGGATATTCTTTTGAAGAGGGCTAGAAATCAAAGTTGTCAATACCGTTTCGGTCGCCGTTCCGGTTTTTCGATTGGAACGGAACGTTCCGGTTTCGGAGCGTTCCGGCGTGCCGTTTCGGTGTCGTACTGTTCATATATAATTAATTATATATATATGAAAAAAAATAAAATATTAATTTAACAAGCATAATTAAAATTTGAATTTTTTTTTATTTAAAATATTTTGGTGTTTTTAAATTATTTTGATGTATAGATGTCAAAAATAATTTTTAAAAAATAAAAAAAAATAGATTTTGAACCCGGAACGACACGCCCGGAACGGAACCGGGGCGTTCCGGCCGGAATTTGGCCGGAATTTCCGGATCGGACCGGAATTAAAACCGAGACGAAAACGACGCCGTTTTGTCCCGGTTTGTTGAACGGAACGGAACGTTCCGGCCGGAACGGAACGGAATTAACAACTATGCTAGAAACTGAGATAAAAAAAACAAAAGACTATATTGAGTGATATTGTGAGAATGTCCCTAGCTATAAATGCAAGAACAAAAGACTATATTCCCTTTGCCTCTTGATGATGATGAAGACAATGAAGAAAAAATAGAGTTGAATGATGAAATTGTTACTCCTCACATATCCAACAATGCTTTAGAAGAAACTTTTGGTTTTCATACCTTGAGGGGCATGAGCAAGGTTAACACACATTCTATTTTTTTATGGTTGATTTTGATAGTACACACAACTTCATTAACTCTAAAACTGCTAATAGTTTGCAATGTAATCTTTAAAGTATTAAACCCTTATTAGTTGAAGTAACCGATAGAGGGATCATGACTTGCACAAAAATATGCAAGAATTTTAAATAGAGAATGCAAGGTGTGTATTTTGAAGCTGATGTATTTATGGTAGAACTAAGCAATTATGATATGGTGTCAAGTGTAAGAGTATGATGATTGTCTATATTGAGTGATATAGTGAGAATTATGAATGTCTTTCACCGAATAAGGTTAAGAATTGTTGCTAAAAAGGAATAATCCAAGCCAAATACATATTGTGGAGTTTGGACAATTTAGTTCTTTATTAGGAAGTCACTCATAACTATATGATATTAGTTTGTGCAACTTATTAATGTTGATAAGATTGATTTGAAAGTGTTGAACAACACCTTAAAACCCCATTTAATAAGAGATCCTATGATGTGAACCTCTTGATCACACGGTCAAGCAACCCACACGCAAAGACACAAATTCCCGGAAATCCAAGTAAATCAAGTTTGATAGAAGTATGACACATATAACTTGTACATAAGCACTGGTACTATTGGCTTCGAACCCCCCCACCCAATGAATAACAATTCACGAACGAGAAATATGTATTTATGACACAAAGTTAGTTGAACTCGATAAGTCATTTTCATTCATTTAGAGAACCAAATAAAAGAGAATTCTCCCCCTTACAAGCACACAAAGTTGCTGTCGTAATTTGATTATCATTAAACAAAATAACTTGATCTATAACTTAGGTTACATATGTGTTTTTAACCTAAGCTAAACCCTAAAATACCTAAAGATATGGACTTGTAAAAGCCCACTTACAATCAGACCCAAACCCCCAAGTATCTAAGCCCAATTGATGTTTATTAACCCTAAAACACAAAATACGAATTTTAAATAAAAAAAGTTTAAGTTTCAGCCACAAATGTTTGGTAACAAATGTTTTATCAAGGACTGTTAGTTATCAATTATTTGTTATTGTGGTATTTACTGTTTCTACAAGTAGTGTAAGGGAAATACAAAAATCTTGAGAATAGGATGAAGCTGTATATAGTATCATAAGAGATATATATTGAATAGGCCAAGAAATATTGTCTTAGGTCATGATTCTGACGTGCAAAAAGGGTTCATTTTAATTTACAATAACATTGTAATAAAAGGATATTCTGGTACTATTATAACACAAAAGAAATGAGAGACTTAATTTCAATACATGAGAGAATGCTTGGTTTGCTTGAAAAACAAATTAGAAAATGTATTACCACCAAGTCTATTATAACCATTTCCCATCCCTCAAGCTCTTTTCACAAATGTCAATATGGATTTTATAGAAGGCTTACCAAGATCAAATGACAATGAGGTTATTTTTATGGTGGCATATAGGTTTAACAAGTACTCTCATTTCATATCTCTTTCCCACTCATATTCTGCCACTATAGTGTCTATTGCATTTATAGATCATGTCTACAAGCTACATGGTCTCCCTGCAACAATAATGAGTGATAAGGACCTGAGTTCCTAAGTCAATTTTGGAAGAATATCTTTGCCTATCAAGGAGCAGATTTACACTATTCTATAACCTATTCTTACAAACTGATGGACAAATCAAAGTTATTAACAAATGCTTGGAAAACTATTTAAGATACATGATTGAGAGTCATCCAAGTTTGTGATTAAGATGGTAATCCCTAGTAGAATGGTGGTATAATACAAAGTACCACACTTTTATAAAGGTTGCTTCTTATGAAGTTTTGTATGGTTAGACACCACCACTTCATATTCTTTATTGCCATAAGAACCACAATGTTGAAGTAATGGATAAATTGCAAACTTTGAGGAAAAACTTATTGATCTACTTAAAACAAATATCATGGTAGATCAACATAAAATGAAATAATTGACCAATAAAAAAGGAGTGGACACTTAGTGTGGGTGAATGAGTATATATAAGTTACAACTATGTAAAAAAAAAAAAAACAATGGGTCATATGGTTTCACACAAGCTATTTGATAAGTATTATAGACGATACATGATTATTGAACAAATTGTGGAAATGACATACAAATTAAGCTTGCCTTTCTTTGCCTTAATTCATCCTGAACCTCATGGGAATAAAAGGGGGCCTTAGGAGGTACCTATTATGACAAATAAAGCAATCCTTCAACCACAAACATTAATAGACAAAAGAATGATCAAACTCTATAATCAAGTTGCTACTTAGTTATTAGTTGTCAAACTCGACATCACGACAACCTAAAAATAATAATAATTATAGAATATATATCGGACATCTTGTTTTTAAAAGGGAAAAACCTGGTTTGAGGAGTCGCCACCTATTATTATAGTCACTATAAACTTTAACTAGTCAACAAAGACTATGATACAAGACTGGTTACACAAAAGAAAAGATATTATCACCTTTTAAACATCCTATCTAAAATAGATTGCATTGTTATTTTTGTTTTAAGTTGTCAGGGTTATGTTCTAATATGTTATTGATGGTTTGACTATAATATTCCTGACTCTGATGTTAGTGAATATCCAACTACAAATAATTCCAACTTTGGCATTGATACACACACACACATATATATGAAAAAAATGTATGATATTTCTAACTCTAGTGTTAGTAAATATTCAACCAAAATTACTCCCAACTTTGATGATGATAAGTATCATATGAAAAATGCATAATATTCTTGACTTTAGTGTCAATTAATATTGAAAAGTTCTGAATTATGTTTAATTCTAGTATCAAAATTCTCACCCTGAGTTTTGTGAATGACAAAAAAATATTACCAATTTTGGTATTGGTCAATACTTTGGTGTTAGTGAATAAGTCCATAAAATCTATATTAAAGGAAAAATACATTTTCTATCTTTTTTTTTAAGTTTCTATTTTTTATTTTTTTGGAGGGCTAGATCTAGCCCAACCATATGAATTGGGTCTGATCCAACCTTCCTATCTTGGTCAAGCTCAACCATGTCAGTTGGGTTGACCCAGCCTCCTTAGCTAAGTTAATGGCATAATCCGGTGACCAAGATGACATCAATTCGCTAACATGCGATAATTATAATTCATGCATACATGCAACGGAGACAATAATTAAAATTACAACTGATAGCAAAGATTCTTCTATGATTTTAGGAGTTTTTATGACAATACTTGCTATTTTTCTCAAGATTTCTTCTCTTACACCGGTTTGGTGTTTTTTGGTTCTCTTATGTGGATTTTTTTCAATGACCTTCTTCCCTGTTTTTCTCTCTCCTTTTTTTAAATGGTTATTTTCTAGTTTTCCCTTTTAAATTTTTAAAATCTTACAATTAAGCCCAAAATTGTACTTATCTTTGTAATTCCATTCTCCCTTTTTTATAATTACTTTTTTTATTATATAGATAATAAAAAATAGTAAAAACAAATTTGGGTTATCACAATTCTCCCTCTTTACAATATTTACACTGTTGAGATATAATTGTTTCAAACGATTTGTCCCTTTGTGAAATACAAAAAAGTTATTTCAATAATTGTCTCATTGTAATGGGTAAACTACCCCACAAGTCAAATAACTTAACCGACTACAAAATTTTCTAGAACCTCTAAACTGTCGGGTTAAAATTTTCCTTGGTAGCAAGGCTCAAGGATAATGCTTTTTGTTGACTTGGATTAATCAAAGCCTTCTTGGACTTCGTTGAGGATATTTGTGTAAGATTTTTCATCAAAAACATCATGTAGAGCTTTGAGGTTAAATGATATGCATGTATCCTTCCCTATTTTGAAATATAGACTCATATTCGTCTCAATCTCTTTCTTGCTTGATTAATAAGGTCTGATATTTTTTTGAATCTTTGTGGTTACTTAGCTTCTAGCCCACTCGAACTCATCTATATAAGTTTTATCCATGATATTTTCAATTTGTTTTCTGAAATTTCTTTATCTTGCTAATCAATCTCAAAGTATCATGCTTTACTTCCTTGTTTTACTGCTAATAATATTCAATCACTCATTATCTTGAAAGGTTCAAATTGTATTTAGTAAACAATAATGCTTTTTTTGGTCTCATTTTGAGTGTTATGTTCTTTGCTAATTTGAAAGGATCAAGTCACTTTTATAAACATCCCCTTTGTCTTAATCATTTCACCTAAGTGTGTGTTGTTAGTGATTTAGAAAAATGATGGCTTTAAGTATCTCTATTTTCTTAACTCGGTTTTAGTGAAAAATCTTTATCTAGAATGAATCTTGAAATCTTGACCTTCCTATATTTTAAAAATAAAAATTGTTTCGATGTGAGATGAAAACTATTTTCTTTTCAAATCTTGCAACTCCCTAAGAGTTTTGGAATATAAATGATTTGTTCTTGTATTGGTGAAGGTGAAATTTCTGAAGGTATATGATGAGGCCACCTGTTTTTGTGGGTTTAAGAGAAAGAGGCTCAAGTAATAGCATGGGGTTTTGTTTGAGAAACATTTTTGTTTTCTTAAGAAATCATTTTATTAGCATGAATACTAATGACTAGCGTGATTCCAATGTCATGACTTTTATGAAAATATGTTTTATGTTTTGAGAGCACTATTTATTGGTCTAAGTTGCTTGCTTGCTTGATTAGGAAAGGGCTTTCAAAGACATGTAATGTAGGTTATGACTCCTAGCTATGAAAAAAAAAAGATTTATAAAGATCAAAAAATGTCTTTAGGTTTCAAGGACTCTTGATCACTACCACACTACCATGTGTTTGACTCATTATGTCTTTCAATTATCTTTTCTTTTGCTGATTTTGTTTTATTCACCTTTTTTATTGGTTTTAGTGGACATCTTTATTTTATTTTGACCATCATTTTTGCTTTTGGTTTTGGCACGCACCCTAACATTTTGTTTCTGATTGTTTTGCTTTTTGGCATTCTCAAAACATTTTTTATATAAATATTGATCATTGAAGTTTCACTTGCCCTCAGTGTAGGTGTGATCTTAGTTGAGATTTTTCATAAAAGAAAATTTATTCAACTTAAAAAAAGGATATCATGGGATATATTCATTTTAGAATGTGAAATATATAACAAAGATGTTTTTTTCTTTATTCAAGAGCAAGCAATTAAAACCAATAAAATCTAACCTTGTCTAATTTTAATGGTTTGGATTTTGCATATACATGCATTTCATGAGTTAATGAATAAAGAATCCACTACATACCATTATATATACATATGGAAAATATGGCTCAAGAGATAGTGTAAGGGTGATTTTTTTTTTTTGTATTCACATAATTTGGTTTAAAATGTTGTTTTAAACAAACATCAAATTATTTTTAAAGTACAAAAAAAACGGGCCTAATTAAATCATCTTCATCCTTTATGCCAACAATAATGATCTGCTTGAGAATGCCTTCTTCACTATATAGGGACATTTATAATTGAGCATCTATTTACTATGGTCTTCACCAAGTAGTGGTAAATTTTTTCTTTGCACAAGATCTGTTATATTTAACTCCCTTAGTTGGACCTTTCTATCATACGTTTTAGCCATCTTTATTTGGTACAGTTAGTGATGAGAAATTACAACTAATATTTTCTCACTTATCATGTTTAGTTGCTCATATCATATTTTATCCCATTTATCCTCTTCAAGATTAGATTTTATGAGGACTTTAGAGAGGGGATCTCCTACTCCAACAGTATTACCGCCTCTATTTTTGTAAATTAATGAATAAGGTGCAGTCCCAATTGATGTCCTTACTGCTATGCGATATGCATTGAGAGCATAAGGAAGTCATTTATCTAGTCTTTCTAGGTAACCATAATTTTTTTAATAATCTTCTTTATGTTTTCAATAGGAGCTTTAACAATTTCATTCATTTTTGGTATATATGGGGATGAATTAGAATGCTTGATTTCTCACTTAACACAGAATTCTACGATCATCTTCCCATTAAAGTTGTATGCATTAATCTATAACTATTTTTTCATGTAAACCATACCTATAGATTAGGTCTCTCCCTATAAATCTCTTGACCACCTTTTGTGTAACATGGGAATAGGAGCATCCTTTTATCCATTTCATGAAGTAATCAAATGTTATAAGGATAAACTGTTGTCTGTTATTGGCTTTTAGATTAATCTGTCCGATCACATTTATTCCTCATATTATGAAGGGCCAGGGTGATAACATATTTAACAAAGGCATTGGAGGGGTATTAATTTTGTCACTATACATTTGACATTTATGATAATTTTAGATAACTTCTATGCAATATTTCTCTATATTCATAAAAAAATACACGGCTCTTTGTATTTGTCTTGCCATCATGTGCCCATTTAAATGAGTGATGTATATTCCCCTGTATACTTATCGCAAGGCTTTATTGGATCCTAATTTCTTTAGACATCCTAGCAAAGTTCCATCAAATGATCTTTTGTACAAGATCTCACTATCTATATAATACTTCACCATCATTCTCTTTAATGTTTTCTTATTCGCACTTGGTGCTCTCGAAGGATATTCTTGATATTGGATAAATCTCTTTATATCTATATAACTAGGGTTGCTATCTATTTCCCCTTCTAAAGAAAAATAATAAGTAAGAGAGATCCTAATTTCAATGTATACAGGCTTTACTCTGATACCACAATAAATTATAGCCATAAAAGCCAAATTCGTCAAAGCATTGACAAACTATTTTTATATCTTTCTAAATGAGTGAACTTTATCTCATGAAAATCCTCGGCCAGCTTGGAGAGATATTCTTGGTATGGTCTTAACCTCTTATCTCTCACATGTCATTCAACTTTTACCTCCTTATTATGAACATTGATTCCATATATACTTCTAATTTCCTTATCTTCATATTTAATGCAACTTCCAGATTGTGAATACAAGCCTCACACTCAAAAGTATTGTTTGTGCAATTAAATTGTAACTTGATTGCAATAGGATTGCTTTCCTTCTAGGAAACTTAGTACAATACCAACCCCGTTACCATATACATTTACTGCCTCATCAAAATATATGGTACACCATTCATTTTCTTTATCCTTTTCTGCCACTAACACATCTTCATCGGGAAAGTCAATTTAAATGTTTATAGTCCTCAATAGCGTAATCATCTAAATGATTAATAGTTTCACTTTTTTTTATATATAGATTTTCTTGTAATGTAAATGATATCATATTTAGCTAACAACACTTGCCACCTGACTATTCTGCTTAACATGCAAGGCTTCTCAAAAATATATTTTAGAGGATCCATCTTTGAGGTTAACTAAGTGGCGTGACATAACATGTATTGTCAAAACCTCTTTACTCTCCATACCAGGATACAAAAAAATCTCTATCATATTGTAACAAGATTCACACTCAATGAATTTTCTATTAAGATAATAGATGACTTGTTCCTTTTTTCTAGACTCATCATATTGTCTAAGCACATAACTCATAGTTGATCTAGTCATTGTTAAATACAAGATGAGAGGCTTTCCTAGTACATATGGCACCAATAGAGGTGACTTTTGCAAATATTGTTTAATTTTATCAAAGGCTTCTTAACAATCCTCATCCCATACCCCAAGTATTTTTTTTGTTTCAAAGTAGTTTAAAGATTGGTTTACAAGTAGTTGTAAGTTGTGAAATGAATTGAACAATATAGTTTAAGTGTCTCAAAAAGACTTGAACTTCTTTTTAATCTTAGGAGCTGGCATAACTTGTATGACCTTTACTTTATTAGAGTATACTTTATGCCATTAGTACTTACCATAAACCCTAATAACTTTGTTGATTTTACTCGAAATATGCATTTTTGTAGGGCTCAATTTCAATTGATATTTTCTCAATCTTTTGAACAATACTTTTAGAGTTGGGGTGTGATTTTTTTTCTTTAGACTTAATGATCCAATCAACACACACCTCAATTTCTTTATGTATCATGTCATGAAAGAGTGTTCAATAACCTTCTATCATAGAACTTATATACCACATCTTAGTATCCAAACCAAGTATATCGATATATGACTAGGCAAAAACATCAACATATTCTGTAAAAGAGCAACAAAATCATTTCTCATACCAGCAGTGATTAACATCCCATTCTACAACTCTATTTTATCCTACTTAATGCTCATTTATCCATTGTATCTCTTTTTTTGCGAGATCCCATGTGTACTCAAAAAATTGTTCCATTAACTTGTAAATTCTTTGATGCCTTTATTTTTTACATCCTTTCTCATTCATTGCAGTTATATTTTTATCAAAGGTAGGCCAATTACTCTTAATGCAATGAGTTTGTGAGTTTATTGACAATCCACTTTCAAATTCCCTAAATATATTGTTTTAGTTATGATTGTATGATTTAAAAAAAATAAAAATTAAAAAAATAATTGAAAGAAAAATATATGATCTTATAAAAATTAAAAGGATAAAAGAGCTCAACAATAAGACCTTTTAGCTAATATCTTTGAGCTATGATTATCGACAATGTACATTTATTTAAACAAACAAGAAAATAAAAAGAAACACATTAATATATTATTACTTTCTCAAAACAATCGGGGCATTTCTAGAATCTCTTAATTATTTAACTCTTCCTCAACAACCAACTTTCTCATAAACTAAAATGTGACATCTTTTATGTCAAAATTGTATTGAATAGGTACTGAATGCCCTTTCTTCTTGAGTTTCTTGTCTCTTAAATAGACAATAAACCTAGCTACAAATTAGGGCTAAGTATGAAAGCATAAGTGTTCTACTAAAACACTACTATCTATAATTTATAATTACTTTCCTAATTAATACATAATTGATTCCCTTGACATTTTATAGTGTCAATGGTAAGCTGAGGTAGCAATTCATATAGATTCTCTCTAGCCACAACCTTTTTTCATGGTTTTTTTCCCTTTAAATCCTTCAAGATAGTTGAGAGTGACACTACTAAATTCCTTTCTTAAACTTTCCAACTCATCTTTGACCTTTATCATATATGCTTATGGTGGAAATGTTATATGAATATTGGAGATCTCTATCTCGCCTGCCTTAAGCTCTCTTCCTGCAATTCAAGCCATCCTTTTTTCCTGTTTAATCCCGTATTTTATTTTGTAATTTGCAATTTCTAGCTTAAAACCTAAACAAAACCTTTGATCAACACATTTTGTTTTCATTACATTAGTCCTTTCAGACATTCCTATGCTTGGGTCATATTGGATGGCAACCCGTGTATAAAAAAGCATTTAACAACCATTATTGCAGCTTACAAAATCTCTAACATTATTTGTACTGTATTTTGAAGTACCAATTCAACATTTATAACCTCAAATTCATGAAGAATCCCATTCTTACTTTTTTAAACTTTTATGTAAAGGATCAACACATTTCTTATCATTGATAGAGCCTTCTCAACTTTTATAGTCACCAAATTCTCATTGATGATAAACTTGACTTGTTGATGTAAGGATGATACGATAGCTTGAGATGTATATATCCAAGGCCTTCCCAACAACAAGCTATATAAGTAATGAATATCTATCACCTGGAATGTTACTTGGAATGGATGAGGGCCAATAACTAGTTAAACATCAATATTCCCAATAATTGGCCTTGGTGACCTATCATAAGTCCTAACAATCATGATACCCGACCTCATATGAGACGCATCAATAAGCATTTATCAAGCACATGCCTTAACAATATATTTAAAGTAGAACCATTGTCAATATTTAAAGAAAAATACATGCTAACACCGTAAGGATGATAATCAAATAAGCATTATATAATACACATTATGGAAATTAACGAACAAAGGGCAATGTTTAGTCCAAAACAAATCCTTAGTGGAGTCACTATTTTGTCGTACCTGACATTACGACGACCTAAGAAAATAATAATTATAGAACATATATCTGACATCTTTTTCTTAAAGTAACAATACCCAATTTGAAAAGTCACTACCTAGTATTATGGTCATTAGAAACCCTAACTGATTAACAAAGATTCTATGATACAAGATTGCTCACACAAAAAAATAAAAAATACTATCACTTAAGTATCCTACCTTTGGTGGGTTACATTGCTTGTTTATCTTACATTGTTAGGTTTTTATTGTATTATTCTGTTTGCTAGATCTTGAAAATGCAAGACATCAAGCAATCTATCAAGATACTCAATATTAAATATTCCGCAAAACAAAGAAAGAATATGGATAACTTGTACTTGAGAAAAAGTGTTTATGCCACCCTATGCAAGTATTTATTCACCTAGAAAGCGGAGGTTATTTTTCTCTTTGATCGACAGTTGACATAGCCATCAAAAAACTCCAGCACTGGCTGGATTTACCGCAAAATGCAAGTTAATGCCATGCAATTAACAACAGTAGATTACTTTAATTATTACATTTCGCACCTCAAATTCTTACAGTAAAACATGCCATCTAATGTTTGCACTGTTGTTTCACCTAACATTCTATACCATATGAAATGTTGTCACCTACGACGAACAAATCATATCAAGTGATTAATGTAATTTACCCTTCACTTCACTGGTACTTGCATTATTTTGTATGCATGGACTGGGTTAGTTCATCAGAGAAACGACAGAGAGGAAAAGAAAACAACACAAAAATCTATCACAGGCTGTTTCTTTCCCTGTAGGTTGAAACCATTTCATTTCACTTCCCACTGTTCAACTCTACAGGATTAAATACGTACACACAGGAAGAGTAATTATTGCGAAGCAGATTGCTTCTTAATGTTGCAAGTAGTTTACATGAGGGAATGGAAAGGAGATTCAGCTGGATCTGACATTCTCAATGGCAACAACTAAATTATCGAATTTGGCCCCGGTGACTTCTTTCACTATTTTTCCTTGCTTGAGAATCTTAAAAGTTGGCACTACCTTTATGCCAAGCTCTTTTGCCAACGGCTGCCAATAATTGTCAAATTTAGAGGGTCTCCCAGGTAGTGTTTCTCGTGTGTGCATGTCATTAAGCTTCAATCAATAAGGTATGGAACTACTTACCTTGTTTTCTTGGTTGCAATCAAGTTTTAAAAACACAACATCGTCATACTTCTGGGACAATTCTTTATACTTTGGAGCAATTAACTTACAAGGGCCACACCTAAAAATTAGAAGAGCCAGTAGAAACAAATAAAGCCAAACAAAGTCAGCACTAGTAATGGGAATTGAAAATTCAGCGTCAAGATCAAAGCAAGTATCAATCCAAAGATGTGATCGGATAATGCAAACATACGTGTGTGATTACTTAAGCAAATATTGCATTGCAAAACAGATTTAACCACATTTCACTTGAATGATCGAAAGACAGTCCATCAAGCTGTTTGTACATCATCATCTCTGTCATGTTATCGATGTCTGAACATGGTATGAAACACACGATAATTTTTCTTATAGCTACTTAAATTGTTTAAGTACTACTATGAGATGCAGTAGCTCAACGGTTGGAGTACCAGTTCACCCATTTGGGTGGATTAAGGTGCGTTTGTTTGGAGGGATTGGGGAAAGGATAAATGAGTATGGTGAGGGGTACAACGCAGATGTTTAAGCATTGAAATACATACTATATCCAAACAAAACTCGGTTCGATATCATGAAAGCCCTGTTCATCCTGGATTCATTTTATTACCAGTCAAATGGCGAGCTATTATTGACTCTCAATCTTAAAGCCAAAAAGTGGAATTATTGACAAGAGTAAGTATACGTGAATCTGTATGAACACTACCTGAATTACTGTTCATTTAGACGGGCAACCTTTTGTTTTTTGTTCGGATTAGCACTCCTATCAAACTATTAAGAAGGTCGACTATCAGTAGCTTAACACAAGAATAAAATGGATCCCAGTGTTTTCATCGAAATGACCAATAATTCAAGGAATGTTCATGCATATTAGACACACTACCAGTACTACATCCAATCCAATCAAATGAAAACTCGAGGAGCAAGTTGGATTGAAAACAAAAAATACAATACATGCATTACCATTGAGTGTACATGTCGAGGACGACAGTCTTATCCCCGGCTGAGTTAACGATGCCCCAGAAAGTGTCCTTGGTGACCTCAGTGACCTGCCCAACAATGGAGGGGGGACCCGCCGTGTCCAAGCTCGACCTCACCGAAAAAACCAGGTTTCTGCTCTTGATTACATTCTTTTGCCTCGATGATAGCTTACAATAAGAAGAGAGATCCTTTGTGGTGGTCGAGGAGTATTGGGGCGTGATGGGGTTTGCAGGAAAGGATGGCGAGGAGCGGATGGAAGAAGTGGGAGACAGTGTGAACTGGATCGAAGCCATT